>WAAD01029358.1:0-13427 GCA_013389945.1 Fregata magnificens | reverse complement strand
CACTGAAGTCATCCTAGCAAATTCTCCAGTATGTAACAATCTCTGTGCCTATCTGCTTTATAAACACTGCACAGCTGAGTAAACAAGTCAATGAGAAATATTTGCATGTTTGCAAGTTTAGAACACATGTAAAGTATCTGTATCGTTTCTTCATTCTAGAGTAGATCTCAAAGTTACTTATATCTGTTGTATATGTATCTTTTTACACACTATAATACATTTGTCAGGGTGATTTCATCTATAGAAAAAAGGACCGGGTAATCACAGAAACTGGAAATTGAAAGAAGTAGGGTTGTTGCTGACAGTATATTTTCAACTGCTTTATCCATTCTAGCCTTAAGTGCTAGAAAGGAGAGCTCTGCCATTCTTTTTCTGCATCCAAAATTGCTTTAACCAAAACAATACCTACTGCTGCTATTAAATGTGTCTGACATTTTTTCCCTCTGGAATACAGCAAATGGTGAATCATTCCAGAGAAATTCATACTCTGATTTGGTCTCTAATTCTCTCTCTTCCAGGTTCTATTCCAGGTATTTATTGTGTGTAAAGCAAGGGAGAAATTACTGCTAGAACACAAAGGGCCATAGTTACTGTTCTGCTGCATGGCACAGAAGAGCAAAAAGGTTACATAGCAAAGGACTATAAGAAAATAGTTGTTAATCAGTTTGTAGTTAAAGTTTAAGTCACTACTTGTTGCTCCAGTTTGAGATCAGGATCTGTCTCAGCCGAAGACATAGCATTACCTCATGCAGCAGTCTGAAAATTGATGCTTTAAAGGCTGGATACTGTAACTTGAAGCAAGAATATCTTCATCCTTGTGGACATTTTACTTCCTGGACACTCATGCACAGAATTGGTTAGCAAGTCACTACATTGCATCTTTTCAAGCCCTGCTGATAACACTCCAGCAATCCATTAACATGTAACTGGCTGAACTCAGCTGGGGTCATGAGCAGTCTTGAGTGCCTTCAAGTTAGATTTTTACAGCTACCTGTCTTCCTTCTTCTGATCAGTAAATTCTTGAAATCTGAGCTGACACTGCTTATTCTCTACAGCAGGAAATAAATCAGTAGAATTTTAGGCCACACACATTTTGCTGCAAGCCTGATCTTTGATTTTTACATTTTATGATCAATAATGTAGATTTCAGGAAGGTAAACAGTATTTGACATTCATTTTTTACCACAGATCTGTTGACTAAAGTAGGCACATACCAGTCAATGAATTGGTTCTTTGATTATTTAGGAGGGTAACTTTTTTCTTTTCTTCTCAGGTGAAATACAGAGAAAAGTATGAGAAGGAAAAAGGAAAACCTATGTTGGACTTTGAAACTCCAACATACCTTACTGCAAAGGAATCTCAGCTCATGCAGAGTGAGGTATGGTTAAAATCAATACTGACAGACTAAAAAACTTCAAAATTTATTTTTTATAGTTAAACCTTCACAGTGATTTAGACAGCCAATTATATTTGCATCTTGTGCATGCTCATAGACTGAAAAATTATACCTATATAACATTTCTTTATATTGGTTATGAAATACTACATTTAAAATTCATGAAGCTTTCCCATGTTACGATGAAGTGTATATTATCTGTAATTTTTCATCAAGAAGCTATCAGTAAATGAAGCTTTAAGCAAGTCTTCGAGTCTTTAGAAGAAATGTAATATGAAATATGTTTCACTTAGACTTTTGCAACATGAGGATAGTCTGTGTGTCAGTTATTATAGTCCACAGAAAGTACCCTGGCTAGTCTTTTCACTTCAGAACTCTATTTTTGAGAAACCCATTTATTTCCTGTTTGTCTCTACTGTCATAGTGTTCTTCACTGGCCTGTCCTTAAGCAGTTCTTTTCTGTTTGTTTCAAGTATAATCTTGTTCTATCACAGATGAAGGCTTATACATGCTGAAAACCAGTTGTTTAAGGCCATTAGTCATTATGTTTGAGTGATTCCATTGAATGTTTGCATATACCAATAAGTAGAAAAAGAAAAAAAAAAGGCAGGGTCAGGTCATATTTCCATTGAAAGTAATGAGCTGTTTCATGGGCTTTAGTAGAAACAGGATTTATTGCTTTAGATGCCCACGGCATTGACTGTAGCAGATTGTCATTGTGACATTAATACCAAACCACTGCTCCATCCTCCCAGTAGTTTTTCACGTAATTAAAAATAATGTAATAAATATTTGCTATTTTGCTTTTTTTCTTCTTACTCTCCTTAGAAAGAATATAAGAGGGACTTTGAAGAGTCCATTAAGGGCAGAAACCTTACTGGCTTGGAGATTACACCATCCTTATTACATGTCAAATACGCAACCAAAATAGCAAGCGAGGTAGCAGTTATTCTGTGCTTATTTCCTCTGTCAAGTTAAATAATTCCGCTAAGTAGTCTCAGCAGCATTTCTTCTTCACCACTTTCCTTTTCCTAACCATTCACATTAAGCATGTTTACATATATTTTGTGTTCTGATCTGATTTGTCGTGGACATTTATTTCATTGTTCCTTAACTGTATTCATATTTACTGTGTCCCTTTCTGACATTCGTCAGCCTAACTGTTTCATAGCGGGGTGTATATGTGCGTGCCTTTGCAATTTACCTTGAACAGTAATTATTCTGTTGCAGTAGTTCTCATATAACCATATACAATATTCTTTGTTGTTTTAAAAAATTCTTTTTTCTTTTGGAGCTTTTGGAATTTTTTTTCTTTTTTTTTTTTTTTTTTTTAAATTTTTGCAACAAAGTTGTAGAGTGTAGAACTCTCTTTAGTCTGGCTTTGCTGTTTTCATTTTCTTTCTTCTGCAGAAAGAGTACAGGAAGGATCTGGAAGAAGGTGTCAAAGGTAAAGGACTAACAGCTTTAGAGGAGACTCCAGACATGTTAAGAGCGAAGAATGCAACTCAAATCCTGAACGAGGTATGTCAAAAGCTGTTTGGAAAATACCTGAATGGATGTAACAGCCTCCAACTGATAAATGCTTATGGCTGTATAACACTAGTATGAACTTTGTCATTCCCTAGAAACTCTTGACTAGAGAGAAAAAAAGAATATGTATGGGTGGCTAAGGATAAAACTGGCAGCCTGAACTTCTAAGTGAGCTCTTTTCTGGCTTTGCAGTTACTGTCAGGAATATAGGTGGGAAACAGGTGCTGTCATCAACAGTCAGATCAGTCAAGGGGTAGACTAAACCAGAATTGTGATGCAGGAAGGCTAAGCATAGGAACCAGAGGTGTCAGTTTTGGAAACTAGGCATCTTAGGTCAGGAGCAGTTACCAAGGATTAGGAACTGAGGACCAAGGCTGAGGAAAGAAGAAGCAAAGTGAGAGATCAGAAAGGAACTACAATGAGGGAACCAGACTGGCATACTTCTGCTCTGGGAGGTGTGCTGTGCAGCAAAGAGCTCTTTTTGAATGCTTTATGCTTGATGGGTGAGTCAGAAACACCAGCCATGCTCATGAACAGTTCCCCCTGCCCGGGACTGATGCCCAGGTGGCAGCTGCAGGACTGATGACCGAGGAGTCTTCCCCACTTTAATGGAGAGGGGTGGCCAGCAGACAGTCAGGATGCAAACCTAACAGCTACTTTATTTACGCGGTAGACTGGTATAATAAATATTTCATAGTGATTGTTTTCGTAGGATAAGATTAGCTCATATTTTAAGAGCCTTAACATCATCAGGCTGAAGGCTGAAAAAAGTAAATTTTTAGTGTTAGTTATGATTTTGCTTCTTAACAAAATACTCTTAAGATAAGCATCCTTACTGACAACAGCATTTTGTACTTAGTAGTGCAGAATTTTTGAGTTATTCAAAGAGCCTATATTTTATTACCAGAATATTACAGACATACTCAGCTAAGTTCAGCAGAGTTGGCAGAGAGAGATATGAATTATACCAATCTATACAAAATAAATCTTGTAGACCTTAGTGGAAGATCTCTTTCGGAAGAGTGGCTGCTGCAGCACTGAGTTTTTAAGGAGGGTGTTCATTTCAAAGGGCCCAAAATGTCACAGAGAATCCTGGCACCTTGAATTTTTTGGACATGCTCAGTGTGAAACATCTGTGACCACTATTCACTACCACATGCATTTCATACTCTGCTCGCTCTCTGTTGCTTCTCTTTTGTACAAGTTATTGTTTTGCACCGACCACTGATCACATAAAAGAACTTACACTTTGAGATTTCTGGTGTGAGAAGGAAGAGTGACCTTAAAACAGCTGGACTGTAGTGTGCTCTATTTACTGCTGGGGTAGGGCTGTTTGTTCTCAAGATTTAAGTCATAAAGTACACACTTTAATGACACCATTTGTGTGTCTAATTGTGAGTTTATGTTAGTAGTATTCCTATTTTGTGGTGTGGTCATGAAACTGTCTGAAGTTGCTAAAGGTATTGCATTCAGATTGACAAAGTATCTATTTACTGTCTTCATCTGCAGAAAGAGTACAAAAAAGCCTTGGAATTAGAAATCAGAGGAAAAGGTCTGACAGAACTGGCTTTGGAGACACCAGATTTTGTGAGAGCAAAGAATGCCACTGACATTGCCAGCCAGGTCTGTGTGAATATCTCATATATCACATCTGATGTCTTCTTTAAAGGAAAATTTATTAACAGTTTTTTCTGATTAAACCAAATGAAAATTGTTGTCAAGATATGATTAAGGCACCTAAATGTGAGCTTTCCCCAATAGATCAAATACAAACAATTGGCAGAAATGGAGAAAGCCAACTATACCAGTGTTGTCGACACTCCGGAGATTATTCATGCCCAGCAGGTCAAGAACCTTTCGAGCCAGGTATCTTGAGTGAAGCAATTTAATCATTGTTCATGTGGGAACCTTGAGTGGATACTAATCTGGAGCACCTAAATAACTACCTGTCACAGCATTCAGGAGATACACCAGAAAAACGAATTTCTCTAGAGCTGTGATCTGGCATCTCTTACTCTGAAATTCCATTTCAATATGGAAATTATTTTATTTTAATAGTGTATAAAATGAAACAATAATTTCTATTGCTTTTGCAATACCAAAGCTAATTTTGTTCTAAGTAGATTTAGCTTAATTTTCCTACTCCTTAATAACCTAATGTTTAAAATAAATCTTACACAGAGGTATAATCTGAATTTATATCAGACACAGAAGTACTCACCTTTCCATAAAGATGGGCATTATGCAAGAATGAGTAATGGCAGATTGTTTATTACTGCTTTTGTATTAATGGAATATATTTTGTATTTTCTGTCAGAAAAAGTATAAGGAAGATGCAGAAAGGACCATGCCATACTATGTGCCTGTAGCAGACACACCAGAAATGCAGAGAGTCCGTGAGAATCAAAAGAACTTTAGCACAGTACGTATATAAATAATAATTACTGTTTCTGTCAACTATAATAAGAAATGTTCAGCTTTTTTTCATTTAATAAGGTCCCAGTACCACACTCTAATCCCAACTAGGCTGCCTTTGTATTCTCAGGGATCTTCAGTTAGAGGGTCCCCTAGGTATGCAGCAGCCCACTTATGCATTACACAGGGAACCAAAATGATTCTGTTATTTTCTTGACAAAAAAGTTCTGCTGCAGTGCTTTGACAATTCCTTTGCAAATAATAGATAATTATACTTACAGAAGTTGTCTGTGTTGTCAGTGGGACTACCTGCAAGACTGTTTGGTCAGTAACAGAACTCCACAATCTGTCTTGAAATCTTTAACTTTCATTGTTGAGACTTCAATTTTTTAGATACAATCTGGCACCTTTCAAGATTTTTCAGTGAATCTAGTTAAGGATCTCCTATTGCTAATTTAAATGAGAATACTTGTAAGTGTGGTACATCTTTGTATCACTAATGGTGATGTTAAAATGACCTCCTTGTAAGGTGTACTTGAAAATATTTTTTTTTTTCATCTTCAAAGAAAACTCTGTGAGTAAATTTTTATGGCATAGGGTCACCATTTGACATTTTACTTTAACTTTTTCAACAGCTTCAGTATCAGTGGGACCTACAGAACAGTAAAGGAAAAGTTACAGTTGTACAAGACACACCAGAAATGCTGCGTGTGAAAGAAAACCAGAAGAATTTCAGCTCGGTATAGTTATTTTCTGTTTTCAGTTCTCATTCCAAAAAATACATTTTAGTATGTTTAATAAAATAACTATTTTTGGCTCTTATCTTACAGGTACTTTTGTTCTTGATCTGCTTAAATGTGTATAAGAACTTTTTCAAACAAAACTAATTTTATTCTAAGTAGATTTAGCTGGGTTTTGCTACCCCTTCATATCTGCTGTTTTTTGTGGAGTGCCCTGATTGCACTCTTTCACATATACATAGCTGTGATATAGTTAAACAATCAATCCTGTACTTAAATTGATATTTTACCAATTTTTATTTTTAAATTTAATTAATTAATATTAAAAATAAAAATTGGTATTTCACTAATTTTTATTTTTAAATTTAATTAATTAATATTAATAAATTAATAATTAATTATTAAATTAGTATCTACCTTTCTTTTGTCCTGTTACCATGGAAGTAGTGTATTCTTGTTGGGTTGCAGCTGTCTTCTTTCAGTGAAAAGTGAACTGTCTGCCCGATTTGTTTCACATTTCATGTGTTACCATGACATGCCTAAAGTCTGCTGTATCATTTTGTCACTAGCACCGTTAGCATAGTAAGTAACTAGGTGGAAGACATTTGTGTAAAACATAATAAAACAAATTAGAACAAAAGGAACAAATTAGAACAAATACTAGTCTTCAGTCCTAAAATTAGCCTACAAATGTTTTGACATTCTACTTAAAATGCATTACTACAAATATAAATGATCAGCCCCTTTTTAGCACAAATGGCACTCATGTAGTAGAACAGCCTGCAGATAGGCAATAAGGCAGTGACTGGAGATAGATAATCCTCCAAGATGGCTTTCAGCCTGCACTGTTGTGTACAAATCACTGTCATGAGCCTGTATTCACTCTCTAGAAGAAATAATGTGTTTTGTATGCTTAACCTTGTTGTCTTCATTCTAAATGTTAAGATTTTATATAAAGAAGATATTGGAACTGGAACTACTATTGAAAAGACACCAGAGATGCAGAGAGTTAAACGAACCCAGGATGCAATTAGCTCGGTACAAAAGAATTGATTTTTAATACTCTACCAGTGCTAATTCAACTTGAAATAATATTTTTTTCCCCCTTTTATTTCTCTAAATGTTGCTAACAGTGGCTCGGCAATAATCCATCCAGCTAAGGGTTACTTTCTAAAAGTTTTTGCCTATTCTTGTTACTTAAACAGTAATCTTTCTAATGATTAACATTCAATTTGTTACTTACAATCCATATCTAAAACATGAAAGCTCTTGCCGTCATTTTTAATCTCACCCCAAACACAATTTATTTAGCACAGAATCAAAGAATCATTTAGGTTGGATGGGTCCTCTTGAGATCATCTACTCCAACCCTGTTGCTCAAGCAGTATCTGCTAGAGCAGGTTGCCTAGGACCGTGTCCAGTCAAGTTTTGAATATCTTGCAGGATGGATGGAGTCTCCACAACCTCTCTGGGTAACCTGTTGCAGTGTCTGATCACCCTCACAGTAAAAAAGTGTTTTCCTGCGTTCAGACTGAATTTTCTGGGTTTTTTTAATTTGTGGCCATTACCTCTTGTCCTGTCACTGAGCGGTACTGAGAAGAGCAGCTCCCTCCTCTTCATTCCTTCATTCCTTCTACACATTGATAAGTTCCCCCTGAGCCTACTCTTCTCCAGGCTGAAGAGTCCCAGCTCTCTAAGCCTGTTCTCATATCAAAGATGCTCCTTTCTCTTACTCGTCTTTGTGGTCCTGCACTGGACTTGCTTCAGTAAGTCCATATCTTTCCTGTACTAGTGAGCCCAGAACTGGACACAGAACTCCAGATATGGCCTCACCAGTGCTGAGTAGAGGGGAAGGATCACCTCCCTTGACCTGCTGACAATGCCCTTCTGAATGCAGCTGAGGATGTTGTTGGCCGCCTTTGTCATGAGGGTGCATTGCTGGCTCATGGGTCAGCTTGTTGTCCATCAGGTCCCCAGGGTCCTTCTCTGCAACGCTGCTTCCCAGACAGCCCCCAGCATGTACTGGTGCGTGGGGTTATTCCTCCCCAGGGGCAGGACTTTGCCTTTCCCCCTGTTGAACTTCAGGAGGTACCTCTCAACCCATTTCTCCAGCCTGTCGAGGTCCCTCTGGGTGGCAGCGCAACCCTTGGGTGTATCAGCCAATCCTCCCAATTTTGTGTCATCTGCAAACTTGCTGAGGGTGCACTCTGTCCTGGCATCCAGGTCACTAGTGAGGATGTTAAACAGTATTGGGCCCCGTATTGACCCCTGGGGTACACCACTGCTGACTTACCTCCAACTGGCTCTTGTGCCACTGATCAAAATGCTCTGGGCCTGGTCATTTAGGCAGTTTTCAGCCCATGTCACTGTGCACTTATCTAACCCATACTTTGTTAGCTTGTCTGTGAGGATGCCAGGGCAAACAGTGTCAAAAGCCTTAGTAAAGCATGCCTCGTAAAGCTTTTATATTATGTAAAAATTGTAACACTCTAGAATTGGAATAATTGTATGTATTACTTTTCTTTTGAAACTTGTAAATCTTTTTCATGCTTTTTTGAATGCTGACATCATTTTAGTATAAAACATACTAACATTTCAGCCAATTTGTTTGATGCATAGTATGTTAAATATGTTCTTGTGTAATGCTATTCTTTTTTTTTGTTATGCTAAAGTAGAAATGCAAATAGCACTGTAACTGTTAAAATGTTGTATGATGACTCTCACCTTTGTTGAATATGATGGATTTTTATAAGTCAAAAATTCTTCTTTCATTAGTAGAAAGACCAAATGGTATCAGGCTCAAAGGTATTTACACTTGTTTTTAGTAAAGTGCCATTGACAGTGACATCTCATCAACAGCTAAAGTTACCTTCTAACAGATTGCTTGTGAAGATGATGCGAATACTTTAACAGCAGCTCTCTGCTCATGTTAAAGCCAAGGAGATCTTTTAGATTTTCAGTCTCCTCGAGATCAGGATAATGCTCTTTATGTATCCACATATGAATCTAGGTGCCTACTTCACATTATGCTAAGATTTTTAGAAATTATTTTAAGTTTTTAATATCACAATTTTTTGGAACACAGTGTAAGAAACCTTGAAATGGTTCAGTTGTTATAAATCAGGGGGTTTGTTCTTGCTGAAATTAAGGTCCTGGGAGATGTTAGATACCCAAATTTTAAGCTTCAGTTGAAAAGTTCTGGCTCAAACAAGGCTCTGCTTTTCTACCCTGAGCTGAGTTATTGTTAAACTGCTTTGTAGAAGTGTGGCAGAGTTAGCTATCAGATAACTCTAATAGAAGGTTCCTTGATGATATCCTTCTATCAGAATACATTTAGTACCCGAGATTTGAATGAGTTTGTAAAGTGTAAAGGACCTATGTTTCTTTATTCATGTAACTTCTTAGACATACCTGCACCAGCTGTGCTTTAATGTAAGTGCTTTTACTTTTTTCTGATGTCTGCATCTTTGTAGATTAAGTACAAGGAGAGTATTGGAAAAGGAACTCCAATTCCTGATCTCCCAGAAGTGAAGCGTGTCAAGGAGACACAGAAGCACATCAGTGCGGTAATGGCCGATATTTTCTACTTACCTATATACTCATGCAGAGCTCAAGCTCCAAACTTTGGTAGTGTTTGTGGGTATTTTTTGTTGAAAAGAGAACAGATCTCTTAAATCCCTATATTCAGCAGCAGGAAGTTCAAATATCTGAATTTTGCAGTGATCATTACAGTCAGCCACTTCCCTGTATTACTTCTGTGATCTTTTCTAAACACAGAACTAGAAACAAAAAAACCCCAGATAAGTCTTACAATTGGCCTGAAAAAAATGGATCAGCTAGAGAACTTTGTGGAAAAAAATAATTGGAGCCTTTTTTGTAGTCACAAAACCTGGTGACAGGTAAAAGTGGAAACAGTACCTGGCTCTTCCCGTACCTCTTAAGTATAGATTTTAATAACCACAACGTGCTCTCCTGGTTTTGAGCCACTACTGCTTTACTTTGATCTCTGCATACAGAATTGAGGCAGGATATGGTCTTGTGATTACTGGTACCTCAGATGTTTGCTATAAAATGCTGAGGAGCAGTGACACCCATATGATGAGTATCTTACCATTTTCCATTCCTGATTTTATAAGTACTGTTTCCCTTTTGAGCTGTTTATGATACTAATGGTTTTTGCAGCTCCCTTTGCACAACTGAGTTGTTTTTTCAAATGATTCTTCATTTTTTCTGTTACATAATTTGTTTCCCCTTGCTGTGAATGCTTTATTTTTGTATATTTTTCATTGTTTCAGTGACATCAAGCAGTGAAATTTTTTTTGTTAGCTCTTTCTGTTGCAAGCATTTTACTAGTTGCAAGAAGAACCATTAGTGCATTTGTAATGTATTTCTACATGACTAGGTTTTAAACCAACCTAACCATCTACTATGCAACTCTTTTCATGAAAAATGCAATTTTTTTAAATCAAACAATTACAGGTTAAGTTAAATCTAATAATATGAGAGCTAAAGTGCAATTGTTTTTCGTACTAGAGACTTAAAACAAAGCAAAATAGTGGTGTTCCAAACAAATAGTCACAGAGATCAACATTAAATGGAACCCACAACTAAATATTTTCATATTAAACATGTCTATAAAAGGTTCAGCTGTTTGTTAACACTATAAAAAAACCCTCCAGAAATGTTGACTGCCTGAGAAATAATACTATTACATTTCCTAAATGAAAATGAAAAGCAGAACATACCTACCTTTCATGCCAGGTCAGCAGAACATTTAAACTTATGTCCTACTATAATGAAGTATTCCATTGACTTCAATGTGTTCAAGCACCTCAACGTAGACATTAAGTATTTTGCTGAGCTGTTGACTGTACTTAAACAGATGCACACTGAGTAAAATAAATTGTGCACATATTTACATATAATCCCAGATTATATTTACCTATAAACCAGCTAAATTATCTATCCAAACGTACTGTAGTTATGGAAGGAATATGATCTTCTCACCTTGGTGGGTGCTTGTGTTCTGCAGGTATTGTACAAAGAGGACCTAGGGACAGGTATCCCAACACCTGTCACTCCAGAAATAGAGAGAGTCAAACGCAATCAAGAACACATTAGCTCGGTATTTAAAAAAAAAAAAATTATAACAACTTATTTTTGTGTAACATCCTAACATATAATCTGGTTTTCTTCAATGGTTTAGAATCTCACCCTGCTCCTGTCTTTTCCCTGGCAATATTTTTAACTCATTTATATTTCACCTGTTTGTGCTTTAACTTTTTTTGGTGATTTACAACTTTACGTGCATTTCATTTAAGAAGCAAAACTGGAAGTAAGCTGTGACATTAATGTGGTGTTTCTTTCCATGTTTGTTTTATCTTAACCCTTTATCTTCTAGTATTTGTAGTTACGTATTTACAGAATAATCAACCATCAGCCCCTTCCTTAATATTTGCCTCTAGAACAAGTGTGAAATTAATTAAAAAGTGATCCTAATGCTAAACATAACTCACAAAATAGCCAGATATAATGATTTTGCCTGTGTTGAGTGCTTTTTTTGTGGAAACTTTCTTGTACCTCACAGGTGTTATACAAAGAGGGCTTAGGGACTGGCATCCCAACACCGGTTACTCCAGAGATGGAGAGAGTCAAACGCAATCAAGAGAACATTAGCTCGGTATTGCTAAATAAAACAAAACCTACCATTTCAAATGCAAATCAAATCCCTTTAACTCCTCCATATTAAATTTCTCTTTCAGTTCTTTGTTGAACTTTAAACAACCCTTTCTTAATCAAATCACTAAAACCCCGTCAGTATTCTTATATTTTAATTTTTCACTCAGTCTAACTTAATTGTCATTAAATTGTTCCACCTGTGAGATTTTAACCTCATTTACTTAAAGCAGTTAAGCAGTACCTTATTTTTCTTCCCAATGAAATAGTGGTAGTCTGAGTGATGTCACTCTCCTCCTCGATAACAAAGTCAATCCTTCTAACTGTCTTCAGACTCACCACACTGGTTGCACTGCAAATGAAAAATGAACTCTTTAACACTTCCTGAAGCAAAGCAGTCTAATGCAACTAGCGTGTTGTCTCTTTTCCTGTTTTTGCTGTGTTGGATGCTTTCTTATATCCTACAGGTCTTTGTAAGAAAACCTGGGTGGTATCTCCATATGACTGCAATATGAAAAAATGACAAAAATTGCATATATAAGGAAAAATTACTGTAGTAATGAATTTCTATCCAGATTGTTTCTACTCCTGACACATTCCAGTCAAATGACCATTATGTCATAATTTTGTTCTATTTTTCTGTTTTAATTAGAGCAGCTTAGGACTAATTTTGACTCACTCTGACCCAATTCAGACATGACTGATATGAAATTCAGTCCTAACTTGAGATTAATAGGGCAGTTCAGAGAAGCCACTGTTGTTAAACTTTTTGTTACATTTAATTGCCTCTGAGGTTATCATGGCTCTCTTTTATGCTGGTGAGCCTATTTAGAAATCTTAGACGCAAAGTTGCTCATTCAAGATCTTTCATTTGAGTAAGGAAACTCCTTTGGGCAAAAAGACATAAATGCAAAGAGATTTTAGGTAACACGGCTCAAGCTATGCTTTGCAGAAAACACTCCTGCAGTTCTTGCTGGCATTATTTATATGCACCCAGGTGACATGACAACAAACCTCATAGTAATATTAGCTGATTATTTTCATTGATATTTTTTTTTTTGCTAGCCTTTGAACAAGGCTGACAAAACTCTATTTTTCATACATTGAAGTTNTACTCCAGAGATGGAGAGAGTCAAACGCAATCAAGAGAACATTAGCTCGGTATTGCTAAATAAAACAAAACCTACCATTTCAAATGCAAATCAAATCCCTTTAACTCCTCCATATTAAATTTCTCTTTCAGTTCTTTGTTGAACTTTAAACAACCCTTTCTTAATCAAATCACTAAAACCCCGTCAGTATTCTTATATTTTAATTTTTCACTCAGTCTAACTTAATTGTCATTAAATTGTTCCACCTGTGAGATTTTAACCTCATTTACTTAAAGCAGTTAANACTTCCCTGTTGCCACACAGGTGTTGTACAAAGAGGGCCTGGGGACTGGAACCCCAGTACCTGTAACTCCTGAGATGGAGAGGGTCAAACGCAATCAAGAAAACTTTAGCTCGGTATTTTTTTGTCATTTAAGGAAAAAAAGTTCCCTGTAACTATTTAACACCTGTAAATTTTCTACTCTCTCTAATTAACTTATAAACATAGAAACATCCTCTCTCTGCTATTAAATTTGTTGTCATTTTTAGTTATATTTTATGTACTTATTTTTTAAAAGA
>WAAD01029351.1:0-18948 GCA_013389945.1 Fregata magnificens | reverse complement strand
ACTTGATTCAGTACGTAAATAATGCAGATTTTATGTTCTCTTTTCGTATTTTTTTTTATTCTAACAGGCTGTCTGTAAACTACTGCATCAAATACCTTAGCATTGTGCGATATTGCTGTTTGCAGCATCAGCTTCCACTTCCATATATTGTTTTTGCATGCAATATGAGGGCTCTGATAAACTCTTGAACTATTCTAGTAAGTAGATGAGAGCTTAAGTGTCTGGGTAGTAAACATAGCTAAGCATGGTTTCAACTGAGTTCTAGAAATCTAGGGCAAAACATTCTTTCAGAACTGTAGTTTGGAATGAGTAAAAATGGTGCGCGTGGTTCAGTGTAATAAGTATGCATACTCTTAGGCAGTTAACTGCGTGTATATGCAAGTTTCTGTTCTTGTTTAAAGTTTGTAGGCATCTTGGGGCTGCTTTTTAAGCAGCTGTTCTGTGCATCAGCACAGTGTCTTCTGGGGCCTATAAAAATGAAAAAAAAAAGATTGTAACTTTGATCCTACAAAAGATGTGCAGTTTTATGTGGTCCAATTGAAACAGATTTTAAAAAACCCTAAAAACTGTTGCTTTTGTTACCATATTTTATCAGAGGATGCACTGAGGTAGAAGTACGTATTCTAAGTAAACCTTTTCGAGATTTACGATATTACGGTCACGTGAATTAAGAACTAAAACTTTCAGTATCTTTCTGGAACTTCCTTATTCTGATTTATGCAGAAATGTTTTTAATCCTAAGAATCTCAGAACGTATAAAAATCTTACAAAGTATGATGATTGCATTTGTATTGTAATACTGTCCTGTCATAATTAGGTGTCAAGCTGTTTTTATTTTAAAATTTTAGGCTTTAAACACTGTTCACGTTTGTAAAATCTGAAGTACATAGCCTGAAAATACTCTTCCTCTCTTTAAAGGATACCTTGATTGTGTGGTCTGAAGCTGAAAATTATGATTTGGCACTTAGCTTTCAAGAAAAAGCAGGATGTGATGAAATATGGGAAAAAATATGTCAGGTAAGTTTGATAAATGTAAGATTGAGACAACCTAAATCATCTTAATGTTCAAAATTTTTAGACTGTTCTAAGAGGTGAATCTGAACACAGAAGGTAGAGAGTAAAAACTATCGTCTTAGCCACCTCCCCCCAAATTTTGCATTTTTGAGTTTGAAAACTTTCTCCTTCTTCCAGAAATTTGATATGAACTTAAACTATGTTTGGGATTTTTTTTAGAGCATTTTCGGGTCTTTTTGCTTAACATAACATCTTAGCTCTATTATGGCCTAAGGAAGTTTAGCTCAAAATGAGTGCTTAAAAAGTTTCATAATAATTAATTTCATAATTAACTTTTTCCACGTTGGCCAGAAGGGAAAATGCTACCTGTCCAAAGTTTTATTGTAGAGAGAAAAATGTATGTGAGCTCTTAGTGAATTTTATAATGTATTTCTCATGGATTTAACCATATCTTATTCACATTTCTCTCTCTACATTTCTCATTCTTCTCTTTCTCTTATCTCATTCTTCTGTTTCAGGTGAGGGGAATATTGATTTTCTCAACAGAACTTTTTTCCATGTAAATGTGACAGTATGCTTCTGTTAACTGTCAGGGTATGAAAGATTGATCTGATAGTTGAAGTAGGGGATAG
Organism: Fregata magnificens; assembly: GCA_013389945.1. Classification (NCBI taxonomy): domain Eukaryota; kingdom Metazoa; phylum Chordata; class Aves; order Suliformes; family Fregatidae; genus Fregata; species Fregata magnificens. Next base: position 17,302 of record WAAD01029351.1, on the reverse strand, counting down.
CTCTGTCCCTGTATTATCACCTCAAAGCTATAATTCTTACTGTTTAAAGAAATCAAACAATTTATATGTAGCATGTATATATTTTAGTATGTGCTAATTAACTCATTATGTTTTACCACTATGACCAGATGACTATATAGTTACTGAATCAGTATTGTTTCTGGATAACATTTGGTCAGGTATTAACTATTGACCAGTACCCAAAAGAGTTTAGACAATATGTTCACTGATGTTAGTTCAATTTGTCAATTCTTTTTTGGGTTTCTTCTTCCATTCCAAGCATTACAACTTTTCTTGATTTCTATGCTACATTGGGTGGGATTTCTCTGAATTTGTCTAATTATCTTTCTATGCGCTCTCTCTTTCTGTTCTTAACAAATGTCTAAGCTCTCTCCACTCTGTCTTTTGGAGTTTGTTTTCACCGATTTCAGAAATAAAGCAAAAGAAACCAGGTTTCATAATTGCATATGTGTAGGTCATTCCTTTTTTTTTTTAAGGAATGAGTCTTTTCAACAGTTTACGACTTATGTAAATAAGCACAGAAACATTTCCAGGAACCTTAGCAGTCAAGGGACCAGAAGTTGGGGACAGAAACAAAATGGGGGAAAGGGGAAATTGCATTCTTGGGAAACACCCAGATAAGAAGCCCAGCTTCCTCAGCCTCATGTGAAGATCTAATATTTTTGTAAGAAACCAGTGTCCCTACATCCTGTTTTGAGGCCATGCTATTACATTTGTGTCTAGTGTACTTTGAAGATCTTAAGCTTCCTCGGTCATTAAAGCTTCTTCTAAAAGGAAGACTTTGATACCACTTATACTGGAAGTGGTTGCTGATGTATAAGCAGAACGTATGTGGGTATTAACAGCATTCTGGATTTTAATCTAAGTATAGCCTTGCTGTTATCCATGAAGAATTATTTCTCCCAGATTTTTTTGCTGATTTTCAAGATTAAAAAGAACAGTACCTGCTACCATTCTACACAGCAGTGCCTTTCTGGATTTGGCACATCAGACTCCAAGGAGATACTACAATTAAGATGTCATTAAAGCTGAAGCACTCTGGTGCCCAAGCATCTGTCTCTGTTTTTTTCACTAATACGTACTTTCTGTGGTTTCCTCGTTGCATGTCTAGAGAGATCTTTGCAGGTCCTGTGCCTTGTTTTTCTGACAGCTCCAGATTTCCACTGCTCTTTTGTTAATGTTGTTTTGGGGTTTTCTGTTCTTAAGAGGGGATTCTGTGCCTCTGTTGAGTATTTAGAAAGTGCATGGTAACAGATTTTGACTTGCAGCTCTCCAGAACTGAACACAACAATTAAATTAAGTTAACAAGACTGGCCTCTCTCCTCTGTTTGAGGTAGCAGAAGCTTTGAAAAGCATCAAGAGCAGTTAAATAGCAGTTAAATGTTTAAAGCTATCGCTGCAATAATGTAATCTGGTTTGCATTTGAAAATCTGTCTGCAGAGAATAAAGACTGGAAACAAATAGCTTAGTTCAGTAGTCTGTTAAAAAGTTGTCATCCATACTAGCAATTATGAATTTCCTTTTTTATTTGAAGTATTCGGCAAATGTAGCTTTTTTCTTTATTCTTCCTCCTTTTTATAGAAAATAAATAGAATTAAATATCTAATGTAGAAATAATTTTGTAAAGCCTTCTGTTTGAAGAAATCTTCTCATTATCTCTTCCTTTCCAAACCAGCTATACTCAACATCAGACTTACTTTTGGACTTCTGTTTTGGCCATACAAAGAAAAAGTGTGTGACACTTGAAATGGTATTTTTAGAAAAGCGTTCAAGTAGCAATTAACATTAAACTCCACTTTTTTGAACACTTCTTATCTTGTAGGTTCAAGGCAAAGACCCTTCTGTCGATATTACTCAGGACCTTGTCGATGAATCTGAGGAAGAGCGTTTTGATGATATGTCATCACCAGGTCTAGAATTGCCATCTTGTGAATTAAGCCGACTAGAAGAAATTGCAGAACTTGTGGCATCTTCATTGCCTTCACCATTACGTCGTGAAAAACTCGCACTAGCACTGGAAAATGAGGGCTATATTAAGAAGCTCTTAGAAATTTTTCATGTGTGCGAAGACTTGGAGAACATTGAAGGACTACACCACTTATATGAAATTATCAAGGGAATTTTCCTTTTGAACAGAACTGCACTTTTTGAAGTCATGTTTTCCGAGGAATGTATAATGGACGTAATTGGATGCCTAGAATATGATCCGTCTTTATCACAGTCACGGAAACACAGGGAATTTCTGACTAAAACGGCAAAATTTAAAGAGGTGATTCCTATATCTGATCCAGAGCTGAAGCAAAAAATACATCAGACATACAGAGTACAGTATATTCAAGATATGGTCCTACCCACTCCCTCAGTTTTTGAGGAAAATATGCTATCAACACTTCATTCTTTCATCTTTTTTAATAAAGTGGAAATAGTTGGTATGTTACAGGTAAGTTTCAGAGTTTCACAGTCTCTTTATTTGTGCTTGGGCAGAGAAAGTTGGATAATTTTTCTTGGAAAGATTGAGGTGCTTCGGTGGAACCTTCACTTCTGTGATTCTGAAAGTAGTTTTGAAGTATGACATAAAAGGCGTAGATTTGAGTACTGAGCTGGTAAATGTATGTTCTTAAATATCGGATTTTGGACTAGATTCTCTGTAACTGATTTAAATGGAGCAAACATGTAGAATCCTGAATGAGGCTGTTTGGAATGAATAGTACTGTTTGCATTTTGAAGGGTTGATTTTGTTAGGGTTTGTTTTCTGTATTTTGGGACTTTTTAGGCACTGCAGTTAAGGATAATTTTTGTCATGTTACCATGACAAAAAAAAAAATCAAATTACTTCACCTAAATTTCACAAATATAATCACATACCAGGATATAACTGTTTCTAATTTTGAAGTAAATTAAGTTAGTTGTTTGGAAAGTACAGGTTCAGAACATAACATTGCCTTAGGTGCTTGAATGTTTTCTTAGTTTGTCTTATAAGTCCCTAAATAATACTGCTTGGAATTACCAGTTTTTCATGATGTGTGTCTTACTGCAAATGTGAAGAGATTATACAATGCTTTAGATACCTTACCTACATGTCTTAAGTATTCTGCACCAACCCATGAACTTCCTGAACTGTGTAGAAATAGGTGGTACATCTCTGTAATGGGAGCTTCCTAAAGCTTTCAGCTAACTCAGCAAAGTGTTACAGCACATGTATTTTGGTTAATTATCATTATCTTAATTCTCCTAACATTTAATAAATGAATAGCCACTGCCTTTGTAGGGGCTGTCTGATCTGGAGAAGTTGACAAAGTGCTAGATGCTACTGATTAACTTAATCATATATATCTTCACTTGAATCTCAGAATGCACCCTGTTTAATTTCCTAGAAAATACAGCAAAGGAGGGTGAAAATTCCTTTTGCAAGCTCATATGTTAAATCATTGTCAAAACTAGGCCTCCTGACTTTTCATCCACCACACTCAGTTGATCAGAATACTGATACTATTTAATCCACTCTCTCGGAGCTTTAATCTGTCGTGTCTACACATAGAGTATTTGATAAGCAGCCAGATGTGCAAGACGTCACCCGGCCTGGCAGCTGAGGCATGTGCCTCACTTATTGGAGACAGACCGTCACTTATTGGAGCAGCCGCTGGAGGCCTGGTGGAACACCTGGGGCATCTTCAGTAGTACTAGACCCCAGCTTATGCCCAGCTGAACCAAACTGTTTATGTCTGTATGTGTGTCCTTGATAAACAAAGTCACAAATGCGTATCTGAAACAATCAGAAGGCCTTAATCATTTTGGAGTGGCCAGTTTGAGAAAGCTTACAAGCCTGACTTGGATAGAGTGCTGAAAAAGATGCAGTTAAGGGGTCTGAACTTGAGTATCCAGTATGACTAGTGTCTCTAAAATATCTTGACCTCTTTGCAAGGGTTGCTAAAAGCAAAGTCCTGAGGATGATACATTCTTGCTTGAGGAGGAGGAGGGGAAGAATTATTCAGGAGTCTTGGTGTCAATGGCTGATTCTGAGAGGGATCTTGAACTTTGAAAAGGAAACTGGGCAAGGAGAAGGGGGACCTGATCCTGCAAAATCATTAGGGCCGTGTTTGCCAGAAATCCCAAGGTAACTTGATCGAGGACTAGTGGCTGATTAGTTTCCTTTTTTCTATCTCTTACAACCTGTGTTAAGTTAATAGATGTAGTGTAAGCTTGGGCTAGAATATCAACGTTTAGTGTGCTTGTGAAACTTGTTAGTTGCAGTTTACAGTTGAAATAGAGGCTCAGATCTGATTTTGATTTGTTGTGTGACCACAAGTTTCTGAACCTTATCTTCACTTATGTTGCTTTTGTCTATGGTTGAGGATAAAGTATACTCCCTATGCGGTGGAGCCAGAAGAATTAGCATTGCGTAACTTTCAAAGTTCGATAAATATTTCAAATTGTTCAGGTGCTTTCTACAGCTTTGAGGAGCCAAGAGTGGTAGCACACAAGGAAGAAAATACATCCTGTGCTATACTGCATTTCCTAGTTCTTTCACAGTACAGCTCTACAGCATTGAGGGGGAGTTCCCTGAGTTTATAAATAAGAATGTTGGGAATTATTTGACATTGATGATCAGTTCTTGGTTTTAAGGGAATTAAAAGAGGCTATCACAAATTATATGCCCATTGCATTTCTAAGAGATTAAAAGGCTTGATTGATTGATTGATTGCTTTTTCAAGTTCTCACAGTGTAGCTCTAAGCCAAGGTTTAAACCTACTTACCTGGCATTTATTTATTCATTTATTTATAGAGCACTATGTCAGGTTGCACTTTTCTGTAATCTCTGCCCCCTAAAATTTCATTCTTCCCTTTCCTTTCTCTACCCCCTCCATTCCCACAGTCTATGTATAAAATGTCTGATACTGTTCTTTCATGTTTCTTTAAGCAGAATAAATAATGTTCTGAGAACAAAATTAAAAGACTGCTTTTGTTGATTTCACTTCTGTAACTAATTCTTAAGGTCTTTCTTCCACTAGTGTATGGTGTAACATGCATTTCTGTAGCTGGTTGTATCACAGTACTTTGGTCAGGGTATGTGTGTTATTTCATGAAAGATTTAAAGTTGTGTGTAATTGGAGTTCCTGGCATTCATCATTTCAGATCTTAAGAGATCCTGGTGCTCACTAACCTTACATGTGTACTTAAGAAGCTGTTTATTTTATAAGACATTATTAATTGAAGTTTCTGGTATGTTTCATGGTAGTTTATTGGGAGCCACGGATCAGTCTCAAGTTCTTAGTTGATGCGTAATACAGGTTGTTATGCTTCTGCTGTTGACTTCAGGTTGTCTCTCCTGGACCATTGAGGGTGTGACAAAAGAGCTATCTTTTTAGGAAATTTACTTCTCAGGTTAAAAGTAAACTCCCTGAGCAGCTGGTGTCCTGTGACATACTGCAACTATTGTGTGTACAACTGAGTTGTTTTGTATTCTGTTCTTTTCTCTCTCACTGGCTGTGAAGGAAAGGAGAAGAACTGTTACCTCTACCATGAAAAAAAGATGAGGTCTAAAGAGCCCTCTTCATGTCAGGCTGTGTATTAACTAAAGTGGCACTTTGCATTACCCTCATCTCAGATTAACTCGGCCATGCCTTAGTTACAGAAAAGTGGCTAGAAATTTGTACAAGACTCTGTACAGATTGTGCCTTATGCTTTTTGACAGCCTGGGTGACTTTACTCAAAATTACCACTGTGTCTTATTGTCGTGGTTTAAACCCAGCTGGCAACTAAACACCACGCAGCTGCTTGCTCACTCCCCCCCCCACCCCGGTGGGATGGGGGAGAGAATCGGAAGGGCAAAAGCAAGAAAACTCGTGGGTTGAGATAAAGACAGTTTAATAGGGAAAGCAAAAGCTGCGCGCAAGCAAAGCAAACCAAGGAATTAATTCACTACTTCCCATNGCTTCTTGTGCACCTGGCAGAGCGTGGGAAGCTGAAAAAGTCCTTGACTAGTGTAAGCACTACTTAGCAACAACTAAAACATCTTTGTGTTATCAACACTGTTTTCAGCACAAATCCAAAACATAGCCCCATACTAGCTACTATAAAGAGAATTAACCCTATCCCAGCCAAAACCAGCAGGTTTATTAAGGTGTTTGGTGTCAAGATAGGACATTTAAGGTCATTAAAGGTCACTGACATTTAAGGTCAGTTTTTCAATTATAACTAGTGAATTCTGTAAATAACAATATGCTGATTCTTAAGAACCCTGGCTTTATTAGGAGAGATTTTGGACGTCTTTGGAAAAAAAAAAAAAAAAAAAAAAAGATGTAAATTCTGTAGTCATGGAAGATACCTGCTTCCATGATTTTGCCTTCTTTGGTAGGTATATAACTTCTGCCCATTCTACCAAAAATAGAGAATGGGTCACCTGTGGCACTTAGGGTTATGAACTGTATTCCTCCCTCCTTCTTCATTAAGGTTAGCTTTCCCGTGATCTTCATAAAAATGCTTACACTGATGGGCTTTTCTGAGAAATGGAGGTTAGTTTATTTGTGATTTAATTGTCTAAGATCTGTCATTTTAAGTAACTATGTCAAGATCTCGCTAAACTAGATACTGTTGGTCATGATGGATAGTAAACCCACAATACCAGTGTTTCCAGTCTACAGAATTAACTGCTGTGGAAACCTACTCAATTACAGGTTTTATGATTTGCTGTACATAAGATACCAAAGAGGTATATAATGTTTTTTTCCAATTTCAGCCCCTCCTAATATGCTCTTACTGCTTGGGCTCCAGCCTGTTCTAGTCTTCAGATGTCATAGCCACCAAGAAACCTTGCTGAAACATGGAGTTCGCCAAGTTTTGAGAGTGGGGGTGGGACAGGTAAGTGGTGTTTCTTACTTTATATGACGCTCTTTTGCAATTTTAAAAATATATACTAATGTTCATACTGGAGGCCACCAGTTCTTTCCCTTTGTATTATTAACTAGTTCTTAAAAACCAAAAACTTGCAAAACTGCGCCATAGAGTGAGCAAACACTGTTTCCTCCCATTCTCTCCCCCCTTTCTCATTGGCGTGTTCTTTTTACCAGCAAGATCCTGTGGTGTTTTTATCTTCCAGCAGAATATTGTTAGGATTACTTTTGAGTATGTGCATTTAGACTTCAGAGTCTTTTATTTTCAAGAAAGCAGAGAGTGGAAGGGGAAAATTGGTTATATGTTAAAATAATTTATGTGCCTAGTGGAGCAGTAATCATATGGCATTACTGTACTGGAAAATCAGCTTTTTTAAATACAGAAATCATATTACTGATAGTCCCTATCCCCCTTTTTAGTAACTAAAAAACTGTAGGCATTTAGGTACATCTGTATATTTTACTGGATTTATATATAACAGTAGGCTGTTTTTAATTTTGCACGTGGTTTTACAGATAGTTACTTATTCTTAACAGAACCCCATGGATGTAAATGTAATTACCTTGTTTTAGAGGAAGAATTGTGTCAGTGCATGTTGGTAGTTTTGCCCAAATATATTAGGATTGGAACGTCTCCTGCCAGTCTGCTGTTTTGCAGTAGTTGGCTCAGGGATAACTCTGGATATTTACTTTCAGCAAAATTTACCTTGCAATAAAGTGTAAAAGGATGCCACTTTCTGGGGGAAATGACTTAGTGAAAGAAGTTTGCAAGTGGTGCATGATAATGATTTCTGAGATTAACTTTTTCATTGTAGAAAATGATTTTCAATGTGTACAGAAACTCCAGATGTGATCAGGTGGATCCCGCTGCTGTTTCAGCGTGTTGTCTCAAGTGGAAATAGCTTGTTGATAGCGAATGAAGGCATGTGTGGGAAGGCAGTCTGAGATAAAGGAGATTGAAACACTTTAAACTATGAAATCTTCTGGTGTGGTAGCAGGAAGGAACGTATGTTTGAAGCTGCAATTCTCTGTTGGCTGGTAACGTTTTATGAAACTTTCACTTTCTGGGCTGGCGTATTATTTCTGCCTAAAATGAATATGGAGGTAGAAAATACAATGGAAGGCATACTCTTTTTCCAGCTTAGGTGTCATTGAGTTTCTGGGATTTTTTTTTTTTTTTTGAAAAAGGGGTGGTTTTTGTCATTTATCTGTAATTACAGACAGGAAGTACCTGATAACTGAAAGTTAATTATATTTAAGAGAGGCCTGCTTTTGAAAAATGCTTTTTAAGTGCCTTTTGGGAGGAGGAGGGCTGCTTTGAATGTGAATAGTGTCTTTTTTGTGATCCTACTTTCTCTTGGATTTTCTTGTTTTTAAAGTCATAAATGATTGAGTGAGTAGATGGCCTGGCTTAATTTTATCTTCATGAACTTTGAAAGGTATTAAATCCTAGGAGCATCTACTTAGATCTTGCAAAAGTGTAAATGAATATACTTAGTGTTTGGTATATGCATAGTTTATGTATTGCACATTTAATAATTTCTGTGCATGGAGAAAATAGCTAGATTATACAATTACCCCGTAAACTATTGTTTGCAGTTTTGTTTTCTTGGAAAACAGTTGTGACCTTCACAGCTTCTAAGATACATCCAAATGGGTTTTGATACTTTTCTGCATGAAGAGGCCAGGTACTGCAAAGAATTATGCATTTGCACTGTGTTCACTTCATATTGGGGGGTTTTTGCAAGTTGGAAAAGAAACAGAAAATGTTTAAACTTATGTAATTCTAGCATTTGGTGCTGGTGCTTTGTGACTTCTAAAATATGTGAACTCTGCTCTCAGGCTGTGCATTTCCATAGATTTTGGTAGTGTTGTTCAGGAATGTATCTTTAGGTATGCTGCCCTTCTCAGTAATTTTACAGCTTGAGAGAGAGCATCTTGTATTTAGACTGTTCGTTGCAATCACAATTTTTCTAGAAATGTGAGAGGGTTGGGGTTTTTCCTATCAATAACAACCTGTCTACCTTTCATTAAGCATCTGGAATGAGACAGCACCTAAATGCATTTCAGGGCTAAGACATAACTGTGAAGTTAGTAATAAGTTGTTTTTGTTTTCTTGGAATAACTGCCCTTTACTGCATATTATTCAGGTAAGGGTGGGATGTTTTGAATCACTCAGATCCATCTCAATTTGTCTGATTTTAAATAGGTCATGGTTGTTCTGAGGCCTAGAGATTTCAGATAATCCTATTAATTTAAAAATACAATGTATTTAATGGAGTTTGGGAGAGGAGATGGTGTGGGAAATGCTTCAATATTGTATGTAATACAGAATTGTAAAATACTGTATTATAGTATACATGTGGAGGGTTGAAAAATGGTTACATAGCAAACTTCTGCAAATTCTTCCTGAAACATTAAGTGTCAGCATTGAAGTCTTCATCACCTTCCAATGTTAGGAAGTCCCCTATGCAAGATCCAAATGTTTGCAAGCCCAGTAACAGGGTGAGTGGGTTGGCCTCCGCTGCGGATGGCCACATCTTGAACCGGGCAGGGGTGTGGTGGGGACTGGTCAGAGAGCTGAGCTGGGGTCCTGCCCCACGCCTTCCTGCCCAGCAAGGCCCTGCCTGCCTTGCTCTGCCATGTAGTGCGGGAGGTACACCTTCTCCGGCCCCCTTGGTCTCTGGGGTTTTGCAGTGGGTCATAAATGAGACCCATGTATTGCCAGCAGTGCAGGGTGTCCTCCACGCCTTCCACATTTTGACTTAAAAAAATAATTTGATACCTTGTGTAATATTGTGTACCTTTTTTATGCAGAAGCACAGTAATCATGGCTCTGACATATCTAAATGCTGAGATTTCCATTATTTTTTCCCAGTGATCATTCTGAGATATTTCTGTGGTATTGACTTGCACTACTGTCAGGTATTATAAAGGAGGTGAAAAGTTCCTTTCATAGTAAGAATGGAAATAGGGGTTACACTTTCCAGTTGGGGGATAAGCATGCATCTTCTGAAAAGTTTTGATAGATGAGATTAGTTTTACATCTTGATTAAAATAGCAAAAAGATAAATGACAGCAAACTACTTAGCCTTTTCTTAAATGCACTGCTAATCATGGAGAGTAACTTGCATGTTCTTCAAAAGAACGGGGTTTTATGTTTTTTGGGTTTTTTTTTTATTTCAGTAAACAAGTATGTCAGTATCTCTACTGTGGGTTAGTTATGTTACCTGTAATGTCTGATGAGTTAAATATTAGAACAGAAAACTTACCAAGCCATGTAACAGTTGGGTAGCAGGTAAACAAACATCCTTGTATTCTTTCATCACAGCTTAAGTTATGTTTCTTGAAATCAAAGACCTTAATAGTTGTTTTGAACATGTTTGACTGTTGAAATCTCGAAGTCAAACTTTACATTTCCAGTGCTTGATCCTCCACAGTGAATTTCAGTAAACTTCAAATGAGGCCTCTCCTATCTCTTTTTGTTTTGTTTTTGAATTAGCACCTGAAATTGTGTCCAGAAATCATTCTTTGTTACCACTAGACTGTTGGGTCAGATTAGAAGCACAGCACAGCATCAAACAAGAGGAAACGTGTGCATATCCTAAATATAGGGTTTACCTTATAGTGTGGTGAAATGCCTTGTAGGGTAGTAGCTCACGCCAACCTATTTTGGGTTTATCTATGTTGTGCAGTGCCATGTAGAGATCCTGGACTGGGTTGTGACAGCATTATAGCTGCATTAGCATGGTGTGCTATCGGAACTGAGGTACTCATTTTCTCAGCAAGGCTGCAAGGTGAGCCTGGATGAGGTACCTAGATAATTTGCAGTATAAGAAAGTTTATGTAGATGTATCTGAAGTACTTTCATGGTTCTGCTTTTTGCTGTGTAAAACATAAGCAAGGCAACTTGGGTTTCTAGCACTGTGGTTTTGGGATGGAGGGATATTGCACGTGGTGTTACTGACTTCACAAGAGACACTACTTGCAGCGTTTTGAAAAAATCTATTCGTATCTGATGTACAGGTATCTTTTTCAAGCAAGTGCTGTCTTATTACTGTATAATATTGGGGCAAGGTTTATCTCTGTTTTAATAATCTTCTAGTTGTTAGGACTGTACAGGTTATGGAAAGCTAAATATTGCTGCTTCTTTCAGTCTAAATATGTTTGTAATCTGTTGGCTGCTGTTTGTAGATTTGCTAAGGTACAGCAGCATGAAAAATAACGGAATCGTTTTTGATTGCTGCCAGCCAGAATGCCCAATAAATGCTGTACGTAATAAGAACAGTTATTTTGATTTGGTTTCTAGTATTCACCCTTTTCACAACATTGGTGGGAAAGAATCTCACCTCGTTCCTGCTGTTATGCAGCTCTCCCTTTGTCATGTCCTTGCTTTAGTTCTGCTGCAAAGATCTATGTGTGTGTAGGGCTGAGTGGGAGATCATGTTTATCAAAATATGTAAACAGTTGAAGCAAGGGTATTGTAGTGTGGTTTAGCAGGATGGGCACGTGACAAGGGGGAAGGAAGTTGGAGAAGTCATAGACAACATCATGAGAGTGGCAGTAGAAAATAGAAAAAGGACAGCTAAAAGGTGATACAAGATACATAGTAACTGAGAAGGAAGTGTTGGGGGGTGGGGTGGTGTTGAACATGATAAAAGCTCAGAAACAAGATTCATATTAATTTGTTTGAAAATTGAATTAGAAAGTTGATACTGGTATGATTAACTACAGTACACAAGCGTATGTTCCCCTAATTGCAGGAGGCATGAACTTTATATTATAGTTGGATGCCTTTCGATATTGTCAAATAAACAAATGGTATTGTTTTGCCTTTGTAGGAAGATGAAAAATTTCTGACAGACTTGTTTGCACAACTAACAGATGAAGCCACAGATGAGGAGAAAAGACAGGAATTGGTAAGAAATCTGAAAAATATACATGAAAGGGACAGTTACTACAAAGTGATACATGCATCTTTTTTTAATTACTAACTAGTATATTATTCCTGTTTTTCAGGTAAATTTTCTGAAAGAGTTTTGTGCATTTTCTCAAACACTGCAACCTCAAAACAGAGATGCATTTTTCAAAACCTTGTCAAATATGGGCATACTGCCAGCACTAGAAGTCATATTGGTAAGTCAGCTCAATTTTATTTGTGAGAACAATTTTGTTTATCTCCAGAGAGTTTTTCTTAAAAAGTAAGTGTGCCAAACTTCAGTCACGTGGTTTTCTGAAGTGTTTGCTTCATTTGTCTTGTCTTAGCTTGAGATTCAGAACATTTAAAATATTTTTGTAAAACTTTAAAAGCAGTTACAATATGACATTGGTAAGTGCCCTGGCATTCTTATATTTTTGTTTTTGCCGTCTCTTTCCTATCTTTACATGCTTCTTGCCGTACAATTAAGTAAGAAAATAGGAAAATAGACCAAAGGGCAGGGAAACCATAAAATTTATTTTGCCCAACAGTTGTCAAAGGTACAAAGAAGAGGTTAGAGTCAATTCAGTTTTAGAATACAGTTTTAGTAATAGTTAGGTATGACTTGTAAGTAGGAAGTAAATGCTATATGCTGTCTGTTTTTCATTCCATTTAAGCCTTTTCTTTCAAGGAAACGTAAATGATTTTATTTGACTTTTCCAGGGTATGGATGATGCACAAGTACGAAGTGCAGCCACTGATATATTCTCATATTTGGTTGAATACAACCCATCCATGGTACGAGAGTTTGTCATGCAGGAAGCGCAGCAGAATGATGATGTAAGTAGAGGGTCCCCAGAAATGTGTGTATTGTTTTTTTGAAACTACTGTTTTATATTTTCAACTCTATTAATGACATGAGCCCTAGTTCTGAAGAAGTACGGAATATAGTCACGATGGTTACAGGACACTGAACTACCATGTTTTTAAAAGCTCTGTTAGTCAGGTGAGATGAGTGTCTGCCTGTTTTACATATTCTTGTTCCATTGTGTGTAAAGTAAAACAGGTTACCATAAACCACCATTTTGATTAACATCAGCTGTCACACAAGCAAAACAAAATGTTTTTGAATGATGGCCTCCTTAAAATGCAGAATATAAATTTCAGTCTTGGTCTTAGCATGTGAATGTGTTTTTAATTTACTTGTAAGAAACCTGTGTTCAGTTTACTGTCACACATGTTGAAAGTGGAATTATGGTCCTAAGTGTTTAAGAATCCTTTTTGACAGAGGTTTACATTTCCCAGAGATCCCCTGTAGCTGATTAATACAGGATGCTAGCACACAGCTAGTAGTAAGAAAGGTATTTCAAAGTGGTATTCAGTGGAGAAAAAACATCATGATGCCTTTTCCATAGAGGAGATAGTGTTTTTTCCTGTATCTGCTAAAAACATGCCAGAGAACAGGAAGCTACTGGCACTGCTACTTCTGGACTGGAAGAAAGGGGCAGCTGGGACAGGGAATATTGCTGGTGGTTCCAGCCACTTGAATCTGATGGCTGTCCTCTTTTATGGGGGACAGTGGTAACCAAGCAGCTTTCGTGTAGGGATTCCTAAATGTAAATATTATTTTCTACATTTATGTGTTATTCTTGTTTTCTGCAAATACATGTTGGGCTTATGTTTAGGTGAAAATAGTCTCATCAAGTTCAATAGCATTATAAAATTTACTGTTGTATGTTTGTGGAAATAAAACTCTTGATATGTATTCTAAAGGGGGATACAACTAAAAACTGTACTCTGAAAAGGCTTCCAGAAATCAGTTGGATTTTGAGACTGTTAAGTATCTGCCTCTGTACTTTTTATCTTTTGGCATTTCAGTTCAGACTAAATTCTAAATTAGATTGTTAATTTCAGAACCATTTTTAGTTGCTTTGAAAGATTCTTCTTCACTGCTTGCCTTCTTACTGTTGAACCACTGACCAGAATGTGTCGCTGGCATGTAAAGTTAATTTGTTTCTGTTAAGTTTGGGGTTTTTTGTTTGGTAGTTGTTTACATTTTACAAAATTTTGATAGAACACCATTTTTAACCAGGCGGTAACCCTTTTAGAAGATAATTTCAGACTTGGGACAAGGCAGTAGGATTAGAATTGATTTTTGTTTGTATGTTTTTTTTCCCTCTGTTAGGATATATTACTCATTAACCTCATTATAGAACACATGATTTGTGACACAGATCCAGAACTTGGAGGGGCAGTGCTACTCATGGGTCTGCTTCGTACTTTAGTTGATCCAGAAAATATGCTTGCCACTGCCAATGTAAGTAAATACCTTCAAATGAAATGACAGTTGTTTTTTGGAGAGTGTTTGGTGATATGTTACATATTTTTTTTTTTTATTATTATTCTTTAGAAAACAGAAAAGACAGAGTTCTTGGGTTTCTTCTACAAACATTGTATGCATGTTCTGACAGCCCCTTTATTGGCCAATACTACAGAGGACAAGCCTAGCAAAGGTAATGCCACTCTGGATGTTGGGCTCATCAAGGCTGTTGAATGTCAATGTTTAAAACAGAGTAACTGTCAAAGGGTGTTTTCTGTCTTAAAGAGAATCTGAGACTATGATACGTAGTTCGAAGTAAAATGTTGATTCATGATTTAGTCATTGGAATAATTTATAAGTATAAAATTCAGCAAAGGGATCTGATTTAAGAAGTGGAAAGCACTTGCTGGAGCTTTTGCTTCAGTAAAAATTAAAATTAAAATATTTGTATAATTTTTAGTAACTCATGGGGCTGTTCAGTGACATAGACTTGTAAACATGCGTAAATGTTTTTTAAGGTCAGGGATTACTAGAGAGGATGCAAAATTGCCCCTGAGAAGGTGTGTATCACAATACTGTGCTGAATTTGAGGGTATTGGTTCTAAATCAGACTAAGAAAGCAGAGATCAGTGATGAAGTAACTGTTCTTGCTGGCTACTAGCAGCAGTACTGTTTGTTTATTAATATTATAATACATCCAAAATGGATGTAAAAGGAGGTACATAAATGATTCATAAATGTTCTGTAAACTTTTGAATTTATTGTATAGATTTCCAAGGAATTTGTTAAATTAATCTGTTTTAGCTCAGCTGGCTTCCAGACAGATTGGAAGTGAGATTTTTACTGTTTAAAATACTTGTGTTCTTTAATGGTCAACAATCTGGCAATATCTTTAAAAAAGTAGCATTACCTTTTAAAAAAAGATTAACATGTATTTAATTTATTATTTGTCTACTTAAAAGCAGGATTTGAGTTACTTTTTTGTATATGCTGATATGATTATGTCTTAGAAGTATTAAAAGAGCCTGAGATGTTTCTTGCATAGCACTTTTGTTAAAAGGCATAATAGATCACGTTTTTGGTACAAATTTAGTCAAGGTACTGTATATAGGGCAATGTTTTATGATATAGATATGTGGACATCATAATGAGATTTGCTTAAATAAGCCTCACCGCTTATGTTAGTGTACTGTGTGTACAACTTATGTACTGTACTCTCTGAACCTTCAAAGTCTGATTTAAGACAGACAAAATGTAATTGTTTCTACAGTTTAAGAGGGTTTCCTGCCATATCTGTATAAATAGAAAATATTCAGTCCATAACAGGCTTGTTCAATTTCTATTTTAAAGACTAAACATGCCCTCCAGCATGTTCTCTACACTATCTGTGGGAATATACAAGAACTTGGAAATGTTTACCAGAGTGCAGTTGGATATTTGAAGTTAGCTTCTGAAGGCAATATCGTAGATATGTTTAATTATTTTGGTTTTGGTTTTATTATAGATGATTTTCAGACAGCCCAACTCTTGGCATTAATACTGGAATTGCTAACTTTCTGCGTAGAACATCATACTTATCACATAAAGAACTACATCATTAACAAAGATATCCTGCGAAGGGTACTCGTTCTCATGGCCTCAAAGCATGCTTTCTTGGCATTGTGTAAGTTTGAAAGCTAAAGAATCAGCCAGTGTTTTGTGAATGTGAAGTGTTACATATCTTCATTCTGGAAGAAAACTGTTCACAGATCATGACAATTTGTGACTGAATACAGAAATTCTACTGTTACACTCTGTGTTTCTCATACGGATTTATAGATATGTCAGCTAGTTTTAGTAAATAATTTTGCATTCATAGATGCCTTTTTTTCTAAAAAGCAGAAGGGTTTTTCTTAATCTCAAATGTAGAGGTGAATTGAAAAGACGGTATGTCAATATTGAATATCCTAAGAGAACCATTGTAAGTTTTGATATTTTTTTAGTAGAAATTATCAGAGGTATTTAATTAGAGATACGATTATCTGACTGCATTAAACAGCACAGAAGTTCAGTGTGCTGCTCTTCACACTCTGATAGTTTCTTGACCATGCTCAGCACAGTAATAGCAAAGCAGTGTGACTTAATTCTGGAGGCAAGTAAGAGATTTTTTCCATGATTCTGTTGTGCACATAGAATAAAACAAAGTTGACTGAGCAGTACCATACGATAAGAAGTACCTTTTAAATTTGTAACTGAATCACCTGAGTTTGGTTTTAGAACCCTTGAATAATCTTTTTTCATGTACACCCAGTTGTTAACCAAAATGTGCTGCCTTATAGTGAGATGATGCTCTACTTTCTGTTTATGCATGGACATTCACATGCTTGTGTACGCTTTGGAGTTTTAGGAAGAGCTTTAAACTGGATGTAAATTAAGTCTTTGCTTTACTATATGTGTGAAGAAAACGTCACCAATTTTAAAATGAGATAGTTTACATCCTAATCAAATAGGACTTAATTAAATGTAATAAACTTACATTTGAATAATAGGAATGATAAGCAAATTTCCCAGTTCTACTGAGAAAATATTTTACCTTTATGATAAGTAATTTAAAAAATCGAAAATACACCTTTATGTTAGTAGTAATGTAGTTAAACAGTAGTATAATATTTCTTCAGTGAACAGAGGTGGTTTCATTTGTACAATTATGATGCAGGATCTCTTTATGATAAAATAGATAAGTAATCTTCAGCAGTATAGTCCAGACTGTTGAGAAGCAGTGAATAGCTGAATGTATTACTGGGTCCTAATAATGTAATGCTGTATAAGTACTGAGATTGTAAATTGCCCTAACGCTGAGTAATTTCTGGATTTTTTTCTTTTTAATTTAAAAATTTAAAAAGTCTTTTGATAACACTTCTGTTTCAGGTGCCCTTCGTTTCAAGAGAAAGATAATTGGACTAAAGGATGAATTCTATAACCGTTACATAATGAAAAGTTTTTTGTTTGAACCTGTGGTCAAAGCATTTCTAAATAATGGTTCCCGTTATAATCTGATGAACTCTGCCATAATAGAGATGTTTGAATTTATCAGAGTGGTGAGTGCTGTTATATTCTGAAGATAATTACTGTATTGTTTAATCTTGTAGTTCAAGACTTTTCTTCTTGCTTGTG
>WAAD01029350.1:10108-39224 GCA_013389945.1 Fregata magnificens | reverse complement strand
TACCTCGGCCACGGCTTTCATTATGTCCAGTCCCATAGGCAGGGGACCCAAGTGCTAAGAAGATCACAAAGCAATGGCCAGTGGCTTTTAGGATCAATATAATTTCAAAATTATCTAAATTAGGTGGGTAAAGTTTAGAAAATTCAATTTCACAATGAAATGTGAAAATTTTTTTTGGAGTTCTTTAAATTTCCAGTGGAAAGCAAACTGCAACTTTTGATTAGCTCAAAAATTACTTCATGTTTTGAGGATACCAGTGTCTTTCCCAAACTATATGANGGGCCAGCTAATGGGTTGCTCCAGTCTAGTAAATCCCTTGAATAATGCCAGCAAAACAAGTGGCTGATACACCTCCGTACCTTCATTTCAGAAAGCATCATGGTACAGCTGTTTATTGGGGCAGGTTGCAAATTAAGACATCTCAGACCATCTCATCATCTCCTACAGTCATCCAACTGCTTATGTGTTTTGGGGGCTGATAAAGATTTAAGTATTTCCTATCCAAGTGCATATAAACTGAATGGAAATTGAGTGCCTTCTTGCCAACTTAAGATTTTGCTTGGTGCTTTTATTATTGCACATTAGTATATTTTTATACTTGGATCATCTCTGTCTAGAACATATCCTAATTTACATGAAAGCACCCAAGTTCCATTTCTGAAGGCCAAGTATTTAGTGGGTTGCAAGTCTCCAAACATATCAGAGTCACCCCACCACAGAAATGGAAAGCTGAGNAAAAAAATTGATTGAGGATACAGCCCTAAGGAGGTCCAGGCTCCTCTCCGATGGTGCTGGGCCTTCATTATTCTTTAAATGTTACATTTGCCAAGCCAATTCTCACACTTGTTTCTCACGTTTGATAAATGGATACACCGTTCTTGCCAAACTTATTTATATGATCAACAATTTAATTTCAACATAGTAAATATTAAAAATTCAGCCTCTTAATACTATTATTTAAAAAACAAAAGGCATCTCAGATGGTCTGAAATATAATTTCCATGCTAAAGAGTGAACGTTTATAACTGTTATTTATATTTCTACATTAGCAAACATCCCTCTTTACATTCGTGACTTCAACTCAGGCCATAAGTAGATTTATAATTACAGCTTCCATTCATGCAAATGACAGTTATGCCTCGGTATTTATCAATGGAAACGCTAGAGAATTCTGAGTGGAGCACGACACATCCAAAATCATTAAAAAACCTCTCCATCAACAGTTGACATACAGTAACACATTGAACAGAATTAAATGTTTGTCTTTGGAGATCTTGTGCATTATCTTAAAAAGTGATTGATAATGCCAGAATTAGTGATGGATTTGTCTGTGGTTTGCTGTCACCTGTTTATCTGAGATGCATTACTGGAAATAATCCTGTGAAATAAACATCCCAATATAAAACCAAGCTTAATTAGAAACTCAATCCAAGCAAGTCATTTACCAAATCAAAAAGAAAAATGGACAATTTTTTTTTTTTTTTTTTGACAAAAAATCCTATGAGGTTGCCTTTTACAGAGATAAACATTTCTGTGTCAGACTACACAGGTTATGTCCGTTAACCTAAAAGACATTCATCCTCACAACCGTTAGCACAGAAGAGACATATATTGACAGTCACTGCCCTTAAAATAATGGTTTAACCCAGAGTGAAACATGTCAAAAACCTGAGATTAAAAAAAATAAAATCAAAGTTCGCATGGGGCTATCACATTGTTTTAGATAGCTAAAGCCTTCTTTAGCTAAAGCTAAAGGCTGCTTCTGAAGGGTTCAATCCAATAAATTCTTTAACCTATGCCTATAAAATAATTTATACCAAGTGTTCAAGGTTTAAAGCTACAGTACAGCCCTGGGTGGGACAGCTTGCCAAAGGTTGAAATTCCATTTAAGACTTCTCTCTGAACTCACCAGTTCTTACGTATCTTTATCTACAAAACACGTATGAAAATGTGAGTGGCTCAGCAAGCAGCAATGTAGCACAGAAGTCCTCAGATGATTACACAGATTAACTTGCTAAACCCCCAGTCTGTAGTGTTATGTCTTACATATGTGTTTTTACAGTAGCTGATACAGTGATTAAACAACAATGAACTTTTAAAATATAATAACGACTTCATAAAGTCCTTTGCTTCTTTTAATCTGTTCTGCCATGGTTCTCCTCTTGCCAGTCTGATCCCTCCTTCAGTGGCTCTTTGGAGGCTTCTCTGTGAAGCTCCTCAGGATTGTACCCTCAATCACTTTTATGGTTATCTTTGGATAATCTCATATACAAAGGAAATTTTGCCTGAACAAGATTTCAGATTCCACTTGAGATCTCTTCTTTCTATGAATCTACAAGGCCATGTGGTTTAAGGCTGACGTACCTGAACCAGCTTTAATAGAACTGCTTTAGGTAGCAATTCAGCGATGAGGATGTAGCACAAATTGGCCAACGAATTCATCTTAAGTTTCACAGTGTTCTTCCACAATCTTACATTAAACTTCAGTTGTTCCATCATTACTGCCATCACTCATAAATAATGCAGAGGTATGTTTAAATATGCTACAATCACATCTTCTATGATATTCAAATATATCCTGGCACACTTGCTTTAAGCTTTTTATAACAGGAGGTTCTTGATGCATGTTTAGGTCTCTGGTGTTAAGATGAGTGAAATCATGGGGCATAAAAAAAAACCCCAGAATTTTCAATTTAACCTAATTCTATTTGTTCCATTCCTACATTTAAGTGCTTTTCAGCATCATAACTTCTGACTGTAACTTCATAATCTATAGGTAATCTATAGATGTTGCACACAGTATGGCTCCAAAATTTTAAGATCTACCTAGAATGATAAATATTTTCCTTTAACAATGTTCTTGGCAGTTTCAGTCATTAATGGGCTTCTTAAGGGGGTGGGGGTGGGGAGGAGAAGCTTCTGGGTTTTTTCCCCAGATACTGTATAAGAGATGGCTGGGAAACCCAAAATACCTCTAATGAATATAAATGAGCATAGCATTAAATGAAAGGAAGAATAGCTTCTCTGTGGAGAAAACAAAGTTAACCTGGGGCTTCCACATGATACTGCGGAAAAAGCAGGGTATATAAATATCTCAAAAGCAAAGATATGCATGGTAGTTTTAATCATGCAGATAGAGACTAGCTCAACTGAGCAGTTCACCTATACAGAAATAGGAAAAAGAAATCCTTGAAATAATTAATTGATTCTGCATCTATTACTCTAAAAGACCTAATTTCAAAGCTAAAAAGACAAAATTTAGTTTCTAAAAATTCTAAGTTTATAACATTCAAATTCTTGTACTATATTTATGAATTACTACCTTTTATTTGTACAGTACTTCAGCAAATACATATGTATTTGCTGTATGAGTATGAGAAACTAAAATCTGAATGTTATATTAGACTTACTCTGCATATCTTTCAATAAAGAGATATTTAGAATAACATGTCATACACTGTTCATTATCATCATCATATAGACCCACATTTACAGGCTAGCAATATTTTTTTATGATGCTCTGATTTTAGAGTTGCTTTCAATTGTTCCTCCCATTAAAATGAGAGTTAAAAATATTAATTTACCCAATCTGAGCCATGGAATGACTTCAACTAAACTAATGAGCATAACCTTCTCAGATGTCATCCATATTCATTTTGCAGATTGTGGCAATGCTTAATGGCAGAACTAGAACTGATGAAGCCTTAAGCTGTTTTAGTGTTACACTTCATAAACCTGTGAATTCAGCAAATCTTACCGTTGCCACCTACAGCAAGGACTGTGTATAATGTCAAGTAACTGCTGTAAACTTCATTAAAGCCATCAAGGGGTTTGTGCACTTAGTCACAGCAAGGATTAGAAGTAACATCACCAGTGTCCATGCAGCACCCTTCCTCAGAGGCAGGCTCCCCTTGGCTGGTGGAAGTGGAGCGGTTATGTCCTCGAGGGGGTGACGCGCGTAGGTCGAGAGCGTGCACGGCAGCACGCCCAGCCAGTGCAACTGTCCAGACAGCACAGCTTTGCATCTTCTGTCACAGCACATATTACAGGAATCGCCAAGAAATGGTGGAGTCAAACGTCCAGAGCCCCGTGACCTGTGCAAAAGCTTGTGTAACATCACCTGAAGATGCTGCCTGAGCTTACACTCCTTATGAGGTGACTCAGTGATACCCAAGCCATGCTGGATATTGAGAGGTAGGCAGTTGCCAAAATATCAGTGGTTCCTTTCAGAAAATTAGTTTTATTAGCAATCTCATCCCATCTTGGACCAGCAAATATGGGACCATTCAGGACAACTACAGACAAGTGGGTTTGTGTGAAAACAAATGGGGAAGAAGCTATTATATTCCTGATCTTAAGCTAGATGCATCTTCCTGAGTGGTGCTAGAAAACAATTTGTGTTCCCATATGAAATGTTGTATCCTCATTAAATATAAACCATGAGTTACAAGTTTAATATTCCTTATTATTAACATCATATAAATATTCTGATGAGCAAATCCTAAAAGGCTGCAATCATACTCCTAATCCCTTTGGCTTCGAGGACACTAGATTAGAAACAAATGCCTGATAGTACTTCTTAGGATCAGAGTTTTTCCTCCCACTAGCCTCTCATACACTTATCTCCAGCCATCCATGGACACTCATTTGTTAACGGTATCCACTGGCTGCAAACCTCATACACTATTTACACCTTTTAAAAATTACAGTCACATTGCTTCTCCATTACAATACTTCACACACAACTTCTTCAAATATTAACTTTGCAAGAATCTCAAGAAAATACAGCCTGGCTTCATTAATGTTTATAGGGTTATTTGAAGTAAGAATATCCTTTACAAACAATTCAAATACATGTAAGTGGTCACTGAGATACATGGTTTATTGTTATTTTAATCGTTTCACATATGAAAGGACACAAATTCCTGTTAAATACATTAACCCACTCTTGTACATACATAGTCCAAACACCATTACAGAAAGCAACAATTTATCCAGGAGCCCCCAAGCCCTAATCCTGCTTCTATACCTTTCTAGACATTAGTGCTACAAAACACAAATATAATTAACAAGCAAAAAAACCTTTCCACTGGACACAGATGCCTGTGGCTTCCAGGACAAGTAGCACAAACAGCAGCCTTCCTCTTGGTGATTTTTAATTGGAATTTTAATAAAGGCTCTACCACACTGGAGCAAACTGCCGTTAGCACAGCTCTGACTCTTTTAATCAAATTCCTTGGTGATCGTTCTTGGGACTGACTGGAATACAGAAAGTTATTTTAGCAATATTTTATTATCTCTGATTTATAATTAAAACTTTTACACAAATAAAAAGACCCCAAAATTGTAACATCCTTGCATATATTATATTGGGTGGCTCAGGCTATGGGGTCAGATCAAGTTTTTATAATATTTCCATTCCAGCAGCACCCAGAAACACTAATAACTGAATTTCCCAGATAAGTGCCAAACAGGCTCACTGTGCACCATCCTTCAACACACATTTTGCTCTTAACATACAGCTGCAAATTCCTACAGAATTTCAGTCCATTAATGTCTTTCGATAAAAATTTGTGCCTTATCTCATAAACTATTGTAATAACAGGTTACAATAAACTCAAATAACTAAACTTCACTCTTCTTTGAAAGCCTCCTCATCTGTTTACCAATCTCACTTCATTTTTAAAAGGACATGTAGCATTACATGTCCTTTTGTCCTAATGTGGGACTACATTGATATTTTAAAGTGCACACTTTGTATTTCCTGTCTCCACCTGAATCCAACAGGCAGAGAAAAAAAGAATATCTTAATTGCTCTGTAAATTTCAGAATATGCATGTAGACTTCTTCTATCAGGCAAATCAAACTATAGACATCAAATGGTTTCATTGAAGGGTTTTTTTCTGAAAAGATTCTTAAAAATTGCAGCTAGATATACAGATATATTTGTCATTGGTTTGCATTCAACAAGCACTTGGGTCAAACATCATTTCATATCTCTGCAAATTAAAATCTCTCGGTAAACAGATGGCTAATATCCTTCAACAGCAAGAGATGGAATTTATTAGATCCCTTTCTTCAGTGGCACAGTGAACCAGGTAACTGATGCAATAATGCAAAACATTATTAATGCTATTGCCTCTGCTAATTCTAAACCTACCATGCAGTCTTTTAAATCCACTGTGGCAATTTCTGTTACTTCCCCCTGCTCTTGTTGCTGTGCTTCACATTTCTGCATCAGAAACTTCCTTAAAAATATTTTTGACACAGTTATTTCAATGAAGACAAACATGTAAATTCTGAAATATACCAGTCAAAGTTTTTCAAAACTAAGAAGGAAGCTAGAAATTTAACTCCAAGTACTATATCCATGGTCCACTGGTTACTTAATATTATGACTTAGTAAAAGTTATTGGGTTTGCATCTAACATTTTTATCATATAGTTAAGATACATATATAACAAGCCCTTTTGAAAGGACAGTTCCTCAAAATCTTTTTTTTTAAATAAAGGTAAGTATTTTAAAGGCTTTGCAGCAGGCAAATATTGCTTCATCAGTGTCACTTTGCTAGCAAAATTTTTAAAAACAACTGGGTCAAAAAAAGAAAAAAAAGAGACTAGTTTAAACATATTTTCTACTTCATTTTCTATTTCTGATTGTCTGAATCCAGTTTTCAAGAATGCCATTGAAACCACACAATTCACCAGCATGTGATGTTTTGCAGCAGGAGGGTAGGCATGACTGGGGGAACACAGGCGAGTGGTGCCCCTTCTGCATCAGCAGCAGCCAGCTGGGCTCTTACTGATTCTGCAGTAATTTTCCTTTCCTATTTTGTAAGGAGAGATGAACCAGGAGACATGATATGTAGTTTAAATGAGGTGTTGAGCAACTCGTAGGAGGGAAGCAAGTTCAAAAGAATGTTGTCTATTTGGTTTTCAGGATGGCAATTGTAAAACTAGTCTCAGCAGTAATGAAGAGCTGAGGCACTTAGGCCTTGCATCTCACAGAGTACTCAAACATGTCTCAGTTTCATCACTTAGACATTATTGCAGCAAGGGAGGTTTAAAATAGCATACCCAACCAAAATAACATGCACAGGAAGACTTGATTTCTAAAAACTACGTTCAGAACTGATGAGAAAGAACTTCAGGACATTGGGACTTGCATACTTACTTGAACTGTCTCAAACTACAGAATCATAAGTTAACTAAAACCACCTTCAGTTCCCCTCTATTTTCTCTTTGTGCAAGACAAATGGCCACCTAAACCAGCAACATCTCTGGCAGATTGTGCCGACTTTGGGATCTCAGTATTACACTTTCAAGATTTAGCCAGTTCGGGCTTGACAATTTGCGCATCTGTTGGTCTTATACTTTTATCTGATTTCCAGTCCCCTCTCAGAGGTCCACCTCTAACCTCCCTATGAAGTGGAAATATGGCAAATAAGAAGATAGTGAGTGACCTGCCCAGCATTTCTTTGGTAGATGCTAAAACACAAATTATTCAGTTCTTCACTACTACTCTGAAAATGAATAATCTTCCCTAAGAACTAATGGGGACATGGAGAGCAATATCAGAATGAAGACTAGAAACCAAAATTCCCAGAACCAACATCTGGTTACCCGTTTTAAATAATACTTTGTTTGCAGTTTGAATCTTTGAGTATTTCTTGCTCTTAACCATTCACAAAATTGTCCTTCCATTTTTAAAATCCATTATTTATGGATAAAAGGACAAATTCGAATCACATTGCTTCAATCAAGCTTTGCTCTGGAGTAAATGCCTTTTTTTTTTTTTAAAGAAAAGACTTTGACTTTGCAGTATTAATATTTTAACATCAACTTTGTGCACCTGAGCAGTTGTTGATTATCACATATACTCAGTCCTATATATAAAAATTCTGTGAGTGAGGACTGGTGTTCAAAATGAAGAACAAGCAAAGGAAACAGTTTTCATGATCACTAAAGATGCATGCATTATTATTATTATGGGAAACACTTTAATTAAATGCCCTTAAACAACCGCATTTTTTTTTCCTTCGTTTGCTACAATGTATCACATCTTTCATACCTTGTTTAACTGGCCCTCATACTAGCAGGGGAACTTGCCTTTGACTTCTAACAGAGTTGCTGTAATGTTAACTCTGACATCACCATTCACAACAACATCACTACAAACTTTTGTGCCCTCCACCCTATCCCCGGCATTCACTTAACTAGCTTGGGTGGTAAAAGGTAACCGTGACCACCCATTTCAGAGAGGCTACGGGCTAAACCATGAGAATGTTTAACATCTTCATGGCCTTTTCCAGTTTCCAGTCGTGTAAGCAGAAGAGAAGAGTTATCTTGTAGTCACGAACAGATCCTGCAACACTGCACCTACCTCACACTTTACCTGGGGGTATGCATTTAAATGTCCTTGCAACACACTTGTGTGACTACTGTCAGAACACAACAATGAGAATCTGCTAGTTACATAAAGAGCCCACCTAACCCAAGGGACAGAAGGTAAAACGTTTAAGTGTGTTTAAAATACTCCATCATAAACAACTACAAACAATCGTTTACTTTCATATCATTAATTATGTTAAAAAATAAACCAAAAAAAAGTAAAACTCCTACTATATGCAACAAGGACGTCTCAAAACTAATGCTGCGGGACTAATGCCTCTAATCAACTCTTTGAACTAAGAATCAAGGCACATTTCTGATCACTGGTGACAACAGATCAGTAGATTTAAAGATGTATTAATGCAGCTCACTAATGCCTGTGTTACACAGAAGACTCATGTCTTTGACACACTAGCAAGCATGGTTTCAAATGGAACCACAATTTCCATTGCAGAGAAATTCTGGGTAAGGGCTGATGGGAAAACAAAACAAAATAAACCCCAAGCTATTGTACCACATTCTGTTTCAGCTGTAGCCGTGAAATTCTACCAAATCGTTTGGAAGCTGTTCAAATATGATTTGGAATAACAAAAAGCACAGCTTCATTTCAAAGCCAATACCGATCATTATTTCCCACAGGTCAGCACATTTAATGCTCTCAAACCTGGAAAAAGCTTGAGCAGAATGTAATATCTTTCCATGTTTTTTTGGACAAAATTGAGGAATATCCATCCCACAATACTCCCACCTCCATTTACTTTCTCACGTGGGATTCTGATCAGCCTGTGAAGTCAGAAAGGGAGAAAATGCTCTTTGTGGAGAAAAGAACAGAAGGCAGGCAGGATGAGGACTGCAGAGCAAGTTCCTCTGCTGGCAAAAATGCTCTGTCTTCCAGATGGTGGGAAAAGTGAGCTGATTATATTCCTGTGGGAAGAACTGCATAGCCAAATATTTGCCAGGTGCTTCAAGTCTCTTGCTCCATGCAATTGTCCTTCCCTCTTCTACTCCCTGTTGTTTAGTACAGAAGCTCCATTTTCAGCACAAATTGACTGTTTAGAGATTGGAAGAAAATGTTCCCGCTGAGGCCAAGACTAGCAGACATTTCTAGGGGTGTAACTTAAGCACACTTAGGTTAATAGGCGTAGGACTCAGAAATCAAAGTAAATAATCTGAGGGAAAGTTTAGTTTATCACACCTTCTGGCTAACATCCAAAAGTGCTAAAAGGCAGAAGGGGAACTCAAGGTAGCACTGAAGACCCCATTTTCATAGCTGGACAGAGCTCACACCACGCTCTCTATGTTCCCTTAAAAGGTTGGACTACATACAGCACTATGGAGACGGAAAAGGACTACTCATTAGAGGTTTGCTGTATTAGGGGTATAAAGAACCACTCCTTGACTCCTACACTAGCACCACTTGAAAATTGCCAAGTACATTAACAAAGCTGCAGTGTAACACTTCAAAATCATCCCTTTAATCACATGCCACTCAAGATCATACAAAATCATAATAAACATCCGACTGACCATTCTAGAGTGCCCACCACTACTCTGAAGCATGTAATTTACTGCAGAGACGCAGGAAAAACAAACCACTTTTAGCAGAGCATTTCTAGAGAATCAAGGCACCCTGCAAATGTAGTCAAATCCAATCTTTTCCTGCCAAAAAAGGAACCATCCGCACTGAGTTCAGATGGGTGAGCTTCTGTAAGCAGATATGAAGCTTCCATAATGCCCTTGAGAACGTAACAAATGTTTCATAAATGATATGTGTGAAAACTTCAACTTCTTTATTCCGGATATCTGAGAGAAATAAAATGTTTGTGCTACCATATGATCTTAGCAGTTTTTAATGTATAAAGGCAAATAAAAAACCCTAAAAATGCAGAGTAGCAAATTTTCAAAGATTCAGAGTACAAGAACATGCGCAGGACCCACCCCTACACTGACCTTGGAAATCAAAGGCCTGAGATGAGGAAGGAGTGACTCAGTTTTTAACACTGAGCACACAGACTGAACTTGCACTTTCTACTGATTTGCTTAGTTGTGCCTCATTAGCTGTATTTCTTGTCATTTCATTAAAAAAAAAAAAAAAAGGCAGTATGCTCATTACCAATGATACATATTTGATAGGCTTTTTATGCTGGCAGCTACATAGCGAGTAAATACTTTCAGTAGCTATTAAATTTGAAATGTAAGGTAAGTAAAAAACATCTTTCCCCTGACACTAACGTGTTTCTTAGATATACCAAAGTGCTCTCAGCTATATAATAGAAAAAGAAAAAGCTTTGTCTTAATCTGTAATGATATTTCAGAAATGACTTTTACAGTACAGCAATTCTAGAAATGATGAGAAATGAAGCAGTGACAGCTGCGTTTAGAGTTAAGCTGAGGTTTGTCCAGGGAGAGCACAACTACCAGCGTAAAAATATTCTTCTGCTGAGAGAATCCAGGTTTCTTGAAATAGGTTGTGCTCTTCTAGTTTATAGTATTTTCACTTCAAGAGCAGAAGGAAACCTAGATACACCCCAGA
The DNA here is from genome assembly GCA_013389945.1 of Fregata magnificens. NCBI lineage: Eukaryota > Metazoa > Chordata > Aves > Suliformes > Fregatidae > Fregata > Fregata magnificens. The sequence continues at coordinate 28,301 of WAAD01029350.1, read as the reverse complement.
ATGGACAAAACAGATAGAAAATACCTACACGTAAGATAAAAGAGCAACCTGGAATGCAGAGAAGTCGCTTATCCAAGGTACGTTATTGCCCCAGCAAGAAGGTGAAGACCACCGTAGGTGTAACCAGAATATCCAAAGTACATGCAGAAGAAATACGCTATGAAAGTCACAGGAAGGTTTATGAAAAGGTCAGGATAGTAGAACAAGTTATGAGATGTCTCCTCAACGTAATCCTCAGCATGATCATAACTATTATGCTGTCTGTTCAAAGTCCTGCCTCTCATTGCAGGTGTATAAGCTATAACCATTTATACCAGTGCAAACTGAACACAAGTTGATCTGAGAGACTCTCAGAGCCAGAAGACTCTTGGAAAAGAGAAATGAAAAGGGGGGGGGGCGGGGAAAGAAGATAAGAAGAAAAAAAAAAAATCAGGCTTGCAGAGCTGAGGAGAAAAAAAAGATTACCTTATTTCTCCTTTCAGATACTTGAGGGCAATTTCATTCTTTCTCCCTCTCTTTGCACATAAAAAAGAAATACATGAAATAGGCCTAAACTTGTCCTCCTTCCTCAGCAAATTATCCCAGTAACTCCAATGGGAAACCTGCCAGTAGGAGCAAAAAACATGAGACATAGCTAAACCCTACTGAAAGTCCAGAAAATATCAACAAAGAATTGGACTGTCTTTATTGAAAGATTCATAACATATCAAAGACCGAAAGTTCAGCATCATCCAAAACGCACGGGTTAGATTTAAGCTAAACTTGGATCTACAGAAGATTTTACGGTCCAAATTCAACTAAACATCTTCAATAGCTCTTCTATGAGCATAACTTTATGCAATATTTTCTGAATACCTACCTTTTCCTCTAGATGTTGCTAAAAATATGCAGGGACAGGACACATTTAAAGATTTTAAACTTATTCTACAATTCTATAGGTCAAGTCATGCTCCTACTACATCATCACAGTTCAGGAATTACCTTGCAGAAATCAATACAATTAATTACAAGGCTTCACTTCAATAAGAGAAAAGGAGAATCTAGACAATTATCTCTAACACCCTTAAGTATTATTATTCTACTCCCCCCCTGCCTTTCTCTATGAGACAGACAATATTTATTAATACCTTTTAACTGAAGCTTGAGACTCAAATCCTTATTTTCACACTAGTGACACCCCTACCTCAGTATACTTCTGGAAAAAAATTATGTGGAGATTAACTGCATAAAGTACCTACCACTTTCAAATCCTACTGATACCAGGCACCCTTCACATCCAGGCAGAATTCTTGAATAAAAGAAACATTCTTTAATTTGTACGCCCTCCAAAGTGCTTATTGGATGTGTCTAGTACAGTATTTGAAGCTCTTGATTGCTTGTGCCAGATGGGTTAATTTTTCCAAGTGCTAAATGAAAACATATTATGTTCACATTCAAATCAGAGGTATATTCCCAGACCAGAACACTAATCTCAGATCTAAAGAGACTCCACAGCAGCAAATGTGATTTTATTTGTCTTTGATTTCATGGGTTGTGCCAGTCTTTGCTTCAGCTGCAATAGCAATCCCATTTTCATGTGTTTAATTTGATGCAAAGGTGTGAAAGTTATGTTAGTCAGCTTCCCTAACTAAAACTGTTCTATTTCAAACTGCAATTCATGGGGAGGTTGGGGAAGGACACCAAAAGATCTAACCTGTCAGTCACAGACATTTTGAGATGCTTGATACTAATTAAGCATATCAGCTCTGATGCCAGACTTCTGTAAGACAAAGGGCTCCATCAAATTGATAAGACTCTGCTAAGCAGGGTTTAAAATTAATTCATAATTTCTTTTATGTTTGTCATGTTTTGTGAAAATGAACTGCCATTCAATTTTTCATAAGCTCTGCACAAGCAGAAGCAGCTTAATTTCAGGCGGTGTGCTGACAGGCCTGGGTAGTTTTATGAACAAATTATGATTACACATAGTGATCAAGCTCCAGATAATTGAGGCAGCACACCAAACTATCCAGCATGCAAATATTAATGGATGTCCCCAAAGTCTCTTTGAATCTGCATAATCTAAGAAGTTTTCGCTTCTTTTTGCATTTGGAATATTTTCAGCATAAATAATTAAAAAGAACTATCTGAAGGATCTTCCAATGAAGATCATTCCATCTTAGATTTCCTACTGTTTGGAGACAAAAGGGAGTGAGCCTGCGGCTGTAGCCTGTCATTCAGAGCACATGCCGGGGAAGGGCTGTTTCTGCATCCCATTTCTGATTGCAAAAACAAACATGCTCCAAAGCCAAAACTTTACTCCTCTATTTTGGGGGTGCTGAATTCACTGTTCTCTAATAAATCAGCAGAGCTTTGAGAACAGAGCACCTCCAAAAATACCAGAGCCAGTGTGTGTGAAGCTTTAATGGTAAAAGCATGGCATGATAAACTAGAAAAAAAAATGTAGGTCAATGGCATTAACTCTGCCTAAGTGCCTAATATCTGACATACGTTTATTTTAAGGTATCTTGGAGTTCTGGAGTTAACAGATATATCTCAGTGCCAAATACTTGTATTATCAAGAATAATCCAAAGGCTATTCTGAAGATTTAGTTAACTTCTATGTCTAGCCTAGTGGTGAATATCAAGCCTGTGAATTAACTAATCACAGCGAAAACCAGTAAAAAACCCCATCTTTAATATAAAAAATCTAAAGCCACAATTTGTTTCAAGCTGGCAAAGTAAATGGTGAGGCTCATTGCTTTAGGCATTGGGGAAAAAAAATAGCATTAATATTGTCAAGGCAACAATGGATATATTTTACTATTATTAGGTGGAAAATTGAAGGTGCAGAAATCCCTCACTTGCTTTGTAATAGCTTGTTTAATAAAGGGGGACCGGAATAATCGTTTTTCAACTTTAATATTATTATAGAGAAAGAGAAAAATGGTGTCTGCGATCTAATGCTGAAAACCATTTTCCTGCTGGCTGTGAACAGCTATGTCTGTTTTGACAAATCTATTGCCTCAGTAAACAAAAGAAAAACCTTTCACTATCACCTCATTAAGAGAGTCATGAGTGGTTTTCATTGATTAGCTCCTATTAAAGCAATAATCCTCAATATGCTGCATGCTACATGTGAACACTGTTGTGTATAAACAACTACCAGTGATTAGTGATCAATGAATAATTTTAACCAGAGAGATAAATATAACTGGATGAGAACATATTAAGAGCTACTTCATTTCATTCTCCTGATACTCAAAGGAAGAAAAGATGTAGAGAGTTATCCCACCTTGTTAATTAGTATTTTCTTGTGAACACAAATATTAAATTTATATTTGGCATTACATCTGATATGTATCCCCTCAAACAGAATTTTATATAATCAAAACTAAGTCCTGCGTTGTTTTTTGCCCAGACTTTTAAAAGATTTGTAGTTATTAGCATTGTATATTTTTCCATTTATTTTACAAATGTACCAAACCATTTTACAGAGAATGACTGCAAGAGCTACACATTTAATAGCCGCAACAGCTACAGGTTTTCACACTGATGAACTGCAACATTAGAAATGAAAGGGATCTGCAAATGCAGCATATTCTGGTCAAGTTGTTTCTTCAGGTCCCTGGAGCCCTCCCAGGCGGCAGCAGCAGACGGCCAGTCCACATGGACTGAACAAACGCAGGGGCTGGACTGACTGCAGGTAAACCTCATTTTTTGATTCAGGGGTTTGATAGCTTTAGCAGGTGCTTTCCAGAAGACTGACACAAAGGAACATTTCTAAAATCAGCGTGAGGCATGCAGCCTTTTTCTCCCACATCTGGTTTCCAAACAAAACACGAGTGGAGCAACATTGAGCAAAACACAACATTTTGTACTTTTGTGAGAAGCCACAGAGCATGAAGTTCAGCCTTCTTTTGGCCAAAGGAGTGTCCAATCCCTTGTAACGGCTGGTCCAGTTTTAGAATTGTGCTCTTATTCTCTTATGGAAATAAAAGCATATTATTCTTGTCAACAGGATACCCTCTCTCTGACTTCTGTCTATTGTTATAGATATTTATCCACATTTTTCCACTGTCATTCTCCCCTGGTTTTAAGGCGACTCACTCTTTCTTTGTTCAGTTTTCCTTTCACTTGAATGCAAATCACAATGTTATTGATGCCCACACATTCACACATAGTATGTTCTCAAACTAAGTAACATCTACATTTCAGATTCAAGTAAACATACCAATAATGTCACGGGCAGTCTAATTGTCCTGAAATTAGCTTTAGCTGTAAATAAGAATGTCCTTTGATGTTTCTGACTGCTTTTGACTGTTCAGTCTGTGTGACGAATCCATAGATGTACTTTATTCTTAGCCTTTCTCTTCCTTCGGGCTCAAAGGTTACATAAATTATTGAAAAAATTTTCACTGTGAAGGGAAAGAACTGACTAGTGTCCTTTCAGAAAAGCAGGTCCTCAAATTGTATGATATACAAATCTTGGGCTATGAAATTTGATGTAAACTCACTGAAACATTTCACAAATTTTGATTTAAATCCAGACTCTAGCAGGCTAGCTATGGGGATGGTAACGGAGGTGACTAGGACAACAGGGATCTCTAAGAGGCAGTAAGTGAGTTTTAAAAACCTACTTAGCTAGAGATAAAACACCTCCTACAGCACACCCGAGAGTGCAGAAGCAGTGAGTGGGCACAGCTATTGCACAGATGACAATTATACTTAACAATTCTTATAAATAGGGCTGTGTAACTGATGTGGGAAAACAACATGAGGGTAAGGGCATGGTTGGCCTACCCACGTGGCTTTCATCCTGAAGATGAAGAGTTGGGGACCCTGCAAGTACTGGGAGAACAATTTTCTTTATTTTATGCACTGTAGGATGAGACATTTTTACCATGCCTCTTCACAAAGCCCAGCAACAGTCTGTGTCTTCAGAAGTGTTACCTCATCCTTTTGTGCTGTCCTAAACACACAGAGAATGTGCTGTTATGATCTGAACTAACGTGCCAGAATGGTCTGGATCAGCACACTCAAATTTGTTTCAGCTGGTCATTTATGACAAACACTGATGGAACATTTCTAGTTTCTCTTCCAATTACAGTCAGAGCTTGTAGCATTCTGTCACTTCCTCCACAAAATTACTCCTGATTTTAACAGTGCTTTCCCAGGTGAGGCACAACTAATGACCTCTGGCAACATTCATTTCAGTATTCCTTGCCAACATCACACCTCTATTAAGGAACAACTGACAATCACAAGGCTTGCCGGTATCATCCTAGGGCTTGTGTACCTTAATGAACTTAAAAGATCAGTCTACACGAACTAACACCTTCATTTGTGAATGCTAAATCCTCTCGACTTGAAAATTAGAAGCCTGAGTCAGACACTTTGAAGTTCTCATTGTGAATCATTATTTTCTGTTACTGTATACATTGTAAATTGCTGCAGATAAAAGCCTCGTCTTTCATTTACAACTGCTTAGAAAAGTAAATTCCTTTTTATTAGCTACAACATGTAAAGTTTTGCAAGTGCATTATTAAAAGCACCTAATTGTTCTTTGAATCAGTAAGTACATATTTCTCTTTCCAATTGAGAGTTAAGTTTTTAGAGTACCAAAATATCCTACTGTGTAGAGCAGTTTTATATTATGTTTTAATTATTTGTGCAAAGCCTCAGACTAAGTTCTCAAGCCTTTAGCTTTCTTGCTTTTTCTAAACAAAAGATTATTCACAGGGTAACAATTAGGCTAAATAAGATCTTCAGTGGAAAAAAAAAGTAGTAAAAATAAGGTCAATAAAGATATAGCTAGTTCAAAAATACATTTTGTTATTCTATCACCTACATAACACACGACGGTAATAATAATGCTGAAACAAGAGTACCAATTTCAGTGATAACAGCACTGAAGAGAGAAGTGTCTCTCTCAAGCCTGTAACGTTATTACAGGAATGGCACTACAGAACTAGGCACGTACCTCAAGGCCTGCAGGAATGATAGATGCAACACACTAATTCCTGATGGCTAAAGGATGTTATTGCACCGTAAAGGTCGTTTGTTCAATCTTGTGATACATCTTCAGCTGAGAACGGCAATTTAGAAACTTTAGCTAGAATGCTACAATCAACAAGCAAGCTACAATGGCAGCTCTGCAGTTAAACAAATCAATGACCAGAAGAGTTCAAAAATGAGTAATACTCTCTTTCTGAGAGACAGGAAAAAGATGATGGCTGCTACTTGAATTAATTTATTCTAATAATTTCAACATCTGTGATTCTTTATTTTTGAAGTGACAGCATCAAATTTGCGAAGGACAGTAGAAACTGACACAGTAATTTTGAGCATAGGCTAATCATAGAATCATAGAACCATTAAGGTTGGAAAAGACCTCTAAGATCATCAGGTCCGACCATCAACCCAACACCACCATGACTCCTAAACCAGGCCCTGGAGTGCCACGTCTACACCTTTTTTGAACGCCTCCAGGGATGGTGACTCCACCACCTCTCTGGGCAGCCTGTTCCAATGCCTAACCACTCTTTCGGTAAAGAAATTCTTCCTGATATCCAATCTAAACCTCCCCTGATGCAACTTGAGGCCANATCACTTCCCTACTCCTGCTGGCCACACTGTTCCTGACACAAGCCAGGATGCTGTTGGCCTTCTTGGCCACCTGGGCACACTGCCGGCTCACGTTCAGCCGGCTGTTGACCGGCACCCCCAGGTCCTTTTCTGCCGGGCAGCTCTCCAGCCACTCCTCCCCAAGCCTGTAGCGTTGCATGGGGTTGTTGTGACCCAAGTGCAGGACCCGGCACTTGGCCTCGTTAAACCTCATACAATCGGCCTCGGCCCATCGATCCAGCCTATCCAGATCCCTCTGCAGGGCCTTCCTACCCTCAAGCAAATCGACACTCCCACCCAGCTTGGTGTCATCTGCAAACTTGCTGAGGGTGCACTCAATCCCCTCATCCAGATCATTGATGAAGACGTAAAACAAGACCAGCCCCAGAACTGAGCCCTGGGGAACACCACTTGTGACCGGCCGCCAACTGGATTTAACTCCATTCACCACCACTCTCTGGGCTCGGCCACCCAGCCAGTTTTTTACCCAGCGAAGAGTATGTCTGTCCATAATTAAGGATTCAAATACCACATCTGTAATTCTAAGTATGTCTCAGTGTGTGTATCCTCATGGGTTTCCCCTTGCTCCCCTTTATTTTCTTGAGGGAGACAGAGAGAGAAAGAGAATTTGGCATATCACGCATAACGTTTGAAGTTACAGAAGCTTGTTTTGCAAAGGTTTGCAGGGTGCATATTTAGCAATGCTAGTTTTCACAGAATACTAAAATTTCACAGAATATTAAAACAGAAAAGAAAGTCTACAGAAAATAAAGTTTATTTCCACTATGTAGATACTGTTCTGGAATAGGAAGTATAACACATCAATGCACAAAGTTTCTATATGACGCTTCAGAGTTGATTGCCATCAGATCTCAACAAAGATGTTTTGATAATCCCTGCCAGGAGCTACTCTTCCACTGCCTCAGGACTTCCTCTTACCCCTTCCATGCTTCTTGTGAGAGCTACTGCAGACATGAGGCCTCTGCCTGGGCAGTGGCAACAGCAACAGCAAAAATAGCAAAAGGTGCCATCAGGGATTTGTTGTATCTGCCCCCAGTTTGCAGACCTCGTGCCCTCCCGTTGCTATGGCTCAGGCAGCAAAACAGTAAATGAGTTTTAAATAGAAACTGAACTTGATTCTCTTCATAGTGACATTACCGTGTGGCCTTTGAGTTTGGCGGAGACTCTCCTGACTTACGCGACATCTGAAAGAAGTCAAGGCCCACCACCACGATAGGATCTTTGCGATTGCACTTTCATTATCAACACTGTGGTATCACCACTTGATATTACCAATATCAAGTTGGCTTTGGGTTCCCCCCCCCCCCCTTTTTTTTTTTTTTTTTTAAAAAAAGTCTTCATATTCCTCCTTCTCTGGCATTTACTTTTAAAATAACAGAATAAATACAGTAACAGATGTTTTATTGAAATATTGTCCATAATGAATCCTTTATATGTCTTTTTTTTTTTCCCTTTTTTTTTTTAAACCAAGAATAAAATCTCTTTGCCTCACAGCATTTAATTAGATGTACTTAAAGTTTTTAGCCAAGGCAGCTTCTTAAATAATTAAGGAGTTCTATGGTATGCAAATATGTAGTATTTACTTATAGTTTATGTCAGAAAAAGGCAGTAATGGTTTACTATATACCAAATCCTGTATGCTATTAATTTAGCTATGTGGAAGATAAGCATTTTCTTTAGTATTTCCAGATACAGCTTGATAAAATACGTGCATTATTTATCTGAACACAGACTAAACAAGCCATGAAGGCATCCAGGAAAGGATTTAATGCAACACACTACAGCAATGCTAACTCTAGAGGATGTTAGGGAAACACTAACTCCACCTGTTCTTTCAACAGACAGCCTGTCAAGCAGTGTAAAATTACTCAGTTTAACCAAGGAGAGACCACACGTTTGTCCAAACTCTTTTCTTCAAGATTCAGCTCCCTCACGTGGTCCTTTCACAAGTGGGATGAGAACATCCATAAGGTTGATTTGGCAGCAGCAGACCATCTCAATACAAATCAGTCCTGACTTTTCAAAGTGTCCATGCCTAGGTTCACTTGAGGAGCTGCTCTGACACCTATCCTGTCTACTTCTCAGAGACACTGGCTGCAATTTAGGAAAGGCAGCTATGGAAAAGCTCAGCGTCACATTGTGTTAAAGAGACTGCCCTTTTTATCTTTTTTTCCACTTACAATGGAAGAGGAGATTTCTCAGCTTGGAGACCTGCTGGAGCACAAAATGCAGCTGGAAGAGCACAGGAGGCACCGATAGCCCACGGCCCTGGGATTCCCAAGACAAGCAGGGAGCAGAACTACTGTCAGCTCTCAGGGGACACAGAAGGGTATGTTTACCTGGGAACCCAAATTTTGCACAGGTTCTCCAACCCATGGAGCCACTGAAAACTGCTGGACTTGAGAAAGCAGAAGCGGAATGAAAGATGTCCTCATTCAAGGGCACAGTGGACAGGAAAGAAATTTGCTTTTCTAATCTTTTATTTGAATCTGTCTCATCCTGCAGATCAGAGTTCTCCGTATTTCAAAAGCTACCCTGTTCTAATAAAACCAAGCTCTAGAGATTAGAAGCCCAGTAGTATCTGTCAGCATACTTATTTTAAAGAAACAGTGCTGGCAGTTACATTTCAAAGCTACGGCTAACTCAGGATCCTGTCAAAACTTTCAGGATTGCCATCTGGTTAAACATGCAGCATACCCTGAGATACAGTAAATGCATTATACCTACAGGCACTAACGGCCACTTTCAACACACTGAGTCACCAAATATCAGAGCACACTTGCTGCAGTCTCCGTGTATAGTTGATGGAAAGACAGCGGTAGCCCCAGGTGGCTTGGGCTCACTTCCTTTCCACTGGACACGTGGCGAGATGGCAGCCACCAAGCTCCTAACGTGGATACCTCAGCAAAGCACCTCAAACTAGGTGGGATGAGCACAAACTGTCACTGACTTTGAGGGAGCCGTGCAGGAGCAATTTAACTCATATGAGCATTTCCCTCACTCATTTCATACCGGCCAGTCACAGGCTTACTCATAGAATGAGGCATCCTCAGTATGCATCACCCTTGTGCTGGAAAGCAATGGTGTGAAGAGACATAATTACTGTCATGCAAAGAAAACGAAGAGTCATAATCACTTCCATCTGCAGTAGAGCCTATTTTATTCATACTCTTCTTGAACTGCTATTTCTGGGGGTCTTAATAAAGATTAAAAAAAAAAGTAAATATAAAAGCAACTGCTTTTTTTTTTTTTTTCCTTTGCGGACAAGCTTGCAGTTTCTGAATGATGAGCTACACACTACTTCACTTATTTTTCTTGATGTAAAGAAGTAAAAATCCTGACATCACAATGCCATGGAAGGACGGAACTGAACACATATGTCCAGGGAGGTGGAAATTTTCATCAAATTTTTCCATCAAAGGCTAATGTGGCTTCCCTAGCTGTGGGGCAAGGCTTTTCAGTGCCATTAACCTTACAGTGCTTTTATTCTATCTTTTAAGATCAAAAAGCAAGTCACAAACTTTATCCTACTTACCCTATCTCTTTTCTATCCTGTTTTCGAACATGTCTGAAAGAGCTTCTCAACTACTTTTATTCCATTACCTTAAGTAAGTACTTAAATTTCATTTTCAGTAAGGCACTGTTTAATGAATATTTATGAGTAGATCCTACAGTGTTCATTGAAACTGTAGGCTTCCCTTCACAGCAGGCTACAGATTTACATTTTGCTTTTTATTACTAAAATGTTAGCCACACAAATTGATGTCACTTAGAAAATAAGATGACAGTTCTTCCTGCAACCCTAGCACCTTCATCTGAGTAACTTCATGTATCACATTATTCTTTGGCTGTGGAGAAATATAATTTATATTTTTGATATGCAATATTTAATTAAAAATACCTAATTATAAAACTTCCAGCAGCCACAACTTACACATGGCAGCCTCAAGTCAGCAAACCACTGTGAGCAGTCTCCCTGAAGTCACTGAGATCACTGGCGTGAATAAAATTACTCACTTGCATAAGCGATCACAAGACAAGATCTTCATTACAACCATACACAACCTGATAAACACCAGTGTTAACTCTGAGGTTTCTCTTCTCTAGGCACTGATTAGAGGCTGTTGGTCCCAACAACGGTGATGCATGGGAGCAGCACCGTAAGGCCATCTTGTCAATTTTTTTGCCAGGTCCAGAAATACCAAACCTTTCTCCCAGGTGGCAATGATCACTTAAAGAAGTTACTCCATTGCAACAAACATGGAAAACTAAAAATGTCTGTATGCCTCTCTTTATTAACATCAACTTTGCACTTACAAAAGCAGGGGTAAGCAGATCTAATTTTATTTAAAAATATACACACAACTACCCATATTCAGAGAATATAGAGTTCATTTATTCTAAAACCAATAAGTGACCCAGACATTTCGCACACAGCTATGTAACTAACCAGTGAATAAGCACCAAGCTCTTCTCTGTAACCAGTTACAGTCCAAGACGAACTTAAACAAGGTCAATTCAAGTAAAGCAGCCCGGGGGGGTGGGGTGGGAGGTGTTTAAAAAACAAAAAAAACAAACACCAAAACACAAAACAAACAAACAAAGCAAAACTAGCACACACAAAACCAAACCAGACTCTGTGGTATCCCCCAATTTCCTTAATTTTACTCCTAAATTGAGTTTCTTTGTCTTTTTCTTTAGAGTAGCAAGAGATATGAAAAATGTATCAAAACCTCCATTGTGTCAAACAGAGCTTCAGACATATATATTTTGTAGTCTTTGCTTAGGAGTGTTTGTTTCTTCTGAGTAAAATTATCCCTATATGCTATGAACAGGTTGCAGCTTCCTGTAACACAGAAATTTTATAGATGTTAAAAATATGCTTTTATTTATTTATTTATTTAAACAAGCTCAGCTATCTTAAGACATACATATATATACACACACATATATATATAAATAAAAACATCTTTTCTGAAGGGCGAGATACACGTTACACTTGTGCAGTTTCAGTATGAAAGAGGTAGCACTTCCATTATATAACCTAATAGAAAAGAACTGGGCAAACTGAGCATTGTCATTTGTCAGTTCCAGAAATATTTCTGATGCAAATTATCAACATAATCTAACTTTCAAGTTGCAATCAACGTTCAGTTTGTAAGCTCGTTCAGAATAGCTTAACTCTTGCTACTTCAGTGTTTTCTATCACATGGGGAGGGTTTTCTATTTTTTTAAAAGCTAAGACTAAAGAGAAATCTGTTATCCGAGTTCAACACTTGGAGCCTGCAGACCACATCATTCCCTTGACAGTGTGTATCAGAATAGGACTTCACAATATCTGTGCACTGTAGTTATTTATGGAAGAATTATAAATTTTAATGTTACTTTTGTAATTGTTCACTTAAAGCAGACTACCCTCAGTTGTGCTTAGAATTTCTATTAAAACATACTCTTCCTTCCTCAGGCAAGACACACTTTTTTGTACATGAACATTGCTTTGTCCCTTGGGTGATGACTTAAACATCAAATACTCAGAGAGAAGTGAGTTGCAGCATGTCACCTGAGCCAGACAGTGAGTGGCTATTTGCCCATGCTTAGCCTATGGCTAACACAAAGCAAAATGAAAAGTTTAAAACCAAACATGATTTACTTGGCATTCAAAATGGGGCAAGACTAGGCACAGGATCTCTAAATACGTGGTAACACGTTAACCCATAGTGACTTGCATTTAGCCACCTAAGCCCTCACCTTCACCTTGAATACAGATCCGTACTTTATGGATGCAAAAGATGCATCACATTGTCCAAATCCCAATTAAAACATGCATGAGAATTAGGAGATGAAAGTCATGAGCTGTCAAAACATTAGCCAGCGTGTGATCTCTGATCAACTCAACACTTGTGTAACAGACAATGGAATTGCGGGTCATTGATACTGCTAAAACTAGGACTATACTTTGTCATTAAGTTCTACATTTAATAAATAATCAATCTGTATTTCCCCTTAAACCATCCTTATGGTTCCATATCAAAACAGGTACTGTTGTCACATTATAACTGTTTCCCCCTATGCTTTATTTTTATTGGGTTACCTCTCACAAAATCAGGTCTTGATACTGTGGTATCAATGTCATGGCTGCCAATATAACTATACACATAAAGTCAAGTGTTGGTTCTCAAAGTACAGCTCTTTGAGATACAGTCTAGTTTCCAAGTTATCAAGTTTGGATTTTCTCCAGAATCAAACATGCTTTCTGCAAATGAAAATCAGAGCTAAGCAGCAAATGTGCCTTCCTCACACATGCTCTAATGTATAAAAGTGCTTGGAGACATCTAGTTCCTGAACTCAGCGGTACTTCTCTAGCACTTAAAAGTAGGTACAGGTATAATATCTTACTGATCAAGACTACATGATGCTGCAGAAAGGACCCAAAAGAGTAAGACTATAAAATCATTTACAGCTATAACTGGATCCTATGACAGACTTCCTCTATATAATCAGAAAGATAGAAATAATAAAAGTCCCAAACAAGACACACCAGAGGTTTGTATTAATATACAATTTTACAGCATTGATCTTCTGCCATCAACAGATGGAGAGATTAAAATGGTATTGTTACACCTCAGGTTTGAAAGAAGCATAGCATGAGATACTAAAGGATTTTCCAGGGAACATTGTAACAAAAGAGTCTCGATGGGAATTCTGCAGATAAACACACAGGGAAAAACTGAACATAAAGCATGGTACCCGTACTGTTTCTCCTTGTTGGAATTCAAACAGCCAAATCGCCTACATACAACAAAACCAGATTTTCAAACAAAGTCAACCTCACCTGGAGATACACAGCTGTCATCCACACTTGCATTTTAACAGCCTGCCTGGGAGAGCCTAGCAAAACGTTTGAACAAATATTACGCTCACATTTCACTTTGTCTTTTTGCCAAATTTGCACTTTTTTTCATTTATGAGCCTTCTGCAAGAATAACTAATTTCTTGCCAGATTGCTTACTTCCATTCAAAGGTTCATGAAAATCAGGCACCCTAACAAAGATGAAAAGCTCTCAAAAAAATCTAGGGCATTTATTTGCCTCAGATAAGAACAAACAGTACATTCCTGAGATTCTCTCTTTATACCCAGCCAACAAAACTTCAGTAGTAACTCATTTTTTCTGCATAACATTAGAATGAGATGGAAAGTCAATAAGGAAAAAATATATCCAGCAATTATTTCTATAAAAGGTATATACCACCAGCATAAAAATAATATTTTGCTTGTTATGAAGTTTCACTTAACATCCATCTTTACAAATATCTATTTTGAGGTAACCAAAATATAAATCCGAATTGCCTACAGAATACAACAGTCTGGAAATGGCCATGCTGTTGCACTTGCTAAGAAGCTGAAAGCTTCAGGTAAATTGTTCCAGATCAGCTTTTGTGCATCCTTCTGTTAGGAAAGGCAATGTCACCTTTACTGGTTTTTGTATGTTTCATATAGAGAAGCAAAAACAGGGTTGATGAAAGAGTATGGTCACATAAAACTCTCCTACAACACAAACCAAACAAAATCCAGGTCAGAGAATTGGACGAGAACAAACAGGATTTTGCTCTAAATCCAACAAAGTAGCTGTTAATTGCTATTGTAATTAGTAAATACAAGGTTTGTATATGGTACTGTAGGTATGGATGTCAAAAACCCTGATAGACGGGGAACAAACAGTTTTCAAATTGCAGTGATATCCCCTATGTTGCCAGGAATGACAATTACCTTTTTTTTTTTCCCCCCTTCCAGATCACTGGTGTAAGGACCAGATTTAGCCTCCTTATTCACATTCAGCTATGTATTAACTCAAAGCAAACCCCACTGCAGTAAACAGACACAAGTAATAACGGTATCAGAATCCATCTGACAGAGATAAATTCAAGTTATGATGTCAGTTAACAGAATTGTTTTGGTCCTATAAATAAATAATTTCCCCAAAATACAAAATATGAAGGAAACAAGTAGCCAAAGATAATGATACCCTTTTCATTCCTTAGTGAGGATCACTTTAACATGTTAAAGATGACCAAAGAGAAGGGAAAAAGAGAGAAGCCAATTTTAAGCACTTACCGTCAGCAAGCCTATATTAAGCATCTTGCTGCGATAAGGGGAAGAAAAAAAAAATCCTTTTTCGGAACACCACTCTCTAGACATTTGATTTAATGGATTACACTATTAAGTCCTGATACTAAAGATCTATCTTCCAGCCTGCTAGTTTCCTCTCACGCTACAAACACACAATATTTGCATTGCACAGACATGTATTTCCTCTTGTGACAACTCCCCATGAAATATCTTGAAGTCCTCTTGTGCATTTCATTGTACCTTTTACACCAAAACATGTCCGAAGAGCTTGAATACAGCTCTGACAACTCTGCTGGGGTTCCTGGTTCCTCGTTAAAACTGGAACAGAATCATGTTTCTCCCTCAGGCACCGCCTTAAAAAAAAAAAAACTTTAGGCCATACATTCTTGAATTATTTATCAGAAGTTATTATGCAAACAAGGATTAAATAATTCTCTTTGAGCTGCTTGTGGTAAGCACAGCAGCTAGAGGCATATTGCCTGTGTGATATCTACGTTTTATCCAGCCTTCCTGGCAAACAAATTGCATTTTTGCTAGAGAGATGCAAGACCTGATTTTCCTCTTTACTCACACTGCTGTAAATGAGAGAAACCTCGTCAGAATTTGATGGAATTACATCAGCATAATACTGGGTAAGTGAATCAAGGCCACTATTTGTTTCCAAATGCATTTGATTAATGAGTATTGGACAAAAATAGTACAGGCTTAGACTTTATTCTGCCCTCTTGCTCAATTCATCTGGCATTGCTTTAAAAAACAGCTAATCTGTTAATGAATAAAGGAAATAAACAATAACCACAGAATAATTTCAACTTTTTAAAAAAAGCTAACTGTGTCATCAACCATATGCAGCAGATGAAGTTCGCAGTATTTTCCAAAATAGGCATCACTTTCTAAATACACTTTAAAAAATATTTTTAATCTAAACATACTTAAGCAACTGCTGTTGTTTCTGTATAATCTCAGTTCAAGAAAGTTGCCAGCCTGCTTAAAAATATGGATTTGCACAGTTATGCAATAAAAATAATTAGAAAAGAATAAAAATTATGAGCTGTATCTGAGTGTGTTATGTGGTAGAAAATAACTGGACAAAGAGCTAAAACAATTATTGCTGCTGCCTAGGATAAGTACTACCTTACTTTTGCTATTTTGTTCTATATGCAAACTTACGAGTATAGGTGAAATGACCATTCCCTTTAGTAAACTCCCAAAGAGGACAGATTGCTTTGTTCTTTTCTCAAAATTGACTTATTTACACATGCACACAAGTATACACAAACATGCACACAAAAGGTTTTCAGTTTCTTAGCACAGCAAGGCAAAAATTCCATCTCTACTATTCAAGGAAGGGATACTGAAAAAGTAACCATAGATTTCCATGAAAAGCAACATGCCCATGCCACTAGTCTTTGAAGGCTGTACCTTTCTAAATATTTAGGCAAGGTGCATCATCCAGATACAAAATACTTTGATTTGGAGTCAGACCTAAGAAAGACTTAGCTGAACTTTTATCACCTAACACCAAAAGCTGAACAAAGAAAAAACACTGGCTACTTTGCTCTAGAGGCAGTTAACTCCAGTTCTTCTGTGCAAAACTGTTCCATCTCAACAATTAAGCCACAAGCTCTGCTCTTTGTTGCCAGGATCCTTTTTTTTTTTTAATTTTATTTTTATTTTGTTCAATGGCTTTTTAACCCACCATAACAACAGTAAACTCAGGCTAAAACTCGGTCTGGTCTCTCCCAGGTAAAGGCCTTAACTATTACACCAGGCTCCTCTTCCTTACCTTGTGCTGGGCTCACATAAGATGTTTCCTACCTGTACGCAGCCCCTGAGTCTCTCTCACTCCAGCCACAATAACTCAGCAGACCATGCAGACCATTACAATGTCAGACAGCAACTGAGACAGGGGAAGAAGCTGGGGTACATTCAGCAAATATATATGGTGCAGCCCTCAAACTGAACCCCTCAGACTGTGGAGGCTGATAAACCACAGTCCTGAACCTCCTGGGCAGCCTCTCTGGCCACCACCAGCCCCTTAAAAGATGCTTCTCAGCAGATCAGGTTTCAGATGCTGCTCAGGCAGAGTCCTCCTGGCAGTCCTAAATCAAGCAGCCGTGTTTCTAAGGCAGATGGAAGTTCAGACTCACCTTCTTGGCTTAAGATATTTCAGTGGCTAATTCTGTAACTCTCCCCTGGGTGAATCTAGCCCCAAGCAAATGCAGTGACTGATAGCTAAAGCCAATGGAACTTCTTAATTAATGTCAATGGGTACAGAATGAAGTCCTTAAAAGAAGTTAATTAAAATTGAGGAGTTTGGTGCAATATAAAGATGAATAATGTGCTTCATGTATTAATACAGAATTAAAAAGAAACCCCAAAACAGTAGCTCCAACATTGTCCAGGAGTATTGCAAAGCTCCAGAGGGGAAAGAATGAAAAACGGGAACACTCTTTACTGCATCTTAACCATAAATACTCCAAGGAAAATAATATCGCTAAAAAGAAAGTTTTAGGCCTACAGGATTTCACCTTTTGGGTAGAAACAGAGGAGAAATAGTCGGAAACCTTTTATAGTTCAGACCAAAAAAAAAAAGCTGTATGCTGATTTGGGTTTAACGCCTGTCGATAGTAGCAAAGCAAACCAAACTCAGCTGAGACACACAAACCAGAGCAAGCAAACAGCTCCAGGGCCAGGCAACCAGCGCTTGCACCTCAGGCCACCGAAGCCGTTTGGGGATGCCTACCCGCCCCACCGCATCTGCCTTCTGCCGCGACTTTAAAAGAAACATTAGTAGCAACATTTCTTTTTTATTTTGTCCTTGCAAATTAATAATCTTTGAGAGACTGTGACACACAGGCTGGTCTTGCCAGATATTAAGTGCTCTCTTTTTCTATGCACTAAGTGCCTCTCAGAACCAAGATAGGAATCAAAATAAAGCACACAATCAGATGCTATTCAAGTAGATTATTTTCTTTTCCCATATTTAAGTTGTTGACAGACAGACGCAAAAGCCTGCGTCTCCTCACACCTCATTAATTTTTATATTTGGCAGTTTAAATTTAAAAAGTCCTCAGAAGATTAACACTGTTGTTACACTTTCTGTCTTGGGAAAAAAAGAAGCGTCCTGTGAGTTTTTCAGTCCTAGATGAATAACGATTTAAAAAAAAAAAAAAAGGTGTGGTTTAAGTACCAAATATTTACAGTTTATGGGCTCTGATCAGCATAGCTGACACACTTACTCGCCAAGCTGAGGAACGCAGGAAAGCAGCGTGAATAAATAAGAGACCCCTGTGTCCCAAAGGCAGCGGAGGGGCTCCCTTCGGGGCCGGGGAGGAGAACCAGGCGACCGGGAAGGCTCTCGGCGCGGCAGGACGTGACCGACCGACCGACCGACCGACCGACCGACCGCTCCCTCCCTCCCGCGCCCGCCTCACC
>WAAD01029345.1:0-15273 GCA_013389945.1 Fregata magnificens | reverse complement strand
GTAACATTTGGATTGCATCTGCTGCTGGAAGTTCCCAGGACTGAGGGGTCTTCAGAAATGGGCCTTGGTGCCTGCACAAGGGAGCTAGCTGCTAGTGCTGGCTGATCATACATTAAGATGAATTTTGAGAATAATAAGCTCAATATTTCTATAATGCATCTGAAAAGTTATGATGTGACATAAGAAGTGCCTGTCAACTCAAATGATTCTATGAACTGACTGCATGTGAGACAAAGCCACCTGGCAGTTATACTGGGGCAAAGTAAACCTTGTAAGACTGAGGCACTATAGGAGATGTGCTCCTATGAACACTTAATGCTCCCTTCAACAAAGATCAATTCTTCAGCAAAAAGGCAACAAGGTTGTTTTGCACAGATTTTCATCCTGTCCAATATAGTTATTTTACATTAAAAATTTGGCTCCTTATAAGTAGTTATCTTACCTCCCACTATAGCAGTGCCGAACTGTTTTCCCTAACATTTTTCTTTCACGTTTCAAAAGAAGCTAATCTACTCACAAGTTTTATCTGCTGAGAGAGAGAGGAGATTGGGAAGTGTATCGATCTTATTGATGTCAAGTCCTTCTAGGGAATAAAAGTTTATTGCTTTCCTGTCTCTGATTATCTTCTTGTGAGAATGTGGATCACGGGCTAGGAAACAGCAGTCCATCAAAGAGGAGACAGGCTTCACTACAGATGTGAAAAGCTGAAGGAGGCATGAGGGGAAGCATGGAGGAGGAAGCAGGAAACTGAAGGTAAAATCTGAAGAGCTACTAAGTGGATTAGGAGTCCAGGGCTTGTGGAAGGTCATATAGCTTTCTAACTTTTAAACATGCAGATTTAACCTTGCAAAGTGTGGCACAAGACAGACATATGTTTCATGAAATTACTAGTATATTTTGGGGGGCAACATGCTGAAATGTGCTAAGCTCCCTCCATTCCCACTGAGAGGAATACAGAGACCTAGGTACCTTTCAAAAGCTATTTTTTCAGAAAATAGGAAGATATAANAGTGATTCAGCCCAGAGCTTTATCTGTTGTTCTTCTGAGTTTTAGGTCAGGCTTTTATTTTCAAATTTAAGGGGGGAGCAAAGACAACCCCCTACATCCACATGTATATCCTTGGAAGACTATCACAACAGACACCAAGGCCCCCATGAGGCATCTCTAAGTCCTCATGCTTTACACATGACTGCATGTGGAAAATCTCAACAGCATGATCAAGATTTTACAAAATAGAAGGTGAGATCCTGACCTTTTGAAATTAATTGGAATTTTGCCATTGACCTCAGCAGGACCAGATTCAAACCTTGGTATCTACCCTGAATGGCAGAGGAGCTAAGAACCTAACAGTCTGCTTGAACTTTGAATGCTCAGCACTTTTAATATTAACCCATTAGCTTACATCATTAGGTTTAAGCAATGACTTCTGAAAATCATCACCTAAAATTTTCAGCTGCAAAGTTGTCTCATTTGCAGACAATATTTTCTTATACCTTTCTTTAATCTGTACTTTCCCTTCAGCCTAAAATGGACAACGAATTCTCTATCACAGGATGTAGTTGGAGAGAGGGGATCTTTAAGTCTGGATTTCTAATTTAATTAACTGTGCAGATTTATTTCCTAATAAAGCAAATTTTAATTTCCATGACCTCACTGTGGATCCAGGAGATCTTTCAAAGTGTTATCTACTTGAGAAGAGAATAGCCTCCTGTCTCTGCACTCTTGTGGAGATGCAGCCCCCAATGGGTTGTCTGTGACAAGTCCACTCTTCCTTGGCTGAAAAGGCAAAGGCCAGGGAGTAGAATTATATATGAGTCAAACTTCACTAAAGAAACAGTGGCTCACAGGAAGTTTAAAATATTTATTTATATCCTACCCCACTTACTAAAATTCGTCCTTCACTCTCAGAAATTGGAATGTTGCATCTTTTCTATTCTTTACTATCCAGAAATACTCTTCCTTTTGATCTGGCCAGCTTAAGCTGGAATGCCCTTTGCATGGACTATAAAACTTACTGTATAAACCAAAATAGATATGGTTTGAAACACCCACATATGAAATTACAGTGTGAATGTTTAGAGACTGTTTCGACATATAAATATTAAAGCCACAATGCTCCTCATAGGTGTGCCCTGTAGTAATTGCCCAAACAACATCTGCCCCCAGAGTAGCACAGACCCCTCTGCAGAAGGAAATACCCATTGCATCTCTGATACCTTCTCTACCATATGGCAAACACTGATCAGTGCTGGCTTCTATCCACTTTGTCAATATAACACAAAGAGGCAAAAAGTCATATGGGACAATAATACTCTTACGATTGTTTACAGCAGCTCAGCTGAGTATGTCTGTCATCTCAGGTGTTCAGGTATTTACTCAAACTCTGTATTTCAGGGCCTTTAAACATAGGTGATATGTTTTTTTTTCTTTACCAACTAAATTTCCATCTCCTCAATTACTGAAATTTTATCTGCAGTGCTAACTCTTCTTTTTTGTAGTCTTGTCTAAGCATAACTGGGAACTGACAATAACAAATATTTCTTTTGTTTCCAAAGCAAGCATTCCATCAAAGACATAATCTAAAAGGCTAACTATATGAATACCCCTAAAAATAATGACCATCAATCTGTATTAATTTCAGGTCTCAGTTCACCATACTGTCTAAAGGAAAAAGAACAGCTCAGGAAATCAGTGAAAAAAAAGGTGGCTAAATACCAAACAAAAGCCAACAGCTAAAATCCAGGTTGCTGTAGGGACGCCATAAAAAAATCAGACCATCTGCAGCAGTCATGGTAGAAAATCATTTAGCAGTGAGTATATGCTTTTGGCTCCTGTTATTAGAGAACTGATAACTGAGTTCTGAATGATTCACATCCAGTCATGTAAATGACGCACGGACCCAAAAGTGTGGGGATTGGCAGGGTCTTTTATAACACTTGCCTTTGTGTTATATGAAAATTATGATAACTTGTGGATAGGCTTCAGAATACTAAACAGTATACACTGCCAAAGCCATTTTCATGTTTATTTCTGATATCTTTTACTCTCTCTTATTTCCCCTGAACTACCTATAGATCCTCTCAATCACAGAAAGACTGGAGGAATGTGAGCTAAATGTGATAAAAAGACGTATATTATATATAGCCATAGTTGAGCAGTGGACTCCTTTTGCCCAGTTCCTTTTCTGACTTAACTTCTGTTCTTCTTCATTATTTTATTAATCTATACCCTCTTTTCAAGTAAAGGCAATTGTTGCACTCTGAGACCCAGACTCCCCTTGCAGTTTGATCTCTGCCCTTTTACTCAGGCATTAGAAGGAAGCTAGAGTCACAATTCTAATCTAAATTTACGAGGATAAAGAGACAACTGCCAGCTGTTCCACATACAGAATATCTATTGCAGATAAGCTAAATCTTCAAAGGGAAATCTTGTAAACTCTTAACTCACTGGTGGATAGAACGCAGCTTCAGGCTCATGTTAAGAGAGAAGCTGATGTTGATTAACAGTGCAAGCTGCCTCAGTTCAGATTATCCGTTTGTGTGCTTTGGGTCTTCTTGAGTTAAATTCCATCATGCATTGTAGCACATCCTACCATCTTGGAGAACCAGGTGTCATAATATGCCAGTCTTCAAAGTTAGTCAGAGTCCCGGTTAGCCTTATACAGACGGGACTGAGCTGTATGTGTGAATTAAATTCCTGGACCATAACATATTGTTGCAAAAGTTGATAGCAAGAACTGAATCCAGAAACGTGTTTATACCTGGTTTACAGGCGAAGGCTAAATCTGATTTTAACTCCTACAGTATAATTGTATTGCCACTGAATTTCCCAACACATTAGGAATTACAAGGTAGAAAACTAAAGCTATTGAAACTTCCCGAATTAGGGTAAAGGACAAGATGAGACTGCATTTAGATTAAAGATAATATCATGTTTTGGCTAAACACGAAACCATGATCGATACCAATATCAGAGTTAGGAGAATTTATTCTAATATTGTTATGATAAAAGCCATACTCAGGGGTAGTGTTGGCATAAAAAGGAATTTGTGAGGCCTTTCGTACAAAACCTACAAGCTGATCAGCGTAGTGCCTTTGTAACATTAATGCCATGGGTAGAGCACAGAGTTATCTGTCACTAATACTTCTACATAAGTAATCTGGAGATGTACGAGATACCTCACTCCTGCAGAGAGGGTCTTTACAGGACATTCTGCTCAACAAAGGTACATTGCAAATCTTCAAACCAATAAGCCATGTGCCATCTTTCAACATTAAAAATGGAAAGTCAACATTTACATTTGATTTAACTGCACCAGATAAACCCTCCCATTTTACCCACTAATATTCTGAGTTAATTAAAGCTCCATGCTAGCAACCATGCCTTCACTATATAGAACAAGCAAGAAAGCTAAACCCCCAAAGTTTCAACATAGCCAGAGCACATGAACAGGCTTTTCAGCTTATCATTTTCGGATACGTACCCAGTACAGTACATCTGTCCAGCCCTCCATCGTGATGCACTGAAACACCGTCAGCATGGCAAAAGCAAAATTGTCAAAGTTCGTAATGCCGTGCTTAGGACCCTCCCAGCCTGCCTTGCACTCCGTGCCGTTCTGACACTGCCGCCCATGCGCAGACTGGGGGGCACAGGGAGACGGATCATCTTCTGCAGGTGTATCTTAAAGGAGAGGAGGGAGAAAATGGAGGTGAAGAGAACTAATTGCTATTTGACACATTGATAAGTGAGTGAAGGATATCTGATTTTAACAAATACATTTTGCAGTGAATTTGACAGATTTCTCTAGGAATACGCAAGAAACTGTGTTAATTTTAATGGGCAGAGGGATGTTTTGTTGTGCTTCATTTTCTTTTTGTAAAAATAATAGCCAAGCTGTCAAATTTTACAGTCAAAACATTCTTTCAACATGAGAGGGAACATTAGATCAAGTCTATTATATTTCTTTAGGCTGCATGTTATGACCAGTGTTTTCATACCGCTGTCACCTGGCATCTGGATTAATCTTGGAAGGGAACCGCAGCACTGACTAGCACTCTGCTGAAGGAGACTGAACCCCTGAAGCAGACAGGCTTCAGTGCTCTAGAGATAGGTTGATATGGTGCTGGGCCACTGCTAAATTACAGCAGAGAGTCTCTGGAGCTCTGCTCTTTTGGAGTTTAGAAGCTGCGTGGCATTTTATCAATAGTCCAGTGGCACTCAGAAGCTCTATAAGAATCTACTGCTTGATTATCCACCCCTTATTCTGTACAGGTGTTTCCAAAGATCTGAGAATTCATACAACAAGCCTGCCTAGATGCTTTGGTATACGCAAAATGCTACAGAAAACATTTTTATAAGCAAAAAAAATCCTGCAATAGTATTTTTTTAATATATGGATTTCAGCTCCTATTGCTACATTTATAACAGGCGCAGGTATACATGTGTGGGCGAGCAAGTAATTATGTTTGTTTTTTATCTTATATGGCAAAAAAAAAAAAAAAACAAACCCAAACAAAAGAAAGGGCTTCTGTGCCTCAATCAGATATTTCTTTAAAATTATATCAGTTTAAAATGAAGACGTATTTGTGTACAAGATTAATAATAAAATATTAGAGTTGTTCATTTCCATGATGCCATCTCATTTGCAGCTCAGCCTGCTACTGGTGAAATCATCACTACTTTAGTGTTGCTTGAGCCTCTGTGAGATTTGTTAAAGAACTCAGGCTGGCTTGTAGTGCCAAAGGTCCACATTAAAAAGTCCACTACTGTGTTCAGCAGGAATTGACAGTTTTGCTTGTAGCCTTTACAGACAGGCCAACAACTGAGCGCCCAAGATGAGCAAGCTAAACTCTCACCATTAGAGACAGTCTCTCTACATCAAAGGTGATTCATATCCAAGAAGCAGAACAAAGGAATCACCACTGTGAAACCCCAGACAGGTACACCGCAGGGAGCAACAGCCACCCGTCTCCTGTGCCAGCACAAATGCTCCATTACATAAGGGAAAAGCATCCCTCAGAAAATCTTTCTATGTATGATATTGTGTCCCCCTTACCTATAAGTCCCCCTTGCACATGGTAGCAGGTCTTATGCATCTTCCCCATGAATAACTCCAGTCCAATGATGGCATAGATAATAATGACAAACAGCACCAGCAGGGCAATATGCAACAAAGGGACCATGGCCTTGATAATTGAATTTAAAACCACCTGGAGACCTGCAGAGAGAACAGAAGGAAGCACTTATCAGCAAGAGAACAAAATTTAGAGAGCCTATAAATTGCACAATAATATGTCATTTTCATTTCATTCCCCCTCACCTGAACTCACTCTCTTGATGATGTAAAGAGGTACATTTATAGATCACCTCTCTCCAGAAGATCCCCAACATTTCACAAATTTACCATCACAGCCTGGATCACAGACTAAAGTAAAACAGGTATTACCTCACCTGTCACTGAAATACCAACACCCTGGGGAGGGAATACATTAGCTATTTTGCCTGTTCTTGAAAACCAGACCTGACCTGATCCCCAGACAGTACTGAGGAGAGTTAAAGCATAGAAAAAACAAAGAACAACCAGAAGTGAGGCAGGACAAGAACAACAGCGAGACACGCAAGAGACCAAATGCTGGGGTACCACAGAGCTGCACCCCGGAGCATGGGGAGAGATGGCAAACTGAAGTAGTGTCCCTACTCTGATTCTGGGTTCTTCCAGAGGTCAAGCCAGTCTCAGGCAGAGCCTGAGCTGCTGAAGGACCACCAAACCCATACTAACTGAGAGCTCCTGGCCCTCTTAGGTTCCCCCTGCACTTCAGATCTACCTCACCTTACTTCGGTTTGAATGGAGGGAGAATCAGAACCAACAGTGCTGGTTTTGCCCCAAGAATAAGGGATCACTCTATAACAGAGGTTGTCCAGGTCCCCAGAAAGGGGTATGAACAAAATATTATTACACGGCTGTTATTAAGTCATGAGACTGGTATAAGACCTAATTATGACTGAGCCACACATTTCAAGAAGAGCCCAGGGAAGGTGGCTTGTAGCCAAGTTTGCTAAAGTGCTGAGCAGCTGTACCTTCAGATGCAGTTAACTCAAACTGCAGATTCACAGGCCTCTCTCTGCCTCCTTCTCCTCATTTGTAAAACTAGAATAACAAAGCCAGCCTCATAAGCCTTTAGTAAGGATATGCATTTACAAAGGTCTTAAAGTTGTTATCACTGGTGGCAGTGATGGCAACCACTCTCACTGGCAAGTTATTAATGTTGGAAGTATTGAGAGACCTCTAGAACTCTACAGTCTACAAATAGCCAGATCAGAACAATTACGAGTTCATGATTTTGCAATGACTGAGAGCCAGAAGCCACTAATGTCTCCTGCAAACGCTGTCATCTCCTCAGAAAAGTTGATGTTAGCTGTGATTTTTGAAAAAATGTGATTCATGAGTTGTAAATGTCTGTTATACATCTGCCAAGAGAGCTTGTGATAACTATTAACATTTAAAATCTATCATCTAAGATCTTAGATTTTCATTTTTATTAGGGTTTTTTCTTATGAATTCAAATACTTTCTAATAAGGATAACACATCTCTTGACAAGCACTTTCACCCCTATGCAATCCACTTGTCAATTCACAGCTAAGGCTGAGACTTTGTGTTTGCTCCCCAGCCACGGTGGAATGCAGCAGAAGCAATCAAAGGTGGCATCAGCTGCCAGGCCAGCAAGATCATTCACTGCCTGCTAGTAATGCAAAGCTGGCTACTAGCGTCCCTCTAGTCAGAACACTTTTTCAGGTGTCTGCAGTCAGTTCAGTTATCTGGTAATGGTTCATGCTACTATCCAAAAGGAGTGATATTCAGCATGAAACATTCTGGCTTTCACAAAGAGATCCTTACATGAAGTACAATACTGACAGGATCCTATACAAGAGTGGGATGTTCTGCTCACTCAGTCACCTCTAGGTACTCACTCTGGATAACCAGTGTCTCTGGCGAAAAAATATTGCCGTGATTACATGAGGCATTCAACCTTTTCCCCTGAATGCTCAGCTCATTCAGTCTACTAATTCTAAATATACACAAAAATGAATCGCAGTCCATATCAGCATCACTCCAGTACTTCACAGCAGTTGAGAATGTAATACTCACCAGAAAATTAAAACAATGTCCCACCTTCTCCCAAACAATGTACAACAATAAAAAAAGTTAAAAAACTACAGATGGCTATGGACCTGAAAAAATCCCACAAACTTTGCAGATAGAAATATTTGTAGCTTCAAATAAAGCTACAAATGCAAGTAAAGGCCTCCATCATTTTTGGTGATTTTAGGAACCTTGTTAATCCAAAATGTAGCCAAGATTACAAGGTCAAGAGTTCTAATACCAGGTCTTATGTAATTTACCCTTAATTATTATTATTAATTGATTTAATATTCATCATAGGATATACCCAGTGCTCTTGAGAGGGTAGTGAGGACAGGCACAATGATGAACAAAAAGCGCTCTCATTTTAAATGTATCTTCATTATCACCCACGCCATGAAAGTGCTTCAGTGTACTACAGATGTCCAGAGAAGATAATACAATAAACAGACCGATGCCCTTTGTATTAACAAAGCAGTGCTGGTGAAATCAAAGGCTTGCACCATAAACATGAGATGACAAGGTGTTTAGGCAGTCAAGGGGAACAGGTACCACTGGAAGATTTACAGGAGCTTCAGCTAGCTTAATTAAAGAAAAGCTTCTCAAGGATAATAAACCAACTTTGAAGAAGAGATGAGCTACTGAATACTATCAGCATGAATTGATGTGTGTGCTGTGCAGCACCCCGTTAGGGCAGTCTGTTTTTAAATCCAGATGATTCCACTAATTAGCAAGCTTACATACATTACCATTAAAGTATTCTGAGAGTTTCTAAAAGTTTCAAACCTCTAACTATGCAGCAACTTTAGAAATGTCTTCTCAGAAGATGTAACGAATGCTACTTGTAGAAGGGCAAGGGATATATGCACATCGCCGTGCTCCCCACATTGCTGTCAAGCTTATTACTGCAATATAGCTGCTGCCAGTAAGTTACTTTATTATTTTCAGTTCAGGCAGCCACTTGCAACATGAATAGCTGTTGCAAGGAATTGCGTGAGGAACCAGGCCTGGACAATCAGAAAAGTGGGTGTAGTAGCAAGGGGGAGAACAGGGAGAGGAGATAAAGAAGGATTAAAGGACTGGGGGAGAGCCATGGGTAGGTAGAACAAAGAGACACTTTTTTAATAAAAAAACCCCCTCATGCTTCAAAACACATCAAATCTGTGTTCTGAAATCTAAGAGGTGCAGAGCAGTATCTGTGGATGATCAGGTGCATTTCTGATCAGGGTAAATCAAGGCAAATCATCCCCTTACATGCAGACACAAAGCTTTTTCTAACCAATAGTGAGAACTTCTACACACTTTTATACACTTTTTCCCTGTGCAGAGGAAGAAAACACAGTTGAAGTTATAAAAAAATGACTTCTCTCGTCGCACACTGCGACACATCGATATCACCCAACATGGGTGCTCACAATACAGGGACAATAGAGTCCCACTTGCCTGATGCTCTCTCTGATACACCACTGCACATCTTTGGCATTTTCTCCCTTGCGGAGGTAAGGCTTGTACTCCTAGCAATGAGCGGTGCAGCTTATAATCACAATTAAATCAGAATGCCTGGTGACCTGATCAGACTGAAAAGCTGGCCTCTGGATTTCAAGACACCGATTTCAGCAGAGTGAAAATCTGTGTTTTTACCCTGCTTTACAGAGGCTGTCAATGCCATCGTTGGCCAACCATAAATGCAGAGTCCCGAACTTATGTCATGGCAAGTAAATATAAATGGTTTTCAAATATTCGGCATTCTAAATGTACTTATTAATTTGTGGAAGCTCTCGCCACGTGCTAGGCGCTCTACAGATATCTGTGAAGGCATAACACCTGCTTTGAGGAGCTCACTCCAGGCTGGACAAAGAAATAACTGCACAGAGGTTAGGGAAAGTGCCACAAAAGGGATTGTTTGCAGTTTTTCAGCCCGTGGTTTTCTTCTGTTAATAATTGAAGATCTTAAACAGCTCTTACTATTTATTTTAAAAGCACTTCAGTTTACTTTTAAAAAAAACCCTCTTGGCTGCATTCTGTTGGCTGACATTGACTCCATAAATGTTTCAGTAAGCAAAACACGTTAATGCCATTCCCTGGGCTCACAGAATTTAGCATTTATTTACACTGATAAAACATTTTAAATATTCATTACATGTGAATGACGTTGCTTTTTATACCAGGTCAAGCCCTCTTCAGCCTCTAGAGGACTGCATTGAGCCAAAGGTTTAGGGCACAACTGGGGAGTAGAGGGAATGGGCAAGAGAGAAGGAAAAGGGGTCATACCAAGCAACATTGATCTTTCTCAAAGCTATAGGAAATACACTGTTAGGAATGCTGCAGGTGTTTTAGAGCTAATATATGGTGCTATATTTTTCTCTCAGGAAGACAGTCATGAGAGGGGCTGGCTGCTGTCTCATCAATTTAGACAGTTATTGAAGAACATGCTTATCTCTAAGCATGTAAGTGTCTGCACCTAAAGCAATGGGATTACCTACATACCCCAGTGTGTACTTACAAGCTTTTTTGGATATCGACCAATGCTTAGCAAGATGGCACAAAAACCCCCGTGCACCGGACCCAGCTGCTAAAATGCGCTTGGCATTGTTACACTGTGGAACATATCCAAGGAAACTAATAGTAGGTTGGTCTCAGAAAAAACATTTGGGCCTTTCTAAGAACAGCTCTATCACATTTTCATGTGTCTTCAATTATGGATCAAACTTGGTTTGCTGGACAGAGTGGTTTCCTCTTCTAATCATATTAGTAGTCCAGATCTTCAGAGAAACCGTATCCCAAGTCTACTCCTTCATTGGTTTTCCAGGGCTGTATTTTGTCTACACCATGGCGTTGCCTGAACCAGGAGTATGAGCAGGCACAATCTCATACAAATGATATTCTGGGAACGAGCAGGAATAAAAGGGAAAGGAGAGGACTTTCAACTACATCCATACCTCCCCAGCCTTCTGATACATATACGCGTGCGCGCGCACACACACGTTTTCTTACTTAAACCAGTGCCAAGGGTGTGGGAGGTAATTATTTTTCTGCTAATATAGTTCAGAAGAAAACTACTACTTTCTGCAA
This sequence comes from Fregata magnificens, assembly GCA_013389945.1. Taxonomy (NCBI): domain Eukaryota; kingdom Metazoa; phylum Chordata; class Aves; order Suliformes; family Fregatidae; genus Fregata; species Fregata magnificens. The sequence continues at coordinate 4,059 of WAAD01029345.1, read as the reverse complement.
GCAAGAAGGAAGCAGGGGAGGATTTGTGACTCAGCACAGTGCCTGAGTCAGATCACTTCTGGGAACCACTCAAGTGGTAGAGTTTATGCACCATCCCCAGCCACGAGCTAGGCCTACCCACAAATCACACTTATTTCTGATGATACACTAAGAGACTGCCACTACAGTTACCTCTATTTCCAAAGCACAAGCAATATAACCAGTAATATTCCCAAAAGCAGATGTTTATAATTTAATAAACATAGGCATTGGCTAAGAAAATTGAAAAACATTGAATATTCATAAATATGAAAGGTTTTATACCAATCTTAAAGGAAGCCTGGAAAAAGACAGACATTTTTATCACAGAACAGTCCACCATCATGGCAAGATATCTTAGATAAGTATGTCTGCAATGATTTGTGAGGGAAAACGTTGAGGACTTTCTTCACCACTGTCACAAAGGGAAGTCATATGGTACAGTTCAGTTAAGGACAGCCATACAGTAACAATTCAGGAAAGCAGTCCTTTACTGTCTTGCTGGAATCTCGAAACGTTAGTGGCAGATTACTAGATAAAGCAAATTCTGTGGGTGTAATGCAGCATTCTTGGGTCTGTAGATGTAATTTCTATTTCAAGAATAATAGGGAAGATCTTGGAACAGGAAGGAAAGACACAAACAGGACAGAAAACTAGCTGAAGCGAAAAGAAAGAAAAACTAGGAAAGACACTTTTCAAGCTGAACAGTGACTATTTTGGAGTAGGTAATGCCACTTAAACATATACGAACATACAATTCAAAACCGCGTGCTGGAATGAATAGAAAAAGAAAGTTTTGGCATCTGCTCCCAATGTTCTCATTCCTCTATTTTGAAACCATGTTTTCATTGACTTTTCAAACTGAAATACACACATGCACACAAAAGAAGATTCATACAAATGGGCATGTGCATGAGAACAGAATTATTTTATATTTGCCGAGCCTTGCAATACCACTGTTGCCTTATCCTTTGAGGTGAGAAAGGAACAGCAGAACAAAAACAAAAGCCACAACAAACCCCAGCTCTTCCTTCTGGATCCTTTTCTCTGGGGAAGCAATTAATCTTCAGTATCCTCTGCTTGTCAGAGTGACCTAACTTAGCCAAACAATACAGCTTGCCCTCAGCATGGTGGCTGCACAGCCCCAGCTTTTGGCTGCCTGAGGAGTATGGTTGGATAAATGTATGCACNCCAATAGCTGACATCACAACCAACCAACAGGGAAGTCAAGGCTTTCCATGCTTATTCTCAAGTTCCCCCCAGTGGTCAACTTGTCTTAGAACAAAAAAAAAAAAAAAAGGTATAATTTCCCATGCAGCTACCCGCGTATATAGAAGGAGCATGCAGAGAAAAGCAGCAACTAACTGCCTACTGAAAATTGCACATTAGAGGAAAAAAAGACCATTTTGATCAAAAACACAAATGAAGTTGGGTAAGTTAACTTTGAGGCCATTTTGAACAAAGACCACAGTGTGCTGTAAAGTAGTCTTACGCTGAGAGTAGGGAGGATGAGGTCAAGTATTCACTGCCAGACAGGCATTCCTAAAGACGGGCTGAAAGTAAGGCAGGTAAAGGGCATGCAGGAGCCCTGGAAATTCCTAGGCCGGCAGGGATCAGCTGTCACCCTTTCCCAGGAAATAGCTTTGATTTTCTGCTGACAGGATGACCATGGACTCTCTGAGAAAATGGTTCTTGGGCTCACTGTAAAAGTTTTATCTATACTTAATCACTGTGAAGGACCACAAATAGAAAGAACTTTTATTTGCTCCTCTCCCTACAGAGCTATGCAAAACCAAGACAATCTGGCCAGAAGACTGCATGAGTTCTGAGTGAAATGATCCATCACACTTCCACTTTTTAAAATTTCTTCTTGCTCAAGCACAGCTGTGACAGAGAACAGTCTTTCAAATTTTGGTCTAGTCCTGTGCCACTGGATTCAGTCAGAAAACTTGTATAGGAACGTGTCAAAATGCTGTACTGCCATTAGTCTGGTCAAGTGAGCATAAAACCCCTCCAAACCAATAGTTAAGTAACCTCTGAACTGACATAATGTTGAAAGAGCTTTGTTTCAGAATGCCTAATGCTATTTGTACACAGCTCTGAGGAATGACTACACACATTACTGTGTCCTAAGGATGTAGTTTTTGAAACAAAGAACTATGGACACTTGTAACTGCTAAAGCATCATGGTAACAGAAGCACTGGGGTCTCAATTGTGAGCGTACCAGCATTTAAGTGGAAGACTAATGACTGTTGGGTTACAAATACCTCTGTATATACCACCGTAAAGTTGCCAAAATCTCAGGGTCATGAACAGCATTATTTTTAACTGTTTATTCTCATAGCTCCCCAGGTAAGTGGACATTAGCCCCTTTTGTTCGTCGCTAAATAATCCTTTCTGTCTTATAAATAATAATGAGTCTTTTAGTTGTCTGAGCTCCTTCTCCCAATGCTCTAACTTATCACTTGTCAACAGGTTTAGAAAAGGTAAAAGCTAGCAAGGTAACAAATGTTAACAGGAACGCTGCCAATATAAAAGTGCATCCAGGGATGAGAACATTCCTGTCTTGTAGTACTTGGAAAAAAATATATTAATGACAAAAATTGATCTTGCAGGGTAAACACTGCAAGCCTATCATAACTGGCATATCATGAGCTACACTATGTTTTACCTTCTCATGATAGAAAAAGTGTAACAAAATACTGGATAAACCCTAAAACTTTCTCTTTAGATGGCTATATGTGTAGAAGTGCAGCATCGTATATGACGAACACAGGCTATATAGCGCTGGAGAAGAAAACCCACTCTACCTCTTAACTTTGGATAGTGTTTAATGGGCATAGTTGGGACTAAGCTCTGGAGAGACATAGCATGACATTTTCAAAATCGCTGCCTTACAGGGTTTTCAGGAGTATTTTGAGAACCTAAAAATAGAAAGTTACCTGATCAGGTAATGAAAGAATTTATGCAAACCACACGATGTGTGATCACTGCTGTGTTACTGTCTTGACGTACACATGGGATTTGTTTTTTCTTTTTAAACTGCTAAAAATGCTGTTAATGAAAATGCATGGTACAATGCCAAAACCCTTGAAAAGACATGGCCAGACAAATCTGAACAACTTTGCCTCTTAATTTTAGGAAGAGAGTTTGGATTTAGGGACTCATCTATTCAGTGGTTAATCAGTCCCACCTCAGAATCCCTGAAACTCCAGCTTTTTTTTTTTTTTTCCACACTAGTAAGACTGTTGCTTTTGATTTTTATAAATCTGATTAGACTTAAAACTCTGCTTGCAGGTATCAAGTAATAAAATAGCTTTGGGGAAAAAAATGCCTTCTGATATAATAAGCAAAACCTCCTTTAGCTCACTAGGTAGCTCCAGTATGTTTGGACAGGAAAATTAATGGTTGCAGTTTTCGCAAAGATGTATTTGTCAGATGAAAGAATGGTTCTTTATTGATATTTACTTTCTTTGTAACTTTCTTTATGACTTGCACAATTCAAAAGATTTTTGTACAGCCTGTGTATGTATTGCTGGAATGCATTGAAACTACACATTTTTTTATTTTGAATTTGCTTTTACATATAATAAGCTGTCAAGAGGGAATCATAAGACTCTGCTGCTGCAAACTGAAAAGCTAAATTAAATTCTTTATAGATACAGAAATCTACAAGTATAAATCTGAGTGGAATCTGGCCCCCTCCAAAGTAAAGATTTTAAGTGAAATAATGATCTCAACACTGAAATGTGAAAAGCAAAAAATGGGTTAAAGCTTCAGTTTAAATTTTCACCTATATTGCGAAGGCAAGGGTGAGACTCAACCCTAAATTCTTTCATTGGGTGCTGTTTATAATAAAAAACAGAACTGTTATAATTAAAACAGGCCTTTGTAAAGCTTGTGTGTATGGATACATGGACATATTGGTTTGATTTCTGACCAAGACATCAAACCTGATTAAAAGGAACTTTATCTTTTGTTAACTTCCAACATATGTTAAAAACCAATGTGCAGCAACAACCTATGAGAAAACGTCAGTT
>WAAD01029337.1:6587-19343 GCA_013389945.1 Fregata magnificens | reverse complement strand
ATATTTCAAAATTAATTTAAATCTCAAAATTAGTCTCACTCATTTCTTTACATGAGCAAATACAACATACAAATTAATCCATCATATCTTTTCATGAATTAGGAGGAAGGGTCCTTTTTCCCTCTTTTTCCCCTTTCCCCATTTATACAAGGCATATGGAATCATAGAATAGAATCATAGAATAGTTTGGGTTGGAAGGGGCCTTTAAAGGTCAGCTGGTCCAACCCCCCCTGCAGTGAGCAGGGACATCTTCAATTAGATGAGGTATCTACCTTTCGAGTATTTCTAAGTGCAAAAATGCTTGATAGACTAAGATTTCTCTCTTGTGCTTCACAATGATCCCATACACATTTATCAAGACTTAAATTTGCCTCAGTTTTTTTTTTTGCATATAACATTACCATGAAAATTGGAACACTGAGACAATACTGACAGAGTTATTGAAGGTATGAAAAAATGCTAATGGGAAAGCAAGAGAAATAATTATAAAGACTGTCATGGTTGATTTAAACCATAAAAGGTGATTTGTCTCCTAATCTTACTGGAAACCTGCTGTGAAGGATTCAGTTTAATCCCCATGTAGAGAAGAAAATCTGTGCCCAGTCCCTGCACTAGCAGCTCAGTTAACCTCCCATCCAGACATCAAGAAGTTTCATGTGGAACTGGAAACAGAATCAATAGCATAATTTCTGTTACAAGTCTTGTATCACTTAGTCTTCATGATATTTAAACTGTCTTGGTGGTTAAACATAAGTTAACAAACATTTTCTGTGACTTAATTTTTCACGGTGTAATTCAGTTCTGAAATGCCTTTATGCCTAATTCTTCAATCCATTTGCTATAAATGGGATGCAGTCTATGTGTATTTAATAGACATCCACTGATTTATTAGGACAGTCTTTTGCTGCTTTCTTTTAAGAGTTGTTCATGGTTGCAAATGCTAATTTGATAGGCTGTGTGGGAGCATAACATTAGAGACATTCTGACATAGCCGATCCAAGTTGCTTTGGGTTTTTTAACGCTGTATTAAAAAACAACTTGACAACAGATGAAATGAAGTAACTGTCCTAACAAGTGCTTTCCCCTTCCCCTCCCCCTCAAGATTCGTAACAGGCTTAATCAGGAGCAGAACTCCAAGCTTCAGCAGCAGAAAGAACTCTTAAACAAACGTAATATGGAGGTGGCTATGATGGACAAGCGAATCAATGAGCTGCGTGAACGACTATACAAGAAAAAAGTTGAGGCACGTCAAAAAGAAAACATTCCTGTAAGATAAACTGTTAAAAGGGCCACACTTTAGTATATCAAGAGCCTATAAAAACTACATAGAATCTCACTTTTTCCCAGCTGAGTGATACACTTCCATCTAAAGAACCTATTTTAAAAGTAGCAGGCTCCTTAAAACTATTTTATGGTTTTTCATAGATATCAGAAAACTGTTAGACAGAATGTGTTTCCTTTTATTTTTCTTTATGGCACAGACCATACTACATTAAAAACTGTAGTATATATTTCTAGGAAGGAAAGTGCAGTTATGGGCTGTGTTTCAAAGCATGAAAGCATAAGAAGTTTGGGTTTTATAAAATATCAATCTTCCAATATGGAAAATTGATAAAAATATAAATGGTCTGATAAAGTTAGTCTTAATAGTTGTCTGGAACTTTGAAAAGAAATCACTTGCACAGTAGACCACTTGTCTAAGGACTAGAGAGATCAATTCTGGATTCCCATATGTATTCCTACCTGGAGGTATTGCTTTTAAAACAAAACAAAACAAAGCAAAGCACATTTGATCATTTAAGAACTCATTTTAGCCCATTTGCCTAAGAAAGGCACAATGAAAGAGACCTGATACAGATAAAGGTTTCTACANGAACTTCATCACCCCAATCATCCTTGAGTGCTTCAGGAAGGGTGGCAGCAGTAGGACCTTACATCCAAGTTCCAAGTGCTGGCACTTACGCTGTACCAGTAGATCCAGTTAAACCACAGTCTCTCAGCATTGCTTCTAGCTCAACACATGGAAGATCAAAATCTGGTAAGCACTTAAGTGTGGTGTTTGTTAATACACATGGTTTGGAAAGGAGCAATAAAGAAAAGGATCTTAGGAGACCCAGTGTTGGCATAATCTCTGTAGTGGAAGAGGCAAGTTTTAGATGTCTTGATACTATTCTGTGAATTGGACGTTAGCCATTTGATATGAAGCATTTTTGCCTCTTTCCATGAATTTTTCTTAGGAGACTGAGTGTTTTCCTTGAAATTTTACTAGCTGGCACACCACTAAAAGGAGCACATGTTCCTTCACAGATTCTATGTTCTGTCTTTAATAGCTTTTCAATTAGTCTGTGTGTTTGAATATAATCATGAAATCAACTTTGTGGCAAAGTGTATTATAAACAGCTATTGCCAGTATGTTGCTTTTTTTCAAGTAAAACAAAGCTAGTGAACGAGCAAAAATATTACTTCTCAGAAGGAGAGTAAATAGGAAAATAGAGTAAAAATGCTTCATANCTTTCAACTTTTTTTTTTTTTTTTGGTAGAAGCATGGAGTATGGTAACAATAATTAAGGTTTCTTAGCTACAGTGCATGGTTCTAGATAATTAAATTTAGGCCTCCTGTTCGTGCACAAATGCCTAGATTAAATGGAAGTTCACATTTCAATTTGTCTGNAGATATGAGAATTTGTTATGCTTGAAGCATTTCTGAAATGGAATAATCTTAGCATTGTGATGCTGTTTCCTTGTTTCTGCCTTCATTAATGAAGGAGCTGCCCCTCCAGAGTACTTCCCAGAACTTGAAGTCCAGAATTGGCTCCCATGTCTCCCATAATTAATAATACCATCTACATTATCAAATAGAATTATTAATAATAATAATTTACATTGGAGACTGAAGGAAACAGGTCGTGACATTTGTGCCTTAAGTTCTCATTCTGGCAAAGCTCACCTCTCTGCTCCCATCTTAGCAAAATCAGAATTCTTAAGAAATGGTTAGCTGGGAAAACACGCATAATACAAATAAAAATGCACGATCCCATGGGTCTAACCACAGGACTTAGTTTACCTGGTCTCCTAGGGGAGATCTAAAAATGAGATAAGCAACAATCACTAGAGCAAAGCTTTTGCAATATTCACATACGTTCCAGTATGTAAAACTGAATGCTCCAGCAAAGCTTTCAGCGTGCTTCCAAATGGGGAGGAGGAGATGGAGGGAAGACAGTCTGAACTGTAGGAAAGAATGACAGAAATGCCCCCCCAAAAACCCCAAGGTCAGGAAGCGAAATTATCCAAACAGAACTTAAAATAACCCCAGTCTTTTACATTGATATTAGTGATTTAACAAACCTTTAGTTTTATTTAAAGGCTGTACAAACCCCATCACTGTGGTTTTATGGAAAAGTCTTAAGAATATGGAATGACTTAATTGCAGGGTGAAGTGACAGATTTGCAACAGTTTTGTTTTCAGACATGTTGATTCCTCTCCCACATATAGGAAAGGACAGTTCACCGACCAAAAATAATTCACTATTTTGTAAATATCAACCTCAGAAGATATACATACCCATTTCTAGACCTACCTCAGGAGGTTACAAGATCTCTGAATGATAACTTTTTGATTTTATAGAAGTAATTGTTCTACCTTAGGACTGACTTTGTGTTTAATACTCTGAATGTACTTGAATAAAGTCCTACAAGATAGATTTATGTAAGGAGAAGCTTGTATGCTCCCAGGAAGAAAAGAAATTGAGAATTTTTTTTCAACTGTCATGCTTTTATTTCTCATTATCTGAGTGTTCCTGTTCTAATTTCTCCATTGTCATTGTTATAATTTTCCCACCACTTTTTTTTCTTTCTTTTTCTGTGTAACTGGATCTGCCTTGGTGTGTCCGGTAGAGACAGACTGTGGGTGTGTGAAAAAATCTCCAGACACCTGGAAGGTTTCTGATTTAGACATAATAGTGGATCCTATTCTGTCACCTCCCACTTCTCTTCAGTCTGCTGTTCACAATGTCATCCGCCTGGCACCTACTCTCTTTGACACCCAGCACTGTGAGTCTGTAGAAGATCTCTGGCTAGCTAAGAACTCAGTTTTTAATATGGTCATCTGAGCTCTTGCATACAGATGCATATTAAACAGCATCTTTACAACTTGTGTTGTGGTCTGGCATGCAGAAGATGCTGTTGAAATGTAAAATTGTTGAGAAGTTGCCTTTCATCTTTGAAGGAAACAGATTTGCAGCAAATTCATCCCTGGAGTACTGGAATGGTGTACTAGGGATGAGTTTTCTTCATTGAAAAACCTTGAAATGTTCTAATTGTTATTAGAAAACTCATGGTAATCACCAAAGCATGTTTTAGTATATCTTAGATTAGATAGGTGTATTACATACAGGTTTAGCTTGAGTTACTTTGTGGGCAGCTTTGAGTTTCCATGTTGCACTGGCCCCAGAGTTGGGATAAAAGCTCACTCTGTCCAAGTCAATAGCAACAACCTTGCTGACTTCCATTGGGCAAAAATGTTACACTTGATTTGGACTTGACTTGCTATAGTAAGTATCCTGGATCCAGACCTACAAAAATTTTTAGGTAAAATCAGAGAAAATGCACAAAACCTTTTGTGTCTGCATGTCACTGTCTTATTTATGTAAATACAAAATGGACTCATGGGAGTTGAAATACACTGGGTGTTAGGTAGTCTTACAAGCGGCAGACAAGAGGGTACATTTGGAGGAGAAAATGAATCTGGTTGGCTGAAATGGCTGTGGGGTGGCGGAGAGCAGGAGCTAGCGAGGGCTTGTCAGAAGGGCGTTACCCTCAGATGGGCAAGAGTGTCTGGGACCTGTTCAGTCTAACCAAAGATAGCCCAAGGCAGACGCTGTTTGGTTGCCTCCTCTTAGCACCTATCGCGCAGCCTCTGGCGCCTTACGCTGCAGTTGCAGATTGCGACAGCAGCTTAGTTAAGTGCATGAGATTCAGCTTGGGTTGTGGGAGTATGCGAGAGGTGTGCTCATAAAAAATGCATGGTAGTTGGCAAGTCTGCCAGATTGGAACATGAAGGACATGAAGGTGGGAACAGTTACATTCTGATGTTTGTATAAGTAGAATGAAATAAGTTAGAGAGAGGAGAGAGAGTCTGAATTTACTGCAGTCTGTTACCTCAGAATTTGGGGATGAACATGCTAATATTTGGAATTTGAAGGATTACAAAAAGTTTTTGTATAACTGTCTTTCTAATAGAAGAGTGTGGGCTTGTATTTGCAGGTAAGATAATTAAATTCTTTGGGATTTTTGCTGTTGTTTCTCTAAGTGCTTTCTTAATAGCTAAACTTATGGCTAAAGATGCTTTCGTGTTTAGCATGAATCAGCTATAGCACCTTTTACTGATCTTCAAAACAAAAGTGTTACTGAACCATAACCTTACTGGAGTTATGGAACATCCTGTGTATTTTGTACAGTAAATGTTAATTCAGCGCATACTTGGAAAATTCGCCATTATTTAGGGTCAAAGTGTTTAGACAGTCATCTTTTTTGGTCTTGCTCTTGATAACCAGATAATTAAAAACAAAAACAAACAAAAAACCCAACATGTCCAGTTCTTGGATGTTGCCAGTACTAAAGCCGGGCCTCATTACTTCATTTCCTGGCAGCTTGCAAGTCTGAAAAGTGATTTCTGGACTACATACTATATTCTCAGTGTAAAAATATGTAAGCATTAACCCTATTTAAATGACCAGCCACAAAAATACTCTTGCTCCAAAGTAATTATCTCTCAGAATTCAAACACAGTTGATCTGAATTTGAAAGTTTAATACAATATAGTGTGTGTAATATTCAGGAATGGTCTGCACATATAATTAAAAAATAATTAGTATGCTAGCAGAAATGCAGAGGTATAACTTTTTTTTTTCCTTAATTAAAACTGATATGATTTTAACAAGCCTATAAATAGGTTTATGAGCTAAGAGAGTGAATTTGCACTCATACAGTGAAAACATTGGATGGTAATTGTCAGGAAATCCTCAGGTTGTCATTTCCAGCAGGGCGGTGGGGGGAAGAAGGGATACTCAATAAAGAGATGAAGAGGAGGCTTAAGGATAGAAAGTAGAGTGGTGATGTTAAATTCACTGTAATTAGAATGTTCCTATGCAGCTTATTCTTAGACTATCTGCTATACTAGACAAGGATAGCAAAGAATTCTAGAAATAGCTTTCCTGATTCTGTTTTCTAGTGGCTTAAAACTGAAATGAAATGGGAAACTTTGCCATTAAATACCCAATTTTCATTTGTTGTTGTCTTACTATGGAGTCCAGAAATCTGAGTAAATCTCCACACACGCACAAACCCCCCTCCATTTTAGTTGTTATCCTCTAGTAAAGTTAGTTACATGTTACACGTCACCTTTACTGATGCTACGTGCTCCACTAAGATAATTACAGGTAATAGGGAAGGAGAAATCATCTCTGGTCTCTTTAGAGTAAGAGAAACATGAAGTTTAATCTTTTAAAGGCAAATCAAAGCCTTGGGATCTATTTAGTTACTATAAAACAGATCTAATTATCAGGCTACTTAAACTCTCTTGCTTACTTAGAGAATAGAAACTAAATAGTCTCATGCAGTTAATAAAGTAACATATCAATGCATCTAGGACTTCATTAAGGATTTGTTGCCTCAGTTTACGTGCAGCTATGCATGATTTTTTGCATATGATGAAGATAAAAGCCCATGACTTGTATCTTGACATTGTGAGTTGAAGTTGTCAGCTGACTTTATAAATTTCTTTAAAACTAAATCTCTGGAACAATTCTAATCAGGTGAGTATGTTGAGGAAAAAACAAAAGGTAAGTTAACTGCCACTTCCAGCAAAGGACTATATGCTTTTGTTCCATCCCATTGTTGAAGTGAGTTTTTTACTTCCTATTATGAGTGAATGAACCTAGTAACCACAGTTTAAATTTGGAGCAAGTCCACTCAGAGCTTATGTAGACTTAACAGTTAACGTAATTTGATAGTACCAAAAGAAATATGTTGATGAACTGTTTCTGTAAGGATTTTTGTTCTGAACTTGTTTGCTTTCTAATAGTAGAATACGCAATGCTCAAACCAAAATTTTAACCATCTTTTTTTTTTCTAGAGAAATTTTGAATACAATTTGAATGTCAAAGGGTAACGAACAACATATTATATGCAGTGATTGGGCTTTCAGTATTGATTTCTGAATCAAACATTAATAGTAATTTATCTCATTTCTGGAATCAAATTAATCCTGTTGTAATCTAAGCTATTCCATTTCACATGTTGTTTTGCTTGTTTACAATGGTGGTGTGGATTATCTTAAATATAGTATTTTTGTCTGTTTTCAAGCTAATGATGGAAATTGGCCAATACTTAAACAGAGCTCAACCCCTGTGGTAAAACCCCCTCAGATCTCCAACACAGACTGGAAAGAATCAAGCATGGATACTGCTTTAAAACAAGGAACTATATCCAGCCAGCCTTTGCCAACTTCAGTATTAGGAAGTACTGATAAGCTGGTGGGTTTCATCTGTGATATATTTATAGATCTGTTTTGCTGAAATTATGAACCTTTGGCTTCCATAGCTGAACTCACTTCAGTTACATACACATTCAGTTTCCCTGCTGATGATTATTTAAAAAGTCAGAAAGAAAATTACCTTTGTATTTCTCCTGTTCCTTTCTGTTCTTATCACATTACAATTTCTGGATTTTTTTTTTTTTTTTCCCAACTTCAGTAGTTCATATTCCTTCCTGTTCTTTTACATATCTGGTCTCCCCTTTTCTCTCCCTTTGCTTCTCCCAATCATGTCCCCCACCTTCCTATTTTTCTAATTCAAATCTTCGTTGCTGTTTTTCCTTCGTGTAGATTAGCACTTTTTCAATGCCCTCTTTTTCTCACAAAAATCTCACAAAAGAAGGTATTAAATCTATCCTTGAGTGAGTGCACTGGTGTTGTCTGTCTGCATTGTTGTTCTGGTACTTTATGAATTCTTTAAGACTGTAACGTTTAAAGAATAAGGACCTTCTCTTTAAATACTTTTGGTAAACTCTGTTATCACACTATATATTATCATCAAATACGTTATCAACTAGATACTAAGATCCAGAACCCAGAACAAGTTATTCAGGCCTTGAAAGTATGCAAATAGTTTTGGATTCATAGTAATGTATTATAGCTGAAGATGCCTTTAAACAGTGGCCTGTCTGATGTATGATGGTCTTGCGGTAAATTCAGGTAGAATCATATCCAGTGATTAAGGAACACAAGTTGTTTATACTGACTCCTTTGCCGTCACACAAGATTATTAGTAGGTTTTGTTGAATGAGAAATATGCTTGCTCACAAGTATTTTATTTAATTAAATGGTACATACTTTTTTATTGTTCTTACATAGGGTCTTGACCTGGGGAAGGTGCCACCAATAATTCCTGGTGTAAGCAAGCAGTTGCCTCAAAACTATGGGACCTATCCAAGTCCAGTTCCCTTAGGAACAGGTTCTACAAATTCTCTAGAAAGAAGGAAGGACGGCAGTCTGCCCAGACCTGGCACCAGTGTAACAAATCGGCAAAGACCTGTTCCACTTCCACCGCCAAGCAATGTACATCAGCCCAGCTCTTCACAACAGATTCAACAGAGAATTTCTGTACCTCCCAGCCCTACGTATCAACCTTCTGGTCCCCCCTTGTTTCCAGGAGGAGATGGCAGGCCAGAACTCCCTTTAACTGTGGCAATCAGACCTTTTCTAGCTGATAAAGGATCAAGACCTCAGTCTCCCAGAAAAGGGCCACAGACAGTGAACTCCAGTTCCATCTACTCAATGTATCTTCAGCAAGCAACACCACCAAAGAATTATCAACAAGCTGTATACAATACCTTAAATAAGTCAGTAAAAGCAGGTAGAATATATTTTGCTTTATTTTTTCCCTTTGAAATAGACTGTTAAGATCTGCTTACTAGGCTTAGTTCACTTTCCATATCAGTTTGAAAAACTTGTCTAAATCTGTGAGAAGAGCAAAGATATTTCTATGTATGCAGCATGACAGAAAAATGATCCTATATATTTTTGGGGTGATAATACCTTCAGTTACCTTTTATTTAAAACAAGATGTAATTAGAACACTACAGTCTGGATACTCTACCAATACTTTCAGAAATAAGTTCCTGAGAGGAGAGTTTTTCTCCTCTCACTGTTTCCTCATGAAAGAGGAGAAACATTCCAGGTGTTACTTGTAGCTTATAATTGTAAGAAGCATTGCAATCACCAACAGGTGAGTATTTATTTATGTTTTGATAGGTTCCGATATAATTAATTTGTTTTTTTTTTCTTTCTGTATTAGTGTCAAACAAGTAGCAACAGAGACACATGCGGTTTATTTGCAAATATTTTATTACGTAATTTAAGAACAGCTTCTCACTGTTTTCCATCTTTCTTTTCTTCAGTTTATGGAAAACCCGTATTACAATCTGGTTCGACTTCTCCCTCACCCTTGCCATTCCTTCATGGTTCTTTGCCTGCCCAGACTTCCTCACAGCCACAATCTCAGCCTCAGACTGAGGTCTCTGAAAAAGATCAAGAGCTGGAAAATGCTCCACCATCCAGTGATAATAGCAATGTGGAAAACATTCCTCGTCCTCTCAGTCCTACTAAGCTCACACCTATTGTGCATTCACCACTGAGATATCAAAGTGATGCTGACCTTGAAGCTCTGAGAAGAAAATTGGCCAATGCTCCTAGGCCATTAAAAAAGCGTAGTTCTATCACTGAACCAGAAGGCCCCAGTGGACCAAATATACAAAAATTATTGTATCAGCGCTTTAATACTCTTGCTGGAGGAATAGAAAGTGCTCCTTTTTATCAGCCAAGCAATCCACAGGACTTCATAGGCATCTTAGCCGATGTTGATAATGGTAACACTAGTACCAATGGCAATATTGAAGAACCTATTTCCGTGCAACCTACAGTTCCTCTTCCTGATGAGCCACCCCCTTCGTCAGATGCCAATGATAATGAATTACCTTCTCCTGCTACTGAGGAACTGATAAGCACTGAAACCACAAATCAAACATCTGAGACAACTGAAGATAACAACAACAATCCTGCTATAGTTCCTTCTACTGAACAGTCATCCAGTCCCATGCCTGAAGTCAGTTCTCCAGTAGAAGATGAAGCTCCTTTGCCACCTGCTCTTCCTCCTCCACTTCCTCCAGTAAGTAACAAAGCAAACAGACAATTTTGTGACCTATAGAATTAGGTGTGTGTTTAAACATAACTGGAAGATGGTAAGCTTATGCTAAATGGTATGTCTGCACTTCAAGTTTCGTGGTACTAAAAGAAAAGAAAACACCACCAGGGAGGCTCCAAGAAGGATTCCAATGGATTAGTTTCTTTACCAATATAGCTGTTTAATAAGGAAAACATGCACAGAGGCAACAGGAGGTTGTGTATGTACTTTAGGTTGTAGAACTTTCTGTGGACATACTCTTGTAGAAGTAATTCTGGGATCTGAGATTCTATTAAAAATATTTTTTCATTTTGCCAGGCCTACAAAGATAACTTATTTGTATGAAACTAAGAGTAAGCTATGGCAGTGGGAAGCTTTTTAATTTGCAAACAAGCTGAAATAACTGTTCTGGGAGAAGTGCACTCCTTTTCCCCTCTCAGCAGAGAGATGTGAGACCAGGGCTGACAACACTAACAGCAACGCAGCTGACTGGTTTTAGCAGAANTGGGCTTGTCACATAATTTGAATTGCTTTCAAAGTCCCTCCTCCAGCTGCACCAAAATCTTTTAAATACTTGTCATTACCAAAATCTACAGCATATGGAGAATTGAAAATAGGGAGAAAACTGAATTTTATTCTTAGTTGTTGATATGACTCACTTCAACGTTGGTTTAAAAGAATATCTCCACTTTCTGATTCACGTGGGGACCTTGCATTCCTCTTACAGTTTGACTACAGTGTGCACAGGGCCTTGTATGCATTTTCCATGAGCACAAGTGGGCTAGGATACTTGTGGGAGAATGGAATATGCTAGGCAACAGGTATTACTTCACACTGTGAGAGGCTTATTTTCCAAACTGAAATAGCCATACTAAATAGGAGCATAAATGAAGATGGATCTTACAGTGCTAGAGACTAAAAGCATTCTATAAAAGCTGTAACTAATAATAGATCTTTTTTTTTTCTGGCAAGTGACAAGGACACACGTGCATGATCCAGGCTATTC
Organism: Fregata magnificens; assembly: GCA_013389945.1. Classification (NCBI taxonomy): domain Eukaryota; kingdom Metazoa; phylum Chordata; class Aves; order Suliformes; family Fregatidae; genus Fregata; species Fregata magnificens. The sequence goes on along the minus strand of WAAD01029337.1, from coordinate 8,099 downwards.
TCAGAACACATTTAAATATATTTCAGATCTTGAGAATGCTTCTTCTGATAACATCAGATAGAATGTCACATCAAATAGCTTCATGTTCTGTACTTTTCTTTCCCACAGGAAAACTAACTTGTCAGTACTGGCCTACAGCAGATACTTTAGCTAATTCAAGGCAAAGACTCCTCTGAGTAGAGACTGACACTCAGGCTTAACTGTGTCATGCTTCCTACTCTAAGCAGAAGTTTTGACAGTGTCTCCGCCAATCCACCAAAACATGTTCAGCTCATATTAGATACAATTAAGATTGTGGTGCTCAAAAACCATTGGCTTAAGTACTTCGTTCCTTGTACTCACTGCCTTTAATTAGAAGCCTCTAGATTATATTGGCATGCTTTTTCATTTTTTAACTGAATAAGACGTAGTAAGGTATCAAGCCTTTTACTTAAAGACTTTATAATAGAAACGTTTGCATAGTTCTAATTACCATTTAAGGAGGATGGGATTCTTAATCTAGTTAAAAAGTAACTGAATCGTTTGTAATACTTACACAACCTAAAATGATGCCTTCCAACATTCATCTACTCAGACAAAACGTACTAACTTGAAGAAACCTAACTCAGAAAGAACAGGCCATGGTTTGAGAGTGAAGTTCAATCCATTGGCCCTCCTCCTAGATGCTTCTTTGGAGGGAGAATTTGATCTTGTACAACGAATCATATATGAGGTAAGTTTCTAAACAACGGCAACCTCTTCAAATATTTAGGGGGGGAAAAAAAAAAGGTGCTGAACTATTTTATGTTTGCAATAGGTTGATGATCCCAGTAAACCAAATGATGAAGGAATTACACCTTTGCATAATGCAGTGTGTGCTGGTCATCACCACATTGTGAAGTTCCTGCTTGATTTTGGTGTAAATGTAAATGCAGCAGATAGCGATGGCTGGTAAGTGTCAAGATTGTTAACTTAGCATCTGGAAGAAACACAATTTTGATGCACATTCAAAACTTAGTCGAGGCCTGTTTTGGGAACAGTTTGCTTCCCCTTTACCCCCCAGCAAATGAGCACTTTCTAATCTCTAGGTGGCGACGAACTCAAATGCAAGGTTACTTTGAGTTCAACTCGTGCAAGCACACTTAAATCATAAAGTATACTACATTTTGGGTTTACTTAGTGGTATAGTTGCATTTCTTGTTCACATGCTGAAATAACTGAACTGTAAATAACAACTGACAAAGTTAATTTGTTTAAGTTTCATCTTCATATAAACCCACCACAGATTTTGGTGTTCTTGAAGAATCGAGCCTTAGAGGTAGATGTAGCACTTCTGAAGCGTTTAGAGGGGATGTGAAACCTTGCTGTGCTGATCTGTTTCACCCTCGCCGTATTTTACCTTTCAAATTTCCTCATATTGGAAAAATACCCTTTTATACCCAGCAGCTTTGTAAGCTATGAAAATCAACGTTTTTGCTAACATCTATTTTATAACGTTTGGCTTTACTGGAGTCAGGTAAATGCTGGGATCCA
>WAAD01029324.1:79107-89219 GCA_013389945.1 Fregata magnificens | reverse complement strand
ATCTCTGAGATTTGGTTGTACTAGTTGAATAAGACATGTTTTCAGTCCAGTTTTGATGAGAAATTCCATCAAGGATATAATAAATACTTCCCAGAAAAGTCTTATCAAACCTTGCATAGAGCCATACTGAATTTCTACTTTGATGAATTGATATTTCTGACCTAAAAACAGGCCTGGCTGAAAAACTGCCTATCTTTGACCCACACTGATCAAGCAAAAATCATGTGGTAAAGAGCAGTGAGTCAGCACTATCTTACCAGAGCTATTGAGATAGCAGGTATGCGCTTCCACATCTGCTTTCACAGAGGTGAAGGAGAAGTCTCAGAAAAACTTCAGCAGAGCTAAGGCAGTTCATGAATAATTTGACTTCTCTAAGGAAAAAAAAAAGTCCCTAAGACTAACGACTCATGCAGCTACTCTGATGGCATCAAAGACTGGAAAACATCAAATATAGTGGCAGCAAACAGAGAGAAACCATCCCTGTGGTATCACTACATGTTAGAGAAGAGTTTAACCAGCTAGTAAAGGAAAATTTGAAAAGGAATATGGAAACATAATATTAAAAAATGCATACATCATATTGAACCATTAATTCAACTCATTCTGCAATGTGTTTGTGTCTACCAATGCTGCGGTTAATAGAGAGCGTATGAAACTCAGAATGCAATTAAGTCTTGGAGGAAGCACAGTTGGAGGCTGTGGCAGTTTCTATAGCAACCTGAAAGGCTCAAGACTAGTAATGGGAGATTAACTTAAAGGCAAGATAAGTACATAAATATAGCTCTCATTTACCATTTTCTCTGCTTCCGAATGGGCAATGCATTTTCAATTTAAACAATACAGAAATGCAGTCAGATGTCCTACTTGTTATTAACTAGGGCAAAAATAACCTTTAAAAACATCCTGTTAAAAAAAATTCTGACCATTTCAGAATTGGGGAATCATCCAAACTTCACTAATTAATTCAAGCAAAGTGGAAAGCACTGAACTTGAATGTTGCCAGAAGATTAGAATGAGGCTTCAAGATAAGGAACATGACAGTCATAATAAGAGTTTGCTGATGTCAACGCACTGTACGCTTATGAGCAAATCCTCTTGATGTATTTTTCTGGATTACGATTCAGATCAGGTTTTAAGTCTTCAAAACAGCGAGGGCAAGATAAAGAAGAATTTTTGTAAGCACTACAGACCTTTTTTCTTTCCTTTTTTTTTTTTAAACTCTCTTCAGTAAGAAAGACAATACAACAAACCCCATCCAATATTTTTCCTGGCATTTAAGAGCTTTTATTCAAAGGTTCAGTTGAGACTGCAGTCACCTTTGTACATGAGAAAGACTCCCTGGCCGCATCCCTAGTGCAGCCAGTTGCTCTGAACTTGTTTTACTTCATCATATAAAAACAATTGATACATGCATAAGACATTCAGGAACAGGTATGTATCCAGGAAACAAACATGTAGTGACAACACTACCACAGGTACTGAAAGCAGTTACATTAGCTAAATAGCTAGTCCAAACTAATTTACACTATCCAGCCTGCCAAGTGATATAGAGCTAGCACTAGCACCTCTGCACAGCACTGGGTTGTTCTGCACAATATCAGTTAGCATCAGACTAAAGAAAGAAAAATAACACTACCCCTACTTCACTACTAATTGGTGAATTAACCAAGTGCATGGTTAATTCACGATGTGTTCCAAGGATTACCATGGAATCCCTGCCTCAGATAACACAAACCTTTTGGGCTGACCCAACTGTGCCTTCAAACCCTCATGTGGTTTTACCTGCATGGTAAGCTTTTTTGGTTGGAATTTGTTGACTTCTTGCTTATTTGAGAAAAAGATGCAGATACCCTGTGAAAATTTCAAGAAGTCACTCTTACACAATTCAAAATGTTTGTTCCACTTTGCTGAAGATATTCCAACCTGCCTATGATAATATCTAAGCACCAACTAGAGTAATAAGACTGGCATAGCATTATTCACAATGGAACACGTTCTCTGCTTCTGCTATGGTGGGAGGTTGCCTGTCGTATGTGCAGAGCACAAGAAAACAATAAGCTGATATTTTTTGTCAAGAGCATACTACATTCTCTGCCATAAGTAAAATATTTCATCTTGTAAAATGCCTTGAAAGTACTCTGGTTCAGGAATAGTACTCTTTTCTCCACAAGATCATTCCAGAGTCAAAAGTGGACCCAGGAAGCTCCACCACATCAGCTACAGGAAACAGAGTAGAAGTGATACAGAAATAACCTTTTTAGCAGCATAGCTGGGCACTGATCCATTGAGGGCTTCTAACATTTGGACTAAGGCCTTCAATCTCTACCCAAAGCAACTGACAGCCAATGAAGAGCATGACATACACTAGGATTTTCTCCAACATTTTCCCTTCCTAGGAAAAGAAACCTCTGCAACAAGAGCTGCAGAACGAGGCTGAGATGCCTTGAGGTAGGGAAGAAACCTTGCCATCCCCCTCTACGAGGGGCAATTTACATGACCTCCATTAGTACAATACCTAATTTATAGACAGGTGACTTCTCCTTGCTTTAGCGTCATATTAGACAAAGAGCCCATAGTTTAACAGGTGTGAAATGGATCGGAGTAGTGAAAATTTCCTCCTATTGGTTTTAATTTAACGAGGAACAATAAATAAAACCAAAGAAACTTTTTAATGCCAAGTGTTTGTTCTGCTTTGTAACAGCAACAGTTTCAAATAAGTATATAACACTTTTTCATTTTCAAGAAAAATAAAGTTGGTAGAGAGGGGGGAAAAAAGAGAGAAGAGGGAAGAGCATATACCCGAAGATCTTGTAGCAGTTTCCAGAATTAATATTTTGTTCTGAGTGGAAGAGCTGCAACAGGGTGAGATGAGGACACCACTCTCAACTTCTTCATTGAAGTGATTTGTAAGTTGATACCAAAGAATTACATTATTCTTCTATTTCCCAGTACTAATTTTTTCCTCCCTTTCAACTAATTGAAAAGCCGCAATTGAAGACCATACAAGGACAGCAGCAGCCCTTCAACTCTGAAGTTAATTTCTATTAAAAAAAGAAATCCCATGCTATATAAAAATTTCAAAGAAGGGAACATTATATATTGTAGAATCTATTCAGTGGGAAGAAGTTGAAGAGATCCATCGTTCCACTCAGAATTCTTAGGAGCTGACCTGTCCTTTAATTGAAGTTACCATATCCCACTTTGAAGAGTTTCTCTTCCTTTTCTAGAGTGGCTGTGGCAGTGCCAAGCTTCTCGAGAGACAGCTTAATAGGAATATAAAAAATGCTGCCCTCCTCTTCTGCACATAAAGGTTTTTATATTTTTTCTTTGATTTTGTCTTGATATGAACTTCTCTCCTTTAAAGAAATAAAGTAGGCTTCACTGGAGGAAAATGCAGCAACCACATTTAGACATATGTATCTCAGGTGTTAGAAAAGGGTTTGAAAACAGAAATCAGAGCAAAGCTTTGGAAAGTTGTTTGGTTTTTTTTTTGTTTTTTTTTTTTTTTAAATCATGGTTTAGGAGATCCCTAAGCACACTTTTCAGAAACAGCATATCTGTGAATTTCAAGCATACAAATGAATTCATCTCCTCCCTGTTTTACTATGGACTTTAGAAACAAACAGACTTCATAAAGAATGACAATTATGTGGATCTGGATTTGCTATAGACATTAAAAACAAATAGACTTTATAAGGAATTACATTTACATGGACAGATCTAAATCTGGATTTAGATTTCATCTACTTATCGTCTCTCTGGTCAGAAAGAGCAATTTGACTTTGAATACAGGGGATAAGGAACACTAGAAAAGAAGTCAACACCGTTTGCTGCTGCTAATAAATAACTCATGCTCCAGGCAGATCCAGAAGGAGATTTTGTTTTAGTTGACAAGTTTGCCTGCAACTAGAAAGTTGCTAGAAGCATCTTTATTCTACAACTTAAAAGAAGAAAAGACTATTTTCTTTGTAACACACAAATTACTAAGGGCAGGTGACAAGAAAGGCATGCACAGCTCATTGATTATCTAGAATACAGCAGCCTGCTGATCTGTCAACAGCAGTTTTCACAAGTTGCTGAAGCTTGTTATATGAACTGTGCTTAGTGGTTGCAAAAGGTAGTTAAATAGATAGAGCTCTGCTGTACTGTTCTACAGCCCATTTAATATTAATTTTGAACACAGCCTATCTTCCTCTTCTCCCACTCCCCACTCCAACAGCATTTTGGTTAAGCATGGAAAGCATTATGGAATATAAACGGCTAGCAAAATAGCTAGGAATTTGGTTAGACTAAACATTAAGGACATGAAAGCAGGAGTTAGAAGAAAAGTAAAGCAGCAGCTCAGATATTTAATCAAGGAAATATTCCATTCATCCATCATTCCTTGCAATTTAGATTGCCTGCTATACTTTCCTAATGAAAATATGCAAAAGACAAACAGATTTTTAGAAGTACTGTGTGGTTTTGAGTTACAGCATGCTGCATATATCCAAATTCAACTCTCTGTTTCTTATTGCTTCATGGTCCTCTTGTATTGACCAATGAAAAAGATTCTGAAGCTCAAAGCTATCTATGTAATTCCCAGAGAGTTTGAAAATAAAATTGGAAAGCAAAGAACTAAAATAATATCAGATAAAGAGTTCTAAATCATAACTTCTTCACTTGATCTCCACCACAACTTTACGAAAATACTAAAGCCATCATGTGGACACTCTGGTAGACCNAGTAATATTTTTTTTTTTCTTCCAAGGTAGTCCCATTCAGCTAAATGTATTGGGGGGTGGTGGGAAGAATATAAATAAAACACACAAAAATCCTAAAGCTACAGAGTTTAGGATCTATAAAGACCTCCCTGTCATCTCCTGTCCTTCTCTACTTACACTCACATACTTACCTTGTGTAGCTTTACCATTCCCCTGCCTGCAGGGTTTACACAGGGATCAGCCTTTCCCTCACCCAGCACCCAGGCCCCTCTCCTGCCTATGCCAGGCAGAGATCCCAGCAGCCGTCTGCTTGGGAAACCTCTGCATCTTTCAGCCACCCCATGGGCAAGATGGAGGGGAGGTTGGTTTTAACCTGTGGATTTGGCAAACGGCTCCCCCCTCTGCCCAGCTCCCCATGCATGGATGCTGGCATGATGAGTCTCCCAAAGTAATCGAAAGCTGAGCTCCTATGGCTGCTCTCACATGCAGCCCAGTGACACCAGCAACTCCCAGGCAAAGCTCCAGTCACATACTGGAAGCAATGCTGGATCGAACAGCGGCAGGCCCTCAAGTATTTCCTTGTCCTCCTAACAGCTTACAGAAAAATTCAGTCCTGCTCAGCATCCTTTAACATGATCACCTCCAGGCACAGCTGACTACCTCACCACTTAGCAGAACAGCCTAAGGTCCACACTATTATTTCTTCACTAACCAGAATCCTTGTATGCACATCTGCAGTCCTCTGGAAATAGGGCAACATCTAATTAAAGCAGATGGCCAGTGAAAATTCAAAGGTCAGAGTTAAGGTTGTTGGCAGAACCTCAGCTTCAAGCATCCATCTAAATTACCAGCCACACAAGCCAACCCATGTGTACAAAGCCAAACTGCAGTAATGTTTGTTTAAATTATAAATGGTCTTTGAACTGACTAGAAATGCATTTGGGAAAAAAGCATATACAGAGGTGTTGTGTTTATTTGCTCTTATTAAAGCTTTCTGAAGTATCACGGTTTTTCCATAATACTCTTTCAGGCTTTTTCCACTTATTCCTCCCCAATTTTTCCACAAATCTCTCTCTCTTTTTTTTTCTTTTATTTTTTTGAGGAAAAGAAAGATGTATCAGTAAATCAGAACAACTGGGACTAAACTTTTCTACCCATGAACCCCGGGGAACAGGTGCAGCATGCAACTTCGCCATACATTTCCTTTTGTTTCTCGTGTTTTTGGCTGAATTGCATTTGTATTTTTATTACAGGCATATTTCATCCCTTTCCTTTTTCATAGCAAAATAAAAAGGTACCCAGTATTTAGTTTCATAGTTCTGGAAACTATTTAGCAGAAATGCTAACTCATGAACATGCACTTCCTTTTTTTTCTTGAAGCAAAGAAATTAAATACTGCAGACTGTGCTCTACAGCAAAACCCCAAATAAGCTAGGAGAGAGTGAAACTGCTTTATGCTATAATGTCCTAATATGCTTTCAAGATTCAGCCAAGCCTTTCTGCATGCAACTACGATAAGTGTTAGCCCCATTCTTCCCTCAATTCATGTCGTTTAAGTACTTCAGCATGTTTGCATCTTTGCTAGAATAGGTGAAATAGACCAATTAAAGAGGAACAAAACAGTCTAGGAATTGCTGAGGCGGGGGAGGCAGCTTGAGGGGAATCTGTGCATTCAGAATATGCCTATGAAATTCACTGTTGCACAGCTCTGCAACTAACTACAATTAAAGGAACTACAATTAACTACAGTTAAATGAAAAATGGGATTTTCTTCTTTTGATTTTTTTCTGACAGTGGAATTTTTTTTCAGGTTTGTATTTTATTCTACATTTCTTGCCTGCCTTTCTGAAAACATTTCCCACTCCCATCCCCAACCTTGTATGAAATAAAAAGCCACTAAAGGGTTTAAAATAATGTCTTTTTTCCCCCTGCTAATATTACAGCCAATGACAAGGAAATAGGCTGAAATATTTTGATGCTTGCATTGATGCTTACATATCACAAGCCTTTCAGTAAAAATACTTTTAATTTCCCAAGGGATGATTTTCCTATCAAAGACTTCAATTCTGATGTTGTTTTTTCAAAAAGCCCTCATCATCAGCAAACAAATCAAATTGCTCGTGTACACCAAAGAAAATGAATACAAAAGTGGTAAGAGATTTTATTAGTAGTCCTGCTGAGGTAAGGAAGGTGACACGAGCATAAAATAAAAAAGGCTTGCATTTCATGATGGTTTAGAGGTGAATTCATACCCTTCCTTCATGCCTCTCTGATATCAGTAATTATCTGAGGAAGGAACAGGCTGACGTTCTGATACGTTACAAAAATAGAAACGTGATACCTAATTTTAAGATACGTACTCAGAACATATTAAAGGGTTATGTTCAAAGCAAGTGACTGCTCTGGAGTGAGAGAGAACAATGCTGACACCAAGTGGAAGAAAACGCTGCCAGCTTCATCCTCTATTGCAACCCTGAGACGTCTGAAAAATCTCAGAGCCGCAAGTCTTAGGTTTAGGTGTTATGGTAAACTTTAAAAACATCAGAGGAAGATCACACAGATCCTCTGAAAGCAGAAATCTGTGTTATCCTAATGTGTACACGAGCTGATTAATTATAATCCTCATCCTTGTAGTGTAGCTGATCTTAGTAAGCAAAGCTGCTGCTCTGAACACATCAGGTATTATGCTCCTTCACAAATTGGAGATAAAGCTCCTTAATCTGCAATCAACACAAGTTCTGTGAGCCTGACTATGGTAGAGGCTTTTGAGATGCTCTGTTCACAGCAAAACTGAAAAACAGGCATTCACAGACTGAGAAGTAACAAAGACAAGTCTCCATTTAGTTGGTTTCTATACAGCATACTGCCTTCAAAACGTTTTTTTCCAAGCCAGGAAGGGCCTCTATCAGTGACCAGTTTTAGAAAGATCTTCCCCTCTCACACACTTTATATCATTATTGAATGACAGACAGTGATCAGTGTAATCAGTTAGTGTGATTGCCTGAGCTCTGTTCTTGTATCATTGATTGCATTAAAGAATCAGAGGATTTCAGTTTGACCAACTTCCCTCTTCTGTGCTCAAGCTGCTGGTTACAGTACAGCCGACGGTGTGCTTCGTACCACACACAGCACACTCTCTCCTGCCAATGTTCTCTCCTAGTGCAGCCTTTCCCAGCCAAAAAATTAAATTATAAAAGTCAACATACTGGGGGGAGGGGGAAGAGAGAAAAATGGATAGAGGCAAAATCCAGTAAGGGGTTGAAATGTGACAGCAGTGTCCCAGAGCACTTGTACAGCAAGTCAAGAGAAACCCCCAGCAATACCGGAGCAAACATTAAATCAGTGACATTCCCTCACACCCTGCCATTCGCTAAAAATGGACACCAGGCATGCTTGTCGTTTCCAAGTTAGAGATCTCCAGTACAAAGGACAATCTGCTGCAGATTACAGGCACAGCACAGAAATAGCACCTCGCTCTCTCCGTGCCCTATGCCCTCCACTGATAGGCAGAAAGGCTCTGACACTGAAGATGTAGAAGGAGTCATGAGCACTCCAGCCACATCCCCTTTGGTTGTTTTAAGTCACACTTGTCTAGGCTACAGTGGGTTTTATCAAATCCTTATGCCTAGAGTCAGCATTCTGCACTGTTTATCCAAAAGAAAAAAAACCACATCCTTACAATCTATTGGCCACAATTTTTGTGGAGATCCAGGTCCTATGTTGATCCTCAACGTATTGCATTTTTTTATCCAGTCTTCTGGTTTGGGCAGTACTCAAATACAAAATTGAAACTTAATGTTTAATGAGTCCATGCTTTTGCTAAATTTACAAAGGTTAAGGAAAATACTTTTTCTGTGGAATGGGAAATAATATGAAGAAGTCTTTCTATAATGTAACAGCAATCCCTACAGAAACATTGACAGATCTCCTGGCAGTTCACATGGTACACACAGGATTTGCTATATTTACGTCTAAACCCAACTAAAAGTTATCATTGCTAATCAAAGAACTGAAATGAAAGAAAATAATCAAGACCTGTACCAGTTTAAACTTAGGAAAAATTGTTAAAAGTCAGAAATAGGAACTGGAACTATGTTCACCTACCCAAGAAAAATTATTTTGACAAAACAGTTTAGTCTAACCTGGAAATCCCAGTTTACTAGATCACGAGATAATGTCTGTTTGTTTGTTTGTTTGTTCCAAATGTTTTCAACTAATTCCACAAGCATTGTCATGGGATTAGCAAAGGAAAACATCAGTTAAGTTATTGCTGTCCTCCAAATTGAGGACAGTCCATTTGGGAGACTGCAATTCTTTTTTATGGCAGCTTCAGATGAGAGTGAGGCACCACCTTTTTTTCCACAAAACAGGATTAATGCCAAAACACCCACCTCCTCTTTGAAAACGGCTAAAAACCTAAGATTGACAAAACTCTCCAGATCACAAAAGCCTTTCCAACAAAACCATAATTTGAGTAGATAAAGTCTCCATGAAATATGCGGTTGCACTGTTCCAACCAACTCCAAACCACACTACAGTTTCGGAAGTTCACTCTGAGGTGTCTGTGGTCAACCTGCAGGTCCAGGATACTGTCCAGCTCCACTTCCCCATCCCCCCTGGATCTCTGCAATCCCTTTATAATGGGGTTCCACAATTGTAGGGAGTAGCTACGTGGGATCCAATTGATAGGCAGTCCCTGCAGCCTTATTGATATACAGTGAAGCATGCATAAAAAGACAAAGGAAGAAAAGAAAACAAGAAATGAGACTCATTTCCTCAGGGTGCAGGCTTTTCTTCTAATGAAACCCATACCTTGATGGAGATACATGCAGTGGCTTGTACGCACCCACAGTCATGCTTCTCTGTTTGCAAGACAAAGGTAGCGTGCATAACTCAGGAAGGATTTATCTATGACTTCTCTACAAAAAGGAGACATGGAAAAAACACTCTTGGACTGGATGCAAAAAAAATTCCATAGTCAACTTTCATCTAGAACGTAAGATTCAGAAGTGATGAGGGCAAACAGCATGACAAATTGCTATTGGCAAGTTTTGGTTCATTATTTAATTACGCTGTGGAAGTTAAGCTAATCTTGTATACCTCCAACACAGCTAGTGATATGCTTCAGGTTAAACACAGTTATCTAGAGAGGCCTCAGGTCAAAACAAACACTAAAGTGTCTAACCTCTTTTTAAAGAATGATTTAAACCAAACAGGACAATCCATTTAGTACCAGTGCAGTTTGCAAGCTAGGACAGAAGGTTATAGGATAGCTTTAATCGTTAATGGATTCTCAGGGGGGGAAATTTTAAAAATTAAATGTAAAACAAAACAAAAAAATCCCCAAAAAACACATCACAACACAAACCTGGCAGGATTTTACAGCATTCCAACTCTATTTTAAGGGGG
>WAAD01029324.1:34356-69699 GCA_013389945.1 Fregata magnificens | reverse complement strand
GGGGAATATTTAAAAAAAAAAAATAAAAAGAACAGCAAGACTGTTCAGGGTAGTCAAAACAAGGTGCTTGCAAAAAACTGTAGATCTTTCAGCACAGATTTTCATAGTTGATGAAAATGACTCCTTTCTCTTTTTTACTTTTTTTTTTTTTTTTTTCAAGCACATACATAACTTGGCACTTAGCAGGTGAAGCTTGAGCAAAAGCAACCTGCAATCTAACCCACAAACCCCACTTATTTGTATGCAAACACCTGAATTAGTTATCACTCAAAATCACTGGGCAGAATCATCTGAATGCATTAGCTCAGCCATTATAGACATGAATAGGGAACTAGACAGTGTATTGCCGTAGGTACTCAACTTGGCTTTGCATTTTGAATGCTTCATGCTGTTCCACACACTGCTGTCCAAGAAGACTATAAGAAAACTAGTAAAAAGTACTAAATAGGAACAGGGATGTATAAAAAGGCTCCTGCACAAGGGAAGGTTAAACAGAGAAAGAGGCTTCAGCCTGGAAAAGAGAGAAGTGGTTATATAAAGGCACAAGCAGCATTATGATGGTGATTAGATTAAAAATAAAAACGTTATCTCAGTAACAAATAAGGTATCCAATTTAAAAAGAAAGCATACAGAAGAAGTACTTTCTTAAAGAATACAGGATTGGATTGCAGAATGCCTTGCCACAGGATGTTTGGGAGTTCAAAAGCTTTAATGAATTAAAAAAAAAAAAAAAGACTATAGACAAGTTCATGGAAGACTGGCCCATCAAAAGCAATTAAACATCAGTCCCGGGTTAAGGAAACTTAAATGCTTGCTTATAGGAAGGTGCAATGAACACATTATCTGTCACTGTCAGAGAAAGGACAGAAGCTTGGAAGGTGCCCGTTCTGTACCTTGGAAAGTTTTTAGCAAGCCGGAACAGATGTTGTCTGGAAAAACAGCCACTGGCAGTTCTTTCAGAAAGAGTTTCAGGAGACTGGCCACAGAATCAACATCTCCATCATTAATAAGGTCTACTTTTTCTCCTTGATTATATTTCTGCTTCAATTCTTTGATTTTATTTACTGAGCCACTGATTCGAAATATACCAACGCGCTCCAGACCTGTTTAAGAAGAAATATGAAACAGTGAGCAATGGTTGCATTACCATCCCTGTGTGATGAGAACTGGACCTCAAAAAGCAAGAGCTCCTCTAAGAAAGCATAATAATTGCAAAAATAGACTTTTCAGCAGTTACAGCTGAAAAGTACAGCTTAAACAAAGAATAACAGTTTTCAGAGACCAAACAGAGAAAACATGAACTTACCAAATACTTCTAGGTACTCCACCATCTGTGTCACAAGAAAAGGAACTCCACAGTGCTTTGCATCCTGTATGAGGGTTTCCAGAGGAACACCAAATGTCCTGCTTTCTCTGCTGAACTGTAGATCTGGTGAGACTTTATTTCTTGTGTGCCTGACCTGAATAGAAGATAAGCATTTCTGGGCAATAAAAACAGGCAAGTGATAAGCAGAAACTCGTTTTTATTATTTTAAGGTCCAAGGGTCTACATCTTGGGTAAAATTATTATCCTCATTGTAGCATCTTAGTACAGATTTTACTTCTACTGCATGTTCTTGAAATACTAATATCACCCTTCTGTAGAGCTGAGACAGGACCTGTGTCGGGGTAAATCCTAATAAAACCCATTCACACCTACATGCAGAGAAAAGGGGGTCAAGGCAGATGCCCTGTTTAGAGCGGGGGGGGGCGGGGTGTGCTAACTCCCTTCCTCAAGAAGAGCCCCAACAGTCAGGAAAAAGGCTGACAGAGTGCTAGTGCACAGCCTTCCAACCCCGTGAAATTTGTGAATTTCTACCCAATTCACGAAGACAAAAAATGCAAGATTCGCGGAGGAGTCAGAAGAGGAATTTAGGCAGCAGCCATGGCACGGGCCCCGTAAAGGGTTCCCTTCTGCTCACCCGGTTATTCTGAATTTCTTACCCCAATAACCCATATACAACCATGTCTAAGAAATCACAAACAACCTGCACTCGGGAACTGCTTTTTCATCTTGTTAGGACGGAGAGGCTGTCCAGTATGTGGGCTGAAAAGTACATGGGATATTGCACGGGGTGCCCGCGCCCCTGGGCGGCAGCAGGGCCGAGGGGCCTCTGTGAGGAGAGGCCAGGGCTGCCCCCAGCGGGGCACAGCCGGTTCCAGCCGGTTCTGGAAGGTTCTGCCGCCGGGCCCCACTGGGCCCCTCGGGGGGATGTATTTAAGAAAGAGGGAAACGCTGCCTGGCCACGAGGAGTCCTTGCTCCCTTATCATCTTTCCCTCCTCTTCCACCCCCCTGCTTTGCCTTATGAGCAGGTGACATGCCCGCAGTGCTACATTTTGTCCCCATTTTCCTGTCAGGCAGGCTGCGCTCGCAATCACAAAGGAGAGGACCCGTTTCTACCAAGTCGCTCATTTTACGCCATGCAATGAGAGCAGAAGTCCAAACTGGGAAAACCTGAATTTACCAGTGCTGCATCAGGAATATTTAAACAGTATCTGCATTTCTTTCTAAAGGAGGATTTTAATTTTTTGTAGCCTCATCCCAACACATTCTAAAACCAGCCTCTTCTTGAATGTTTTTATTACTAGGTTTTCAGAGGGAAAAAGGAAAGATTCTCCTGTAGATTTGTAGCTGACCCGCTATAGAAAAGCTGTTTTTCGGCTCATAAAGCCATGCCTTCAGTAAAGCCGCAAGCCGGAGCTCGACGAGGCCACTTCCAGCCGCACTGCCATGGTGAACACACACAAACACCCGCTGAAACACCTAGACCCCGTTTCGCTCTTTTCGTACATAAGCAAGCTTAGAACGCAATATTAATGGTAAAGCATTAATAATTACCTAAAAGGAACCAATATCAGCATGTACCAAACGTATTTTACAGCATTTTTATATAGAAGCTGTGAGGTGTTAAAAAAAGCCTCTAAAGTATCTGTGATATATTACTCTAAATACCTCCTCTTTCCCCCTTCAGATGCAGCAGTTGGGTTGGGGAAAGAAGTGCAGCCTTCTCAGAAATAAGAACGGATGTTAGGTATCAAGAAGCCAGATTTAAGTTCACTTACACAAACTGAAAGGGAGGCGCCTGCTCCCATGTTAGACTGCAGGAGACCGTCAGTATTTCAGCTGTGCCGCTCAGAAGACACCATCGCCTTTCTTCCCCTCACAAATCCATGCAGTCTGGCCAAAGCTAACTGCAGCCATTGGGCTGTTCCTCTGTAATTAACTTATCGTAGTATAATTGCTAGGCATCATCTTAATCAGTAGTTTCACTCCAGATTTTGTCAAAGGTAGAAATTAACTGCTAGTAGAAGTGGATTCCCTGTACCCAACGCTTGCCTCCGGAATCACATTGCACAAGCTGACGGATGTGTTACCATCAGGAGATGTTTCCATGGCACCTAACAGACACAATGGCACAGCTTCCTGAAGCACGCTGATTGTGTGCTTAATATTTACTTTTGAGTGGGTTTTTTCAATGCAGGTTTGCAGATATTCATACTACCTGCTGTCCATTCTGCCTGCTAGCAGCAGTAAGTAAAATATTTTGAGATGGCCCACAGCGTATAGATATTATAGATACACATCTATATAACACCTGCACAATCATTTTGGCAAACATACAAGCAAGGACCCATCCAGCCTTTGAAATACAGAAGATGTAGATGCTGTTAAGCCCAACATCTTCTGTTATAATTCTTTCAGATACAAAGCCTCTCCTAGGAAATAAGCCACAATGAAGTAAGTAATGTTGCAGTTAAATCTAACTGGGGGAGATTCTTAATACAAATTTGATAGGTACATACAAAACAAAACCAAAACACACAAGGCAAAAAAACCCCATAAATACAGGTGCTGAGTCAGACCCCCTTGGTGGAGTACTAGAAAAGCAAGAGTTACTCTGTCAGCGCATTGGACTGCTGGTTCAGCACAGATGGCAGAGGCGATTTCCTTAGTAGAGGGAACACCACCTAAAAAATAGTGCAGATTTTTAGCCCACTTACCTCTCCACAAGATCACCTTGCCCAGCAGCCCAGCCTACCCCAAGACAGCAAGAGAGGGGACCCCCTGCACGCCATGGCTGCCTGCTGGTGCCTGCCCAGCAGCCCTCCCCACCAACCCGGGCAGGGGCAGCCCGGCCTCATCACTGCAGATGTGCTCCACCTGGACCCACCACCACAGCTGTGGCTGCTTGAGGGGGCCTGTCCCTGCCCTGACCCCTCCAGCACTGCCACCCTACAAAGTTACCCACTTCACAGCTAAGCCTGTTCAAAGCTGTTGGGCCCACAGGCAGTGCCAAGGCTGATGGTGCTGTCCCCCTCAATACTGTTCCATATGAAAGTGACTGCTAAAAAAAGAGAACATGTGTGCGTCCTCCCATATCCCATGGTGTGACTGCCCTTCTCTGTCACAGCAGTATGTTGTCCAGCGCTCATATCTGAGAGGATACTGGGGGTATTTTGGTGTGCGACATCCCGTCGCCGCTGCATTCAAATCCTCTGCCCCACCACTGCCCTCCAACCACCATAAACAGTGCTTTCCCACCCTCCATGCCCTCAGAGACTTTATCGCTGTGTTTGCAAGGCAGCTGGAGCAGGAGCAGCTCCCTGACCTTCACTGGGTCCCTTTGGGACAGACAAAAGTACAAGGCACTCAGAGCCACCAGTGCCCCAGCTAACCATGCCCATGGGCTGGCAGCAATTTGCTCTCTGCAGAGAAACATCTCACAAAAGGCCTGTGCAAAAACTATTAAAAAAAAAAAATCATCAACTCTCTAACTCTTTGCTCCCCGCCTCACAGCACATTTCTACCCTCCATCTTACTAGATGTCATAGGAATCATCCTGCTGACACGTCACTCTCCCCCGCTTCAGCTGAACATGTAAACTCTAGGCAAATACCTTTTAAAGCAACGAATTCCCAGCCTGAGCAGCAAGCACAATTTTTTTCTATTGGATCATCACAGGGCAAACCAGGCAGCAGCAACTGCAATCAGCTGCTTGGTCTCTACTGCTCTTCTAACTGCAATTATTGAAGAATTTGTTTTCAAGACCTGCCTGTCAGGTCCAAAAGCGAAATTCAGCAAGGCTTATAGAGAATGAAGACATTTCAGTTTCCCAGAAAGCCTGCAACAGCTAGAGGGCACACGAGGCTTGCCGGAGAAGTGGTCCTGCAAACCTCGCTTCAGACACAGCAAGGAGATCCAAGCCCTGGACAAGATTTTCCTTTTGTACAAAGTAACGCCGTTCAGAGGGATGATTTCTCCTCGCATTGCTGTTGTACAAAGAGCAGACAGCTGCAGGCAACACAAATTAAACATATAACTGCTCATACTGTGTAGCTGCAATTCAAACCCTTCCATCACAACCTCCGGATCAAAGTCAGCCCCCGCAGGACTTCAGCTACATGAATGGGATGTGTGGTACTTTGAGCAGCCACCTTGACTTCAAGGGCCCCGTCTAAATTAAAACCAAAACGTTTGGTCTCCCAACACCCTGCCGCCCAGGGGAAGGCTTATAAGGAAAGGCAGTGCCCTGGCCTGGGCGGTGTGAGGGCCTGGGAGACCATCAGGGTTCTCTCTTCACTGGGCATGGCCTCCAGCTACTGAAAGGGCTGCTTTTGAGGCTTGCTGGTGACTCATAAAGATAGAGAAAGAATAAACGTGAAAGGAAAACAGAAGAGTTTAGTTTTCTTCCTTAGAAAACAAGCGATTTTACAGAAGCATTAGGAACAACAGGATCTCTGTGAGAGAGGGCAGAGGTAAATCCACTGTCAGCAGCAGTAAAAAACAATAGCAGCAAGAAAAATAATTAACCAAGGCTTTACAGTTAATTTCAGAGTTTTCCTTCAAAACTGCAAGTGGCCTGTTCTGCTAAGCTAGTGATCTGTGTCTTGGCTTCGGGAGTCTCCAAGCATCCAGCCAAATAGGAAAGAAAGCCCTTCTTGGTGGGCAAGAGCCAAGCAGCCGGAGTGCGTGCCCCACAGGAGGGCCGCAGTGGGGATGTGGCAGGGGCAGTCCTGCTGTGTCGCTTTCCCTGCCATGGCCCGGATCCAGCTGGAGAGGCTGAGGTGGCTCTGGGTTAGAAGTAAACACTGGGGAAAGCAGCCCCGCTGATCCCAGCTGAAGAGTAGCTTGCAAACTGCAGGCTTGGAGCGCTGGATGCTCAGGATCATGGGGTTCATAAACAAACACATAAAGCTTGACCTGAAGCAAAGAAATTCAATCCAATTGCAACTGCTAGCCAGCCTCTCCATGATATGATCCTCGTTATCCAGAGACAACTTCAAAAGCAACTTTTCAAGGATATGCGGGCATACAACACTGATTAAAAAATCGCTCCTGTATGTTTTTCATTTAAAGCATTGTCCACCCAAAAATGCTATGTTTCAGTCACACTGCTTGACTTTTGGTATGTAATGTTATCCTAAAACAGATTTTGTGATGCCTTGATTTTAATTGTGTTGATGCCTTGATGTATTTAGAGTGTTTAGGTCTTTTTTCTTGGGGTTTTTTTTTTTTTTCAAGTGGATAACCGCAGAGAGGAAAAATCCTTCCAGTGTGTCAGAAGGTCAGAGAACACCGTAAATACAAATTAATCAGCTCATGAAAACATCGCTAAATTTGTCTCATCTGTAGTAAACACTCCAGACCCTTTGCGATTGGTCTGCTGGAGTTGCTAAATTATGGTGTTGATACAGGAAGATTATGAACTGACTGTGTTGTATCCAGAACACTGGACATTACAAATTCACATAATCAACCTTTACATCATTTCAGCTGCTTTAAAAAGCTTTTCTTCCCATATATCAAAATAAATGCCAGCTTGGTGGTGGTGAAGGCCACGGGGTAGCATCCCACAGGACCTCACAGCTAATGGTGTTGCTTTTTGCAGCTTGCCAACAGGCAAATCGGCACATGTGCCCCGGCCAGCCGGTCAGCACCCCCCAGCTGCAAGACCCACAGTGTAGTACGCCATCTCTTGCCCACCCCAGTGCTGGGGCCTGGGGACAGCGTGGGGGTAGAAAGGGCCGGATAGACCCTGTGGGAGATGAGGGAGGTGGAGAAGGCACCGTGAGACAAGAGAGCGTAAGAAGCTGATGTTGTAGCAGGGGATATAGGACTCCAATGCACTGTTCAGAACTGTTTTGAAAAACATAGTTTGTTTTGGGTGGGGAGCTCAGAGAAAAGTCACTGTCATAAGTAGGAACAATACGGGTCTGACTTTGCAATTTATGTGACTTTTTAAAAATAGGATAAAACACCATGACAAGCCCACGAAGCCATGCCAAGTGAGTGTGTGCTGACCTCTTACACTTCAGAGCTGACAGCTTCAGCAAGTAAGACTGGAAACACTAAAAAGCCCTAGTGATTTGTCTGACAAGAAGGAAAACAGAAAAATTATATTGTCTACTCCTTGGCTCAGAATGCTCAAAACTGTCCTGTTGAGGAATGTATTTTTTCCTTTCTCTATGTAATCTTTTGGGAACAGCATGATCATTTGCTAAATGCACTATGATGCAACGGTTGCACCATCTCAGCCTTGACAACTCTTGGGTGCTTACCCCATAAAAGCATCCCTGAATTATCACGAAAAATAGTCAGGGCCAGATACACGCTGATGAGTTTCCATCAGACAAACCTGTCCTACTGGCTTTCAAAGCAGGTTTTCATTGCCACCCTAGACACACAGCACGTGTATATTTTATTCCAATTCATCATGAGCCACTTTAAACTGAAAAATGAGTAAGTTCTGAAAAATTGCACATTTTAAAGTATATGGAGCTGGTAGAGAAAATATAGTGAGTCTCAAACAAAAGGAAAAAATGGAAATACGAGCTACAACCAAGACAGAAGTACACACAGGGAAAAAATGTATCTAGTCTTAGGTAATCATTGGCAAGAAAGGAGGCATGAAAAAATGGTATTTCTATTTTAATCGCTACTGTATCAATATACGTTTTCCCACATCTTAGCTGCTAAAAGTCATAGTACAGACTTATAGGATGGTTGCCACATATCCCTCATCACAACAGTTTGATTGCCAACTATGTCTACTCACCAAGCTAAGTTATCAGAAAGGAAGAGGTGCTGCCCTGACAAGAAAGCTGCTCTCCCCTGCTGCTACATGCATTGCTTTTCTCTGTGGTTATGGAGATGGTACACAGGCCACAATCCCTCCTGCCAGGCAAGCTCTTGTCAGCTGCCAGCAGTGCCCCCCCTAACTTTTTTTTATTTCTGCTCACAGCTGATCAGGTGGTCTCCTCGGGACGTGGATGCCCAGGGGCAAAGACAGGTATGTCTTCACGGCCAGTGCCAGGCAGGCGCAAAGGAACTGCCCCCATCTCCATCAGCCACGCACACATTAGTCCAGTGCTGTGCCTGAGCAAATATCTCCTGATTCATGGCAAGGCTCTTTGTTACTGTAGACGCAGCACTACATTGACCCACCTGGCAAGCTTGGAGTTGCTTCCCTCTATCTGCACCCATCTCTGGCAAGGGATGTGTTGGTGTCCTGCGGTGGCTCAGCAGGCACTATTTCCAGGCAACTGAATTACAGGCATGTGGAGAACTGCCCAACGAAACAGTGGGAGGCACATGTTCGGACTGCTTGCTTGCCTTTTTTTTTGCCCCAGCCTATTAAGCTCTCTAGCACCATTTTTCTTTTAAAGGCTTTGGAAAAGCATGCAGAAAACTGCATGCTTCCTTGGCAGTTTTGCAGAACTGAAAGTAACTGGCAAATGACAGGTCAATAACTGTCAATAGCCTTCTCTTGGAGGGAATGTCATGAACGTTGAATTGGAGCCTGCCTCTCTCTGCTTCCTGTTTTGAATTCCATTTTCTTCCTCTAATCTCCACCTGGCACCTAAACCTCTAAATTTTCTTGATGCTGTTCCAGGCAAAACAAGTCAGCATTCAAAATGCAGTATTGCTTCATTATCTAAAGGCACTATCTTGCTGTTGCAGCTAAAGAGCAGAGCAGCAGCAAAAATAGCTGTGGGCTGAAAGCCATTGTAATGAAGCAAATAAAGCTCTTTTTCAGGCCTTACAAATTATTTAAAACCCATTTCAGTCTATATAATGAAGTTCAAACCACACATGAGTAAGGCTGAGAACTGAACTCTCTATTCAGGCAATTAATTGAGTGAAAGCAAATCCCAAACTTTGACACACAGGGTAAATTTGAGAGGAAAAATATATCCAAATTAGCTGGAGGCATAGCTGTACCCAGTAAAGGCTCTGCCTGGTGAAAACTAAGCACAGGCGCAAGGGCTATTCTGCAACTAGACATTCTGACCACTGTTCCTTATCTAGGTTCATATGCCAGTGTATACAGTGTATATTGCTTACTGGAAAAAACACAGAAACAAATACATCATGGGAAGAAAAACTACCCTCCCTCCCCAGAGTCTTATAATCCCTGCCAGAAAGGCAAATATTCAATCTGCTTCTTGGTGCAGTTTGCACAAAAAAAAGGAAGTCATGGGAATAGCAGTTTGGGCTGAAAACTTGTATTTGTAAGAGAAAAGAATTTATTATTCTTTCTGTGCAGATTTCCTTGCCATTTGTTGGTGGTTGCTTCATCTCACTTTCTTCAGTCTGAAGGAGAAAGATCAGAAAAATCCTCTGTTCGCACCTCTTAAGCAGCATCTTCTCCCCTTCAGAGTGGGTTACAGCACTAGAACTAAGTATTTCTAACATTGCAATTGCACTGGAGCGCAGACTGACTCAAAAAGTATTTGGCCTCTGCTGCAGGTATTTTCATACATGATTAAGGGCACCTGGATTTTCTGCTAAGGCACTACAGCAATAGTAAATAGCAAAACAACTCAGTTGATTGGCTGGCAATTACTGAACATGCATTTAAATGTAATCAGGAAATAATAACTAAGGAGAATTTTCTTT
Source organism: Fregata magnificens (assembly GCA_013389945.1). Classification (NCBI taxonomy): domain Eukaryota; kingdom Metazoa; phylum Chordata; class Aves; order Suliformes; family Fregatidae; genus Fregata; species Fregata magnificens. Next base: position 59,758 of record WAAD01029324.1, on the reverse strand, counting down.
CAGTTTGGCTGATCCCAGGTTTATTTCTCCAAAAAAACAGGACGCTGAAAAGCAAAACACAAAGCAACACAAAATTTTTGTAATCATGGTTTCTTCCCTATCTGCTCATTTTCATAGGGAATTTGAATTGTTGGACTAGTTTTAGCAAAAGCTACAAGTACCAGGCCAGTTTCTGCAGCTGCAGTCATCCTCCCAGGAAGACAGATCTCCCATGAAGCTCCATCCCCAAGCTGGTCACCGGTTTCTGACAGCTTCCCATGGCTGATGGGAAACTTAGCTTCCAGCTTCAGCTCTAGACAGCTCATAGCCTATGAGTCTTCAGCTGAAGCAATTATCTCTGGCACCATACACTGCCATTTTGCATAAATAATACAGTTCCAACACAATATTACCTCTTTGAAGAAATCTTTGAAGAGCTGTAAAGAAATAAAATATGGTAAGTCCTTGCCTCCTCTCTGCCTCTAGCTTGCACAGCACCTGAGGTGGGAATGAAAAAAAAAAAGAAAAAGGAGGAATAAGGTAAGTGGAGGCTTCAACATCCTCTTGCACCATGGACACTGCCCTAACCCATGTAAAAGTCAGGCAGAGGTAGGTTTTTATTTGTATTTCTCCAATGGCATAGAATTTCAATACCTTTGGTCCTTACTGATTCAACATTGTTTCAAATGAGTTGCTCCTGTCTATTATGTTCAATTAACTCTGCCTTCTGCAGTCTTGTGATAGTACCTCTTGAGCAGAATTGGAGAAAACTCAAACAAGCTGGAAGACCCTCAAAAGTGAAGATGTTCCCTCCAGAGAAACTGAGGTGGCAGCAGCAGCTCCATCAAGCTTTCCAGTTCCAGGCAAGATGATGAAACCCTGTTTTCAGTAATTCAGTCTGTCATATGCAAATTTGAGTCTCCTATTTCTGAAGCAACAAGATACATGGTGTGCTCAGTGGGAATTCCCTCTTCCCCATCTCTCCCTCCCAGGAATCTTTTTGGTAGCCAAAATGGTCATGCACACACCCAAAACAGTGACTACTTAATCGTTACCTATAATTGATGGTGCCTGGGGAAATACCAGATTGTCAAGCCTAGTCTCATAAATGTAATTTTTGTCCCTTATTCCCTGACAGCACCTCCACATAACCCTGTTTTATTTGAAGGAAATATTAATTAATTGAAGCATTTTTATGAACCCTTGCATAACCTCATACGCACTATTTATTGTAATTCAAGACACGCCAGATGATTTCTGTTATCCTGATTTGCAAAGATGGTCCCCTAAGTAATGCAAAGCAGGGAGACAGCCACTCTAACCCAGGGACATTTTAATTAAACAGCAAAGTAATTTGATTGCAACAGAAGACAGTGTGACCTAATACAACTTGATATGCATGTCATATAACAAATTTTAAAGTTATAACCACAAAAAACCCACACAATTTAGATATGATCTGTAAACAGAGTTGGTCAGAGCACTGGCCATTTACAAAACAGGGGGGTAGGTATTCATCTTGTTACTCAGCAGCATCTCCTAGTCACTGCTGTTAATCACTGAAAACATGTTTACTTTTCAACATGAGCTGTGACAGCAGGAAAGGAGGAAAGAGAGTTTAGTCGGATGATTTTCAGCCTGCAATGAGAGAAACAGGGGGGGAAAAAACACAACATTAATTTGAACTAAAAGAAAATGTTTTTTGCAAGTTTAACTATGACCAAGTAAGATTAAGCTTGGAGCCAAAGGCAGCTGGGAACAACGTTTGCTGCAGTCTCACCACACAGGGGCACGACCACAAGGGCAGCTTACAAAGGAATTGCTCCAAGCTCCTTCCCACCCGTGTGCTGTGGCACACCACGGCATGTTGTGCTAGCAGTTACAGGTGAGCCTGCACTGTAAAACAAGCAGCTGATCTCAATTACAAAAAAAAGCGTTTCCAGGGGTTCCCTGAGTGGGTTTACAACACAGTACCCACAATGAAGCACTGTTGGATGCCTTAAGCAAGCACTTCCATTGGCAGAAAACACAACTTGAAACCATGGCCTGGAAAACTCACTGGACTTAATCCCTCTGCAGGAGCACTCAGGCTCAGTGAGGAACGGGTGCAGGGATGCTCCCTTGAAGACTCCCGAGGTACGCAGTTGATGACTGCACATTGCACGATACTCCTTGTTGCATGCCAAGTGAGGAGACTGGAGGTACCCAAGTGTTAAATCTCATGCTCCAGGCATGCAATTCTCCTACCTCTCACCTTATGCTAGCTCACAAAACTGCAACGCACGCAGCACAAAAGCTGCACCTGACACAGGAGATCCAAAGAGAAGAAAGCAGAGCAGTGAGACCACAGAGCCAAAAGATTTGTCCTGTCTTCACTCTTCCTTATCACACGTGCACAAGACTCCCATTCCTCATTGAATGAAGTCTTGAGCATCTGCAGGCAGAGAAGTTGAGAGACCTGCATTCATACCAGTCATATTTTACTCTCTTTCTATAGCTCTGGCCAAGAATTTCAGCAAGTTGCTCATTTCAAACATCTTGGCCTTTAGTTTCTGGCAACATGAAATGATTTTAGGGCTAATAAAGTCAATTTGGACTGATGTGATTATTTAATACTAATGAGAAAAACCCAAGCAAGCAAATACTCTACACGTTGAACAAAGATAGCTAAAGCTGACTGACAGTGTTGTTGCAAAAAACTGCGGACACACTAAAGAAAAATAACATAAGAACCTATTGCAGAAAATGTGAGGCCTTACAATGAGGACTTAAAAGAAAGGAGTCAAGCCTTCCCCACAGAGCCATGAAAGCGACAACAAACCAGAAACAGGCCAGCTATTTAGAGAAACTTGAAATCACTATGTCATGGCAGTGGGGTTAAACTAGATGATCTTTAACGGTCCCTTCCAACTCAAATCATTCTGTGATTCTATGATTTAGTTTCTGCAACAAAACCATTACATGATATTGCACGGTACAAGATGCGCGTGTGTGTATCAGCTTCTGAGAACTGTTTCAATTGTTTAAAAGCCATCATTTAAGAGCACAAATATCTTCCTTCCAAAAAAATGTAAAAAGCAAAATGGATTTTGGTAAAGAGAGAGCATACTGACACGTCTCTAAAGACTATTTCTTGTAAGAAGACTGACAAGTCTTTAACTTGGCTCTTCAGCATAATTGAATCTACAGCAAAACATCACTGAAATAAGTCCTTTGAATCTGAGGAATTCTATTTCATAGGAGAAAGCAGCTTTTGCCAATTCCTTTGCCATACCTGTCCAGTTTCTGTATCATTTATCATTTTGCCATTTTTAATCTGACCAGTGTCATGCTCAGTCCAACATATTCACCATATACATATGTGAAAGGCTGTCCTGAAAGGCCTTAAGTGGAATATCTTTCCAATAAAAAAAATACCTCAGGGTCAGTCTCATGCTATGCAAACATCTCAATCAATTTTTATGGCATATGATCTGTAGCCCTTACTCAGCACATTGAACAATGTCAGTACGTGATGCAGGAATCCAGTATCAGCATGATGTAGACAAATTAACAGCTGCCAAAGGAATGTAATCTGGTTTTGCAGCTAACCATAAAGACCATCAATTGAGCAAGACACTGAATAGACTTTAAATCTAATAAAACTTAGCAGTTTCATTTGTCTTGTGTTTTGGTAACTACAATAAATTATCTTAAGGTCTGCAAATAAGAAGATAAATGTTCTATTCATGACTGACTCCACAGTAACCATTAATTTATGCAATAAACAATAACTTCTTTTACAATAAAGAGTAATTATTTAAGCATCTCATTCCTTCTGTTCCAGATCTGTTTGTCAGCGACTATAAAACTCAAGAGGATGCAGAATTTAATTCTACATGGCAGAACTGTGTCCCTACCTACCTCTACCACCCTGTCAATGCTGATGATCTACTTTTCAAGCAAATGAGGCACAGATAACTATGTTGTACCTCTCCTGCCACCTTCCATAAAACATTTGAACCTATGGGCCGATTTGAATGAAGCATGCCAGACAGAAGAAGGGCGGGCTCTCAGAAAATACTCAAGTTGCAGCATCTCTGGAAATCTCTTCTTGGAAAGGAACCCTGCAAAACCAGAGAAGTAAAAAGCAAAAAAGGCAACATTAATTCTTAGGTCTTCTTTATCAATTAAAGTCAAGATCAGCACAGTCACTGTGTTCAACTAACTGGCTAGGGCTAGCAGTCCTAACACATATCGCCTGCAGTAGCAACATAAAATTCTTCAACAGCCAGGGCTCTTCCCTCACTGATGGGTAGGGTTACATCAGGAAACTATCACAGATCACTAGTCATTTTTCCAAACATACCAAGCTGCCTAATAATAGACTCCATTTCCACTGCAAAAGTGTGCTACCTATCGCCCAATCATTAACATTAATTTCAGATTAATTTCTTCAAACAGCCTGACAACTAATTTAACATCAGTTTCATATTTAAAGTACTCAGAACGTATTGTTGGCAGGAAGTGAGAGACTTTAAAAGATACTAATCTGAAGGCACGCATACCCTAATTATATCCCGTATATGACCGCAGTTTCTTTAAGATGTGCAAAACATGGTACTACTTTTATATGCATGCGGTGAAATCTGACTACAGCTGCCATACAGCACATAAAACGGGTGCAAATCCACATCAGATACCCAGGGCTCCAATTTGGAACTGGAGTCTCATTTATGCCTATATCGAATACTCAATATTTTTTCCACATGCATTGAGTAAGCAATCCAGGAGAAAGACCCACACAGTAGTTACACCCAGCTGACAAATGGAGGAAAAACATAGAGACAAACTAACCGCATCTTTATTTTTGTCAAGCTCTAATACAAACAAACATAAGTGAATCCCAGAAAGTCAGCAAAAACTGTCTGAAGCCAGGCTGGATTTTCCTACCTTGGACCAGAAGAGGGAACATTACTTGCACTTACGTCTGCCCCACTTAGAGGTTACATCGCTCTTGCTTAATCAGGTGTGCAAACACAGTAACTCTGTGCATAGCACTTTGACAATAAAGGTTGCTCATTACATGCCTGTTTTTTTATCTTAAGGATTATTTATGAGCCAGAATCACAGGAGACATTTGAGGCACATAGTACTGCTGAGAACTACTTGGGCATCTGCAGGTAACCATACAGGATATAACTCAGGACTAAGAACTTCTACCTCACCCAAGGCTTCCCAACATGCTCCATGAAACTTTAAACCTACAGCAAGAAGCCAAAGCATGCAGCATGTGCCACAGGTGGATAGAAGACTTCTGTGACTACTTCGCAAGAGCAGCCAGACACATCTTTGGCACGGGAGCACCTACGGAAGCAAAAGCTACTGCACAGGGCACGCAGGGCAATGCAGAGCTAGCCATCATCCTGCCTTCACTGTAGCACCTGCCTGGCTGTCATGGTTTAATCCCAGCTGGCAACTAAGCACCACACAGCCACCCGCTCACTCCCCCCTGGTGGGATGGGGGAGAGAATCAGAAGAGAAAAGAAAGAGAAAGAGAGTGAGAAAACTCATCGGTTGAGATAAAGACGGTTTAATAGGTAAAGCAAAAGCTGTGCATGCAAGCAAAGCAAACCAAAGAATTCATTCACTGCTTCCCATCGGCAGGTAGGTGTTCAGCCATCTCCAGGAAAGCAGGGCTCCACCACACCTAACAGTTACTTGGGAAGACAAAACGCCATCACTCCGAACGTCCCCCCCTTCCTTCTTCTTCTCCCAGCTTTATATGCTGAGCATGGTGTCATATGGTGTGGGATATCCTTTTGGTCAGTTGGGGTCAGCTGTCCCGGCTGTGTCCTCTCCCAGCTTCTTGTGCACCCCCAGCCTACTCGCTGGTGGGGTGGGGTGAGAAGCAGAAAAGACCTTGACTCTGTGTAAGCACTGCTCAGCAGTAACTAAAACATCCCTGTGTTATCAACACTGGTTTTAGCACAAATCCAAAACATAGCCCCATACTAGCTACTATGGAGAAAATTAACTCTATCCCAGCCAAAACCAGCACACTGGCTCAGGAAAGACTTCAACCCCACACAGCACTCCCCTCAGTCATGACAGCCTTGGGTTAAACAAAAGCAAAAAGCCAACACACACACAGAGCTAGCCTGCAGCTAGAGAGTATCCGGGCAGTGGGTTTCAGGGCCTCTCTCTTCATTGGCCTGTTTGGTATTCAAGTGTTGCAACTCTTTCCACCTCAGCTTCCCCTGTACCTCTTCTGTTATCCCTCCCCTATGTTTTTTTTCTTGCTCCCTGTTACTAACTTTTCTCCTTGCTATGTCCATTCCAAAAATGACAGAGCAAAGATGACATTGCTGTCACATTTTTCCTTTTTTCATCAGGTCTACCTTGTTGAAAGCTCTACTACTAAGCTCTCCGCAGCAGGTTCAACTACTAAACTGTAGTTGTGCAACAAGAGATGCACCCAGTACTGCCAGACTGCTGATGACTTGCTTAGAAACACTCACCTGTGGGCTTCTGTGAGCACATTTCCAACTCCGATCTAAAGATTATGAACTTGCATAACTAAGTCAGCATTTCTTTTCATGGTTTCAACAATCATATTTATTCCTTGGTTTAAAAGGTTTTGGTTCAACAGTTTTATAAACAGACTTCACAAAATGTGCAATATGTATAAACATAGTTCTTAGTTGCAGTGGTAGTAAGAATCTTTACTTTCATCATAAAGTTCACTTCAGTTATGCAACACAAGGTTGGTTTTGTTCCCCCTCTTCTCCCTCCTCCAACTGGCACTTCATTGTAAATTGGAGAAACTTTAAAAAGACAAAAAGTTAATCTAAGCATGATGTTATAAGCACCTTGTCACAGTATTACATTCTAATAAGGCAAATTTTTGTTTTGTAAAGTCTGATTGTGCAGCTCAGAGACCTATAAAAGGTGACAGAAATGCCAGCCTTCTCCCATAAGGAACAGGCCTCCAGTTTTGCTTCCAAGTTTTCACCCCTCTGCATCAGCCCCCTTAAAAAAAAAAAAAAAAAAAAAAGCACAGCTGATAATACAGCAGAATATACCCCTTACAGGGTGAAAGGTAATTACAGTAGACAGAGGCTGAAAACACAGTGCATAGTAGATAAAATAAGACTGTTCTTAAAAATAAAATAAAAAAGAAATAGAAGAAGAAAAAGGAACTGAACAACAAGCAACAATGGAAGTTTTCTAGTAGAAGAGGGTTTGTGGGCTTCATAAATAAGTGGAAAATTACTAAAATACTTTGCTATATAATATAAAAAAGCGCAAAGTGTTTTCCAGTTGTCACCTAAGCGCTAGATGCAACTTTGTAGGAGTAAGTATTTGGAGGCAGCTTTGAGCTCTGACTGGTACAGGCATTCCAGCAGGGTAACGCTGCCAAGAGCAGAAGAAATCCACCCAGTAAGACACAAAAGCCACTGAAATAGAATGCAGTGTCATACTCCTGCGTCCAGTCGTAAAACCAACCTGAGGGTGAAAATAAGACAGAAGCGCATCAGTGGGGAGTTAAATGTAACACAGCACTGTAAGTTAGAGGAACATCATTTAAAAAAAAAAAAAAAAACCCCAAACCCAAAAAAAGGCCAAATCTAAAATGCAGCTTGACCACTTAGACATGAAATGTGCTTTTCATCAAAACCAAAACCAGAACACAATCAGTTTGGCCAGCTCAAGCGAAACAGGCTTTAATTACTAGAACTATTCACACGCAAATTAATTCTGTCTGGTCCTGACAAGCTCATGTTCATTTTATAGTATCTACCTTGATCTTACCTACAATTGGTGGTCCGAGGCTATTTCCGAGTCCAGCAAAGAACATCAGTATCCCATATGCATGAGTCAGTTTCTCAATTCCCACAGTCTTTGTTGTTACATAGGGAAAAATCGACCAGTTCCCAGTCAGAAAGCCCAAAATCCCGGAAAGCATCGCTAATGTAAGGTAACTTTTGGCAAATGGAATTGCAAACAAGGCCACTCCTGTCATTAGTAAGGTAGTTACGTATAGATATAAAGTGTTAACCCACTTAAAATCTGCCAGTATTCCTAAAGTAAGCTTGCCAACGGTGGTCATAATGCCTATAATGGAAATAAGGGGCATATGATAGTCATCTTCATTAATGTTTGCACTTCTTGCTACATCTTCCATGAGCAGAGAAGGAGGAAATCCACCAATATCAAAGAGCAAGATGGCAACAAAGAGAGCTGAAAATACTTTGTTCTTAAAAAGAACCACGGTTTCCTCCCAGTAGTTCAAATAGAGCTGCCACTTCCTTTTGGCGAGTTGCTTGCAGAAGTTTGTCTGTTCTACAACTTTCTTTTTATAAGTGTCTTTCTCATTTACATTTATTGAGCTTAATACATTCTTATTTAAAATGCTATCCTGTTTGTAATCGGGGATATTGTTCGCACATTTCTCATCAATGTAGCCCTTTTCAAGGATGCTTATATTTTCTTCAACAGTCTTTTCTTTTTCATGGTAAACAAAATATTGATCTGGGACTTTGTCTACACATGTGTTTTCTGGTGGAGGGGAATCGGATGACTCCAATGGTCTCATTAGGCTGCCACATGCTAATATATTTAGAGACAGTGCGCCAACTATTAGCAGACAACCATCCAGTCCATATAGATCAATAAGCTCTCTTTGCAATGCTGCATATATAAAGAGTCCAACACTTGAGCCTATAAAAGGAAAATAAGATCAGTTTCAACTGAAGAACTGAGAGCATTCTTCAACTCTAACAAACTTCTACATTTCAGCAGCTACAAATATACTGTCACAGGAATGGTAAGTCATTTGTGCTCCTCTGTCCCCGGGCTAATGAACTGGTAAGTTATCATCCCTCTTGAAGTTACAGTTTCTTTATTGAGTATGCACAAAATAAAAAGCCTTTCAAAATATCTGAACAATTTATGATGATTAACACTAGTAGACACTTTAGAAACAAGTAAGATCAATACTATATCTGATGAAAAACATCAAAGAACTATTCAGCCATCCTTCTGCCATGCACTCACATACATGTATCCCTTCAGGTACCACTTTGGTACAGGTTAGCACAGTTAGAATTTCACGCACCAACATTTTCCCCTTTCTCCTCCTTGCCGCCACCTTCCTCCTCTAGGGCAGGAACAGACCAAGGGTTCACCAAAAGCCCTCCTAGAAACAGCCCTTGACCGCTTGGTGTTTAAGGAGGGGGGCTTATATGGTGTGAGTTTACTCTAAAGGCGTTTCTGAAGCTCTGCAGAGCCAAACATGCATTTGATAAATTTGGCTATTCAGAAGAAAACACTGAAGACTAAGCAATTACTATGAACACAAGCATTTTATGCAATCCCTCCAATTTAAAGAAAAAGCGCTCAGCTGAAGTGAGCATAGATCCATTGTAATCAAGGGATGTCCACTCGCAAATACAGTGCATTGGTTTTTCAAGTCAATTTAAAGACAAACTTTAAATTGAAATGATTTGCTGAAGACTGTCTCTAGGTTATATTAAAGCCATTTATATAGTCCAGTGCTAAACATAGGAAAAAATAATTATAAAATTCAGACTTGTTTTGTCTTCCAGGTACTAAAATCAACCCAGGCTCAATAAGATCAGGCCTTACGGCAAACTACCTGGAATCCCAACAAAAGTCACTGAAAATGATTCCAAGGAACATTTCTGCAGAAGTTCCCCTTTATTCCACTGGTGTGGATCTGGCATTCATATCTCACAACACTGGCTGTACTGACCAGGCCTCTCCTCAGTAACAGCTACTTGAGAATTTTCCTTGTATTATCAGAGGTTCATTTTTCTCGGATCCGTTTAACATACACGGACAAAAAGCTGGGATAAGCTTTTGGAAGTTTTCAGAATTTACTCTCCTTTTAGATTGGAAATGAAAAAAAATATTAAAAATGTAAGGCCAAACTTCAACTACTCCTTTAAAGATACAGCTAATGTGAGGTTATGGTGAATTAGCATTTATATCCTGCATCTCCAATCTCTTTCTCACCTCTGATCTTGTATAAGAAAGAAGAGGGAGAAGAGAGCTCTATGGAAAGTTTCCCCTCTTATTACCCATGGCATACCGCCCAAGCTACTCATGAGTCTGCTTTCATTTTAGTGAATATCCTTTTCTCATCTCTATGGATAACCCATACCATACACCTGCAAGGGTAGTTACTATTTTATCTGAAGCCTGATTTTATCTGCTCGTTACTACTGATGTTTTGACTTAAGAAGTACTTCAGGTAGTAACTGAGAAAAATATAATCTCCTGGTTTTTATTGCCAGGGTAATGGTAGCTGTATCAGAGCTGAAAAGTTAGAGAGAATGACAATTAAAACTCATACCTGTTGAAATCAGACCAAGTGCAAGGCCTCTGCGCTTGTCAAAATAGTGGCAAGTGATGGTAACTGTTGCGGTATACAAAAGCCCACATCCAAGCCCTTGAGAAAAAGAGTTAGAAATAAAGCATGCAACATACTCTGGGAAATGAATGCCCCTTTTTATTCCCCAGATAATACAATAGTGTACCCTGGGCACAGAGGTACCTTTTAACTCTGGCTCAGCACCAGCCACGCTGGCCTCATACTGACAGGGCCTTTAAGCTGCCTGCACTGTCCCACCTCCCTCTCCCCTGACCAGCCCTGGCTGCAGAACCTGCGTGGAGCAGGGTGGGTTTGAGGAGTTCACCAGCTCAGGTTCTGTGCTACGTGGAAGGGTTACACGGCTTTCAGGCCAGGGGCTGGCCCCAGAAAACAGCAGAGTTGTGTCCGCATGGCACTGTGCCCATGCCAGCGCACTGCTGGGTCCCTCCTGGCCAGCGAGATGCCTGGATTCCTGACACAGTTAATTTGATAAACCACCCACAGCAGCCCTCTGCAGCACAGAGGGACAGGTCACCACCTGCCAGGAGAACAGGACTTTCATGCCTTTACACAGCATTTTAGCTGTAATCCAGTTATGTGGAGAACAACATTGCTTCCTAATGATCCCTAATTTATCAAATTAGAATGAGTACATGACAAAATTCCTGAAGAGATGTTACTCCTTTAGGACTGGCACTTCACGCCTGCAGAAGACCTGCTTGATTCCACCCCTTAGGTAAAACTTCAGCTTCTCCATCTCTAACAATCGCGTCAACAGAGGACAAACTGTTTTCAAACCCTGATGAACATATGCATTGCCTTTATCTTTCACTACATGGTAACAGTCTGCCTGTGCGACACCCCTCCCCACCCCAAAGTAAAGTATTCCTTGATAAATCAAGTCCCAGGCTACCGCTGCCTCTGTGAATTAGTTTCCCATTTCAGATTCATAAACCAAGACTCAAAATAATAAAGATTAAGTCTCTATATGAAGGAGAGGTGTTTCTTACCAACAACAATCCCATATGAAATATATAGAAAGTATATGTTAGGTGCAAAACTGCTCATCATGAGGCCCCCAGCCACCATAAAGCCACTGAAAATTGCTACTGGTCTTGCTCCAAAAGATGATACGCATACACTGCAGACAGGACCTAGAGGAAAAGCAGGAAAAACATTCCTAGTAAATACCAGCACCAGTAAGAACTTCTAAAAAAATCTCAGTCTATGGAAATGTTTCTTGTGATAATTATTTAAATATATAATTATATTAAACAACAATTCAGAGTACTTATTTTTACAGGATTCTTTAAAAGAGTCAGTTAGAAAAGCATACAAGATCAGGCTTGCAAGATTTTTGCTCAAGGAGAAGTCGACATCAAGACCACAAAATGGTACCGAGGTTGAGAGGGAGAGAGCGAGCAAAACATTCTTTAAACACAGGATGACACATACATACTAGACTGTAACACTGCCACTGCACATCTAAGGACTTGTACAAAGGTTCTGAAAAGAATCTTCCTCTTTAGGTACAAAAAGAAGTTAGACCGTCAACCGGGCTTTAACCAAGCGGGTATTTTTTGACAGAGCCCAAAAACTGTGTTTCAGAAAAGACAGTATCTGTATTCATCTTGATATAAGATGAGATTTACAAAACTGAAATGGAAAATAGTAACTTCTGATCATAATCACGGTAAGAATGCCACCTGGTGCTTATATAGAGGAAATATCTGCTGATATACCAGATAAACAGTACTCTTCCCTAATTTTCTAGGGAATTAAATACCTGCTAGTTAGTATTCTACCAAATAACTGTTTACTACTTATCTTGGTTTCTACTGTAAAACTATGGAAACTAAAAGGCATTTATTGAGAACATCCAGAGCAACATTCATGAAGTTTGGAAGAGGTTTCCCCCTCTCTTTACCCCCCCAATATTTGTTTGTTGGTTAGTTCTTCAAAACAAGGACAAAGTGTAGGCAACATTCATACTCTCCCTCTACTCAGCCAGTTCTCCCCTCACAGAAGTTGTAGAACAAGCACTTATTTTCAGCTGTGTGACCTGGAATACACCTTTTAGTCTGAAGTAGTGTGCAAGCTTGGTGCCCTGCATAAATAAGCAACCAGCAAGGGACTTGGCTTGCAAAAGACTAGCTCTCATCTGAAACTCTGCAGTTCCAAACATTCATATATAGACTTATATATTAGCCCCAAGATCCTAAACTCAGCGACTCTGAGATTAGAAGTTAGATACACAGATGAGTGACATTATTTAAAAACCAGCAACCCCCCCCCCTCACCACCTTTGTATCTCACTGCCAGTGATACAAAGACACTTCATGGTCAATACAATCTGCAAAAGCAGTAACTTTGGAGTCTGCCGTTTGTTAAGGTTGGTCCTCCCTGACTCACACATAACTGAGACTCCCAACAGATGGGAGGTGAGCCCAGAGAGGTGATATGAGGTGAGCAACAGTTGGAGCTGAAGACGGTGCTTGCCTGGGTTTGCAGACAGGAGCTAGCAGCTGGGAATGTAGGCAAGATTTCCGTGCGGTTACCGGCCATGGGACAAGCAGTTCTGGCAGGCAGGAGCACAGACTCGTTAGCAGGTGAAACGATTCTCAAAGGCAAGGCAGGTCAGAACTTTTGCCCTACATAAGAGCTATCTGCCCAGGGAACGTAAAGGGAAGTGAGTCTGAATTGGGGCTTATCCAGGCAAAGAGTCAGAGTTAAAGAAGAATCGAGAAAAATCTTCTGGGGAAGTGGGGTTTATTTGGATTTTGGAAACCATGAAAAAGGAAGATGTAAGCACTCACTGCTTCTCGAGAGTCAGCACGCTGTGGGAATGAAAGCTGGCCAGAATAACTTGGGCAGAGTAGCTTGCCGAGAACAAAAGCTGAGAGTGTTAGATTGTTGCTGATTCTTAGAATTAATTACTAGAACTGGCAAATTAAGATCGGTATGTTTCCTAAAACCACAGGATTTAAAAATAAACAAAGGATTGAATCTGTATTACATAAAAAATTCTTCTACACTAAAAGAACATTAGGTAGCAATAACATAATTCAATTAAGCAGAGGAATTTGCACTCTTTCTATTCTTTATTTCTTACCCACTACCTTGCTAAAACAAACAGTATTTCCCTTCCACCTGCTCTCTATATTTCAACACAGCTACTTTCAGAAGGTCTCTGTCCAGCCTGGGATGGTGGTACTGGTACAGACTGCACAGATCACTACTAGAGGATCCGAGGTGAAGCTGGACCTTCTGACCCCAAGCCAGAACAAGGGAGACACAGCTGAAAAACATGTCTTCATAATGTGACAAGGACACTCTCCTCTGGAACACCATCAAAAGCATCTCTGACAGGGTCCAAGGAGATGCTCTTCCAGCTTCTCCCACTTACAAAAAATAATCCCAAATGAGAACAGAAAGTACAAAGAGATCTTTTTGCTCTGACATGGAAAACAACCTGCCCAAAACTGAAGAACCTGCTCCAATAAGCTCAGTATTAATGTGTCATCTCACACAGCAAGAGATCTGGCAGCTCAGCAATGACCCTGTTTATAAGAAGGAGCGCCAGTATAAGTATTAAAATAGTTATTATAGGTCTCCAGGACGAGAAGAAAAACAGCTCCCTCTTCCCCTTCACACTAGGCCCTACTTTCACACCCCCCTCATCATACTGCTAGAAAATAAAAGTCACAAAAGAAAACCTCCATGACAGTCAGCACCTTTGTTCTTTTCCCTGCCTCCTTGCATTCCTTCTGTTTCTCTGTTTCCCAAAGAGCTGGCAGTTTTTTTCCACCAGGCAGAGTACCTTTGATTATTACCATGGTATTTGCACAGGAGTTCACTGTACACAAACATGTTATTCTCTACAAGTAATTCAAGCACAATGGGTTCAAGGCACTTAATTCTGGTCAAACATCCAACTTTCCCAGTGTGGGACTGAGACTTGCTCTGTGAACTCCTGCCCCATGGATTTTGTTCAAAGTGGACATTCTGAGGAATGTAAGAGTCTACGTACAGCCGCATAGGAAACAGCTCTTCAGGCAGAATAAGGGTTTTCATTTAGTTGACTCTCTTTCAGAAAGATCCTTCCAGTGGTAATGTATTTCTCACCGTAACGTGAACAACATAAAAATAAAATCCCAGTGGCAATCCTCAACAGTAAGCATGGAAAATGGCTTTTAAGCCAGCATTTTGTTCAGTTTGCCAAGCAGCTCCAGGGGCTAGCACTGGTATTAGAATAATATTTGAAGACATTGATAAATATTTACCTCTTTTACAAATAAAATCCCTGGGGCCTTTTTTCTTCCAAATGATGTATCTTAAAACTAGACCAAACTCTATCAAAAAAAGGTACCAGCCCAGTTTATAAGAATGACAGCTACCTCTAGGAAGAAAACTCTATTTTTCTGAAAGACTTAGAAGCCAGCATAGGCACAGCCACTGCTCTTCTGCACACAACCTGTCAAGGCTCGGCAGCCAGTAACACAATTATCAGGTTCTGCAGGGGAGCAGTCAAGAAGATCCCTAGACAAAATGGGAAGAAGCAGCAGAAGGAAGATGGGCTCTCACAGCAGATCTTCATGCAGAGAGACCAAAGGGAAAGAACTCCTAGGAGGAATCATTTGTACATTGATGTTTTCATTAAGATTTTTTTAAATAAAAGACTACCGTCAGTGAGACCTGGATGTGATAGTGAGTGCTTCCTGAGATGTGAAAACAAGCCATCTGCTGCTCACACAGGAACTTTATTACTACTGCGATCTTCTGACCTCCTGACAAGTACAAAGTTCTTTTGTTTAATGGACATCAAGAACTAACACTCTCTTCCTCAATTTTCTCACATGAAGTGAAAAAACTCTGCAAACTAACACTCCCTTCCTCCACTCGCCCACCTTAAGAATCCTCCCTCCTTTACCTCATACACACACAAAACCTTTTGCTAAACAAACAATACTAGACAACTGAGTTCTTTTTCTTATTGCCTGCATTAATCTGACCCACCCTACTCGATGGTATCTGTCTGAGCCTGTTGAAACTGTAGAGTAGAAGCAATGCTCATGGACTGTACGTCAAATCCACTGGACAGAACACAAGAATTTTTTTTTGCATATAGAATGCATTGCTAAAACCTGGTCATAATAAATATAATATTCTGCAAGTGTTTGTACTTTGAATAAGAATACAGATCAGAAAAAGCCTTTTTACACTGGACAGCAACACACTCCCAACTGGTTGAAAGAACTGCTCCTTTCTGATAAAGTTATTAATGAACTGGGCTCCTCTTCAGAGGAATCTTTGGGACACCCTCTCCCCTCCCCACAAACTATATATAGCTTCCACAGTTTACAGTGGGGGCTATGTATGTGCGAGGTTTTTGTCCAAAAATATGTAGATGCTGCAAAGGGGTTTTTTAGAGTTGTAAAAATATTGCTTGAAAACTCAAAATTAAGCTTTTTAAACATTCAACACCGAATGCCTCAGACCAGCAGAAACACCCCATTAATTTATGAAGACATGCCTTTCAAGGGAGAATCCTCCCTTTGTTCTTCCTCCATTAATAAAGAGGAGTGGGAATGGGAGACATATTGCTGGTGTCTCCTGCTATGGCAAATACTCTGAAGTCAACTCTTACTATAAACAGCTGTGGTGCCAATTACAGGCGCCACAGTCTTTGTCTGTTTTGCTTTTAACAAGTGTAACATGGATCAAATTTAATTTCTGGCTCAAAATGGATGTAAAATTAAGAACACTTGGTGCAGGAGAAACACATGATCTTCAACAACATAATAAATGGTCTTCTCTGGCCTGTTTTAGTAGGGGAGACACGCTAAGCTCTTTCAATTTCTTCCTGTGCAACAAGCCCTACATCATCCATGGTGCCATGTGCCGCATCCCCTACAGCCTGACCAGTGTTATGACACCTAATATTGTAGAGGAGGTCTCACCACAGCCCTGTACAATAACACTGATGCTTTTCTTTCACTGTTTTAGGCCCATTTCTTCCAATACACTGTAAGGTCACATCACAGAAAGTTATAACTCAAGTCACCCTGCAAGGAAGAGATCAACCAGGTCCCCGTTCCATTCCCTTTTCCAGCTGATGAGCTGAACAGGCCAGCTCGGTGCTGAACACTGGTCTTAGCAACTCTGTCTGTGCTGTGAGCAAGAGGACAGAAATCAAACACCAGGCGGCTAGGAAATTCATCTCAATAAACAAGGTGCTGTACTGGGTTTCTATGTCTCGAGTCTAAGTTTAGCTCTCGCACAAGTCAGAAGTAAACACTGTAGAAAGGATACCAATACAGCAAATGTGAAAGGACTCACCAGCATCAGCTACTTTAAAAAATGTTTAAGACCACATGTACAGGGGGAAGGGGAGAAGACACACAGAACCTTTTTCTGTGCCAGCTGGCATACGTATAAGGACATTTTCTTCCTTTTGGTGAAATTACAGTACTAATATAGCAAAGTCACTGGACCTACCTTCCACTGTTACAGAAGCTAGCTAATGTGATTTCCAGTGCTATCAATGAGAAAGGTCTTCCTTAAGAAAAGGGACACTAACTTATTTCCTGTATGTAGCTGCAAACCGACCATAACTGCCTTTCTTTTTGCAGTCTGACACCTACAGCTTCAGAAAGGTGATGTCAAGTTGGAGAGGGCTCACAGAAGAGTCTTAATGGCTCTTCAGAAGAGCCTTAATTAAAAGAGCAGNATCGAGTTACAGGCTTAAAAGAAAATTTAGCAGTAATTTGATTGCAGTATCTAGACATACGCCACACTTATTCAGAGACACTTCAAAACATACCACTTAAAGATAACATTATTCATCGGCTGAAAACTAAAACTAAGCAACTTGTATCATAAGATTACATACTCTTAAGGAGGGAATTAACTACTGAGAAAAGATGTAAGAGATGGAGAATGCACTAAACAAACGTGTTCTAAATCAAATGAGAATTACAATATTTTCTGTGTACAACATGGATTGCTTTAAGAGTTACCAATACTTGAAAATATGTCTTTGGATAACTAGATCAGAGACTGGAAACCAAAATAAAGGAGGAGAAGGGAAAGAACAACAAATACTAGAAGAGTTGGGTTAGGAACAGTAAAAGGCAAGGGGACTACCGAAAGGCTTTGGGGTGAAGCTGTCCTGTTACTAGCATTCACACATGCAATATTGCTGCCTGGGGAGCTTGTCTGGGGAGATTATTAAGTTATTAAGTTACAGATAATATCTTTTCACATACATGAAAATGTGCTAGTTTAGAAAAATTCAATCAGCCCGATCATCTACTTAGCATAGGCTACAACACACAATGGTCCCACCTGACCTATAATAGTGGAACCTGCAATAGCAGAAATAAGAACAGAAGCAAGTTCTCAAGTTCTCTTTTCCTGTATTCATGAAAAGGGCCTAACTTTTACAATGTGTTATATCAATGGTTTTGCACTGAAAACACATACGTTCTTTACACTAGTGACTAGGTCTGAAAAAGTCCTGCTATGAAAACTGCATGAAAAATTTTAACTTGTCAAGAGTGTTCTAGTTTTAGGTAAAGGTTATGATACTTACAGTGTCCCTCCAACAAGTTTACTTTAAGTAAAGTTATCATTAAGGTCAGATCCCAGCTTGATAAGACAGTGGGATCTTTCATTTCAGGTAAAGCAGGGAACATATATTTTGTTTTCAGTCAACTCTGATAACATCAATGCAATTAAAAGGCCCTCACTGTACTTTTCTTTGAAGGCATTAAAAATAGGAATCATTATTAAGCTTCCAAATCCCAAACTGAAAGAATAAAAGTACACTGACAGACAGTGTTCTTCCTAACCCGTCAAAATTTCAAGTAATGTAATCATTCCATACCAAAATCAATTACAACAGTACCTGGTATGTGTATTATTCAGTCACAGAAGTTTCTATTTGCTATAAAGCACACTACTGATAATTGTTCACAGTGGCAAGACAGAGGGCACTAAGAAATCTGGAAACTAGCATGGTGTTGACATACGAGAAATGGGGCTGAGGCTCTTGTCAGTGGAGAGAGCCAGAGACTTCTGGTCTCCGGGGAGAGGGTTTTCCTTCACCCCTTCTCTTGCAATCCCCTTCTGCCTAGTTTTTATTCAGTAACTATCTTGTTTAGCCTTCCCTGCCTCCCCACTTCATTCTCTTGCTCAAGTTTATTTAGGTCCTGATCCATTAACAATAGGAGTTAATGCCCCTAAAACAGGAAAATAAAAAAGTATGATGGAAGAGCAGTCTACAGTCCTTTGCCCACTTACACCCTGGGACTGAATATAGTTTTCTTGTGGTTAATGATACACCTGCCTTTGCCCATTTCTATTCTGCCTAGTGATACAAAACCCTAACACAAGTGTGACACCAGTGTTTGGCCAGTTATAGCGTCATACAACGCAGTGGTCTTCATTCAGGTCTGTATCACTATTTGAATGTCAATTTTGTTTTAAGATTTCCTCAGAATCCTGAGCTGCATTTTGTCCATTAAGCTACATAATTGCTTTTGCCCATAGCAACTTCTCTGCTGGCAGGCAATTTTTTCCAGATTCAGCAAAAAGATAATAGTTCCCATAGTGAGTCTTTGAAAAGCAGAAGTTAGTGATAATACCCAGGACAATACCCATGCTCGATATTAAAACAGCAACAACAAAATGGACCTATGGACTTTCAAAGTGGTCTTTTATTTCCCTAAAACCCTGCTGTTAACTCTCCAAGTGGCAATGTCTTACTAAAGAAAAGCTTCCAGTAAAGTTGTTTTATTTAATGCCATTGTTATCCATAACTTTCAAGGCTTCAAAGGGAGTTTTTTCTCAAACAAACAGTGGAAAAGAGCCCTCCCCCACCCTAACTGGTGGGTTTACTTCTAGAGCTATAAAATGAATAACTAGTTTATTAATTGACTTTTTTTTTCTTAAAACACTTGAGCCATTTCAGACTAGCAGTTTGCTCTGATTTTAAAGATACTAATGCAAATGTTAGTCTTAAAGCCTCATGGGGAAAAAAAAAAAAATCCCATCAATAAAATTACCATTCAGTTTCCCAGACAGAGTTTGGTTTTTCTAGTTTATTCAAATACAATATTTTTAATTTTCTAAGGGTAATATTTTACCATTATATTGTTTCAGTTTATGTATAGTGGAACTACAAATGTAATCTTCTTGCCCGTCTTGACCTAAAAGAAAAATGCAGCATCCTCATTCTATCATTTGCAGCTGTTTTTAATGTAATTCCAAAAGCACACACAGATGAAAGCATCTATTAGAAAGAAACGTTTCGATTTAAGATAGATACTGCATCTACACTTACTGGCAAGCAATCCGATTCCATTTGCTAGTGATCCAACCCAAGCAGTCTTGCCTTTCCCTTCTCCAAAAGCATCCAGCCATTCTAAATACAAGACTCCCACCGCCAGCGGTGATCCGTAACACAAGAACTGAGTAAAGAAGGAAACGACAACAATCACCCAGCCCCAGCCACCATCTGGTGGTTTCCGAAATACCATCCTGTCAGATGAGTGCAGATGTACAGGCAGAACCTGTGTAAACAAAAAACAAAACAGAACAGAGCATTAGAAATGTGACTGACCTAGGTTTGCTAATACAAGTGAGCTGTACAGAGAAGTACACATTCAAACAGAGGCTTATTTCAACCGTCCTTCAAGAAATATATACAACACAGCACACAGGCAATGAAAAGTAGTTACCATTTGGTACTTCTACCTCTTCTGCATAACACAGGAACAGTACACAAAGCATTAGTAAGTCATACATACATCAGCACTGTATTACAGAAAGGGGGAACACTTCATTTTCTGAGTGTTAAATAGGCTTTGTGAAGACCTCAGGTATTAATATCTGCCACAGTTCAACGAGAGAACCACATGGCTGCCAGCTGTTAAGCCCTCAGATATCCCAAGTGAAGCGTATAGGCTTGAAGGACAAGAAAAGCTACAAGTATAAAGCAATCCCAATAAATAATTTAGGATTTTTAAAAATTCACAATTATAAAAATATCAGTTCAAGGTCCAAAATAAAAAAAAAAAAAACACCAACCTCTACTTAGTTGTAATCTCAGCATAGTACCTCCCAGTTTAGCAAGGTGTTTGCCACCAGATAGCGTACTCTAGGAGGGGCAGGCCGAGAGGAAGACTGACATTCTGGAAATAGTAACAGTTCAGTACTCTGCTCTGTCAACAAGGTGATGTGTAGAGGAGTGATGCATCCAAAAATCACTTTGTACATATTAGTAAGTGAAGTGAGTTCTAAAACTGTATACAGGTGTCGGCATATATCTCAAGACATGGCAGTATTAAACACGCACACAAAAATCTAAAACCTGTTACAGTGTCCGCTCTTTGCGCAGTTTGCACACATCACCCTTCCCCAAACTAGCACTCACTGTTGGATTCCACAAATACCACCTTACTCCTTTGCCTGGCAAGATCCATCACTTACGCATTTATGGCTTTAAATAACTGGCTGTCCTCACACCTTCTCAAGACTAATGTGTGAATGTAGGGACTGATGCCTCTAACATCTAGCAAAGAATTTAGAAGTTTCCAGGCTAAACTGCTTTGGAGTTCGGGTGACTCCAATGATACCTGAGTCCCTATGCACACAACTAACCTGCCCTCCCTCTCTACAGGGAGCAATCTGCCGAAGTGATGATCACAAAACCCATGTTCTGTTCCTGGCTCTGTCACTAACCAGACGTGTGATTCTCAACAATTTTATTTCCTTTGCCCTGTAAGACAGAAACAGATAAGATCTTACCCTGTTTTCTTCATGAAATACACTCAAGGACCATCTTCACACCACAGCTTACGCATTAAGACTGCTGCAGTAACAGTTCTGCTTGGAGACCCCAAGAGGCAAAGCAGAAAAATAAACGCGCCTCACTGCCTGTTTGGCTTACAACCCAGAGAAGGTGGAGTTCTTCAACTTTTCAGTGAAAGGAAAGAAGTTGCTGCTTTATGAAAGCAATGGTGTAATCGAGTAGACAATAACAGAACTTCCATTCAAGCTCCCTGTACTCATTGATCGGGCAATTTTTAAGAATTTGCGTTGAAAACTTGGCAAAAAAAGCTGCATTATAAAATTTTGAGGAATAGTTACTATAGAGACATGAAAAAGGCCAGTTCTTGTTTACAGACACACTTAAATGTTATTTTGAGGGTAGATACTTACAGATGGTGACACAAAAGTCCTTCAGCTCCCTACAAATGTACCTTCACGTGGCGACTCTACCTGCAGAAAAAGAGCAGCAAAGCAAGTTTTCAGCCAAAGTATCACTGCAACAGTGAACGCAACTCTGAAAAACTGGTGTTTTCACATTAAATTTCTTCTTTTTAATATCTTTTCAGAGGAACTTCAGAAGTAATCAAGTTATCTCAGTGGAGAAATACTGATCCCCCTTCAATTAACTAACAGCTGACAGCAGCCTTGAGCTCCAAAATAACAAAAACATTGTCTACTAATGTAAAATAAACTTTGACGTTCTAGGTCCTTTAGGAGTGATTTACAGTTTTAACATACTGACAGTCCCTCAAGATACAGTATTTCCAGTTACAAATGTTACAAAGTTATATGTTTCAGTTATAAATGTAAGCTCTGATTTATTTCCTCGAATGTCTGGTAAGTGTCCCTTGATTACATCAGGTGCAAGGGTGACAGCTGGGATAGACAGAAATCATACTGTAAGGTATCGAAGCATTAAAAAGCTGCTTATAGGTACTTTCCTATAACAATAACCTTTATACAAAAGGTGATCCCTGTGTTTCTACACAAAATATTTAAACTATATGTATGCAGTCACCAAAAGAGCTGACGTATGCATCGCTCCGTGCATTAAACAAGCATCACTTGGCTTGTTTTGTCCCTGACTGGAGTAAAAATGGTGGAAATAAGTAACAGCTTCAAGAAAAGACACTTCCACTGAGACAAAGCAAGGAAGTTTTCAGAAACCTACTAAAATAATGGAAATAGACAGTGAATAATCCCAACTTGTATTTGTTTAAAAAGTGATCTTTAGAGAACAAACACATTTTAGCTGTTATATTGATTTCCACTGTACTGACGCCCTAAAATCTGGCACAGAGACAACTCTGAGTTCAGTTCTGCTATTCTGAACATTTGATGGGGAGGGAGGGAGGGCAGGGCAGGAGAGGAAAAAGGTTTTTGTAGTCTTAGGTCACGTAGCCTTTTCTAACAGAAAGACTAAAAAAAACTTTGGATCAGTTCCTCATCTGCTGCGAGTCTGCACAGCTTTATTAACTTTAACCAACTGCTCCCAACTTATGGCAGCAGAAGAGCTGACGTCCTACATCCTGACACCTCCTATTTTGTACCACGGATCTCTTTTGCACCTTTTGGATAAATAACAGGATTTTCGGTAGCAAAAACATCTCTATTTTCTAAACACTTCAAGCCATTTACAGTCTACAATTGTCAAGCAAAAAGTGAAAACCACTGTCATTTTTCCCCCCAGAAATCATCCTCAAAGGGAAAAACAGATCTACGAAGTCCCAGAGTTTAAGAGCCAACATGACCTGGCTTTTCCTTCCCTTTCTTGCAGGTTGCTCCTTCACCTCACACCACTTACCTAAAATAAGACGCATTTTCTAATTTCCCTGAAGGCACAAAGTCCTCCTGAAGGGAGCATGCGAGCCGAGAGTCCTGTGCAAGGAGCCCGCTCCCCAGAGCCCTCTCTGCTACGATACATGGTTAAAGATGTCCCACTAAACCAAACTGCTGCTTAGACTGTGGATATCAATACACCTTTTATTGGTACGTTATTGAATGCTTCCCTGAAAATGACAAGTTGTAGTATAAAACCTTAGCAGCATGGACAAGAGCCAACAGCAGGAACTAAACCTTCACTACGCCCAACGCTGCCTGCATGGGCATCAAATCTGTGCATCGACTTGGGAGGGATCCAAAGTGCCTTTTACTATTTTCTATCTGTGTGGAAGGAGGACGCAGACTGTACAGATACACACGATCATCAAAAGTAAAGAAGGAGAAACACATACAGTAAAAGAGCACTTAACAGTTTTGTCTTCTCATGGAACCAGCCAGGAAGACTTGGGTGATCCTGGAAAGAGACAAACAAACCTGGGTTTAAGATTCGGGTGGGAACCACTTCACAAACCTTACTGTTCCCAAAACCTAATGGATGTTGTTTCAGACTCCAGGAAACCTAGTCACTTCAAAAATACCGATATGGATAAATGAAGCATAAAGAATTAAACAGTAACTTGAAGTTTGGTCAGAAAAAGCTTTTCAGTGAGTTGTACTCACTGCGAATAAGAATCAGAGGAAGAGAGCTGCTTGATGAAAGCCTTTACCAACAACAACAAAAAGAAACCCTACAGAACAAACTGAACAACAACAGTTTTAATGTGGAAAGAGACACGTGTCTGGCTGCAACTGTTTTCTTTTATCTAAGCAGCTTTATCACAATATCGAGCTCTTTTTCTGTAAATCTTAAAATTTGGTTTAAAGATGACAGAGGAACACAAAAAAAACCCCTGGTCTAAAGAACACGAGTACGACTGAAACATTAGCCCTCAGCACAGAAACTTGTATTAATCTGTGGCAAAGGGAATCTTGAGAAAGACAGTAGCAATACGACTGTTTCCAGTTTGTTATTTGTGCAACGGGAGCCTGGTTAAGAATGCTGCTTTCTGCAAGCAGCACATGGCTGCGAAGAAAGCCAATGTCAGCAGAACCACTGTGTGATTAACACTCAGCTATTCCAGTTTTGCAAGGCACTGGTACAAATTAAGACGGTACCAGCCAGAATGGTAACATCCCTCATTTTAAGTTGAATTAGACTTCACGTAAATTTCTATTTATTTTTCAGGCAACCTTCTTCCCATTATCATCTGACATTTCTGCTACCCTTAGCTTGCAAGTAACACCTAGAGCGTTAGTGATACCTTACAGTTGTTTTTAACCTACTCGTCGTTTCCAAACACCTGCATATGTACTGACATGATGGTATAAGCATTGTATTAAATGCACTGAAGAATATGCACCTGTACTTTGATGCCACCAGACTTTAATTCATGTTCTAACTACGGTAGCTCCCCACATTTGAATATTTGTCCAAGTTCTTTCACACTGAATATATATATTCCCCTCTCAGTTCTCAGCATTCAGGTCTACCTGTTTCTCATGCTCCTCTACTTCTCCTTTCGTAAGTTATGCAAGTGGCTCATCAACATAAATATTTCCTTCCATTTCTGCCTGATGAGGGGAGAAGTAGGGAGTTTAAAACAAAACAAAATACCAGAACAAAACTTACCGGCGACGTAGTAATGTTTTTCTATTGTAAAAAATAAGTTCACATAAAGAAGCATCAACCAGGGCAGCACATAAACCCGCCAGCTTTGTACAAATCTGTCAGCTCAGCAGAACCAGTCCTACCTGTTTCCAGAGCCTCGCTGCCCCAGAGGGAATGGAAACCGCCCTCCCTCCCCCCCAAGTATAACTGCCTGTCAGACACTAGCATGCATCCCTACAGACAGCCGTAAGCCAGTGCTGCTATAAACCACCAGCCAGCTTGATTTACCCGAGAAGAACTCCCCTGCAAAACGAGAGCGCGCATCACAACCTGCAAGGGCTCCCCTTGGCGTCCGCTCTCTCAACCGGTCCGCACCCCTTGGCCAGGTCCTCCGTGGGGATGGATGGGCTCTTATAGCCCCCAGCTCGCCTCGCCTCTCCCCACGCCCCCGGGGGGCAGCCCACACCCCCAGAGGACCGCGTTACACATTGACACCTTCCACCTCCAGACCAGTTTCGACAAGAAACGCTCATTCGCACAGCAACACGCACCAAGAAGTGACCGAAGGTCGCCCTCGCAGGGCCGATGCCAGGCACACGGCGAGACAGGGTTGCGCCATGCTGCCCCACTCCCGGGCGGCCGAGGCCTCCGAGGCGGGCACCCGCGATGGGCACGCACCGATGCCAATCGGCACCCGCTGCCACGTGCCCGCAGCAGGC
>WAAD01029324.1:14531-33679 GCA_013389945.1 Fregata magnificens | reverse complement strand
CCGTCATGTCCCGCCGCTCCGCCCGCCGGGTGCCCCTGCCCGTCCCCAGCGCCAGCCCCACCGCCCCTGGGGAGGGCCTGGCTCCAAGGCGCCGTAAAAGCCCCCTGCCACCCTCCTCTGCTCCTTTTATTCGCATGCCCACGCTGAGGCCCGGAAGGCAGGAGCAGGACCGCAGCTCCTTCAGCCATAGCGCAGCGCCTTAGAACCTGCTGGGGTACCAAAGGCAGCGTAAGCGCTGCAGGACGGGGCCGGGCGCTGGCTCCCCGCCAGCATCGTTGCCCAAAGGCCGCAAACTTGCGCTGCGAACAGCGATGCAGGCAGCTTACGTACAGCGCTGCTACCTGAGCCTGCTAGCTCAGGTCAGGGACAACTCACTTTTGAATCAGCGTAGCCACTGACGGTAGAGGCAGTCTCATTAGAGCCCTAGCCCAGATCAGTGCGTGTGGCACGTACAGCGCTGTTAGACATGACAAGGTAGCTGTCAACTCATGCACGTTCAGGCGCCTGCAACTTTCACCCTTCGGACCGCAAAATCTGTTGCAGAATCTGACTAAATACTCAGCAAGTATCAGGCGCTACCCAGGGCTGTGTGTTCAGTGTGACGGCTCTGCTGCTGTCTCTACCCAGTTAGGGCAGCTCAGGTACCCACACAAGCTGCAGGTGGAAATACAAACACTACCAGAGTTGAGTGAAATTCTGAGAGCTGAAATATTCCTACAGCCGAAATTCTGAAGCAAATCTCAGATGTTTACAGCCCGTGCAGTTCCTACAGGTGTGACATAACTCCCCTTTCATACCTGCAGTCCAGATTTACTCCTCCGTGCAATATTTACAGAGGGTCATGAACTTCAGGTATCTTTTCAAGTGCCTAGATCCACCTCACAGTGTTCAGGCAAATATTAAAATGAATAGTTGCTACCAGAAGGACTGACAGAAGAATGATACAAACTCAAGACTCACTTCTAAGACATCTCTGAAGTGAGAAGGCCTCACCTGGCATGTGGTTCAACTTTGGGTATCTCACATCAAAAAGGGCAGCCAACTGAAAAGAAACGGGGTGTGTGTGTGTGAGAGAGAGAACAGGAACTATCAGAGCTCTAGAAAACTGGTCCAGGGAGGAGAACTGAAATAAATGATAGGACGAGAGGGAATGGCCTCAAGTTGCGTCAGGGGAGGTTTAGACTGGACATCAGGAAGAATTTCTTTACCGAAAGAGTGGTTAAACATTGGAACAGGCTGCCCAGAGAGGTGGTGGAGTCATCAACCCTGGAGGCGTTCAAAAAAGGTATAGACGTGGCACTCCAGGGCCTAGTTTAGGAGTCATGGTGGTGTTAGTTGATGGTTGGACTTGATGATCTTAGAGGTCTTTTCCAACCTTAATGATTCTCTGATTCTATGAAATGGCATTTAACCTAGAGAGAAGGCAGAGGGGAAACATAACAACATTCTTCAAGAACTATAAGGAGTTATTGCAAACAGAAAGGAATGAATTGTTCTGCACACACATTGGACAACTAAAAGAGGTGAGTGGACTTAAACTCCATCACAAGATAGTGCTTTAGATATTAGGAAAAGCAACACTAGCTTGGTACTGGCAGAGATTTCTTTGGGAGAGCATAGCATTTTGGGAACACACATGCACTGGGTTGCTGAAACAAGAAATGACTGAAGACAGCTGTTCAGATAGTAAACAGCCTCTGTTTGCCTTGATCATTTCTTAGGCTCCAGGACACAGGCTGAAATCGAAAGGCTAACTGAAATCTTTCCATACCCACACAAGAGATGGCTGGAAAATAACAATTCTGAAACAACCATTCAGATGTGCCGTTTCCTACACTTCAATACAAAACCAATAAATACAATAAAAATCTTTTTGCATACAAGTGCGTATAAAGCTCCAGTTCTCATTACAGTGCTTGATATAAGCGTTTTGCTTTTTGAATTCTACAGGAGCTTAAAAACCAATGTTGTGGGCTAAAATTAAGCACAAGACGTCCTACTCTAGCAAAATTGGTTATGAGCATCTGAAAAAAAACAGTGAAAAAGAATATTCGTGTATTCACAAGCAGTCATTAGACAACTGCGTACAATAAGCCTGGAGTTCATAATGGTTTATACAGGAACATTCAGAAGAGTTAAGCCATATCAGTTACAGCATACACTGAAATACACTGAACCTTTATGCAGAGGAAGCGGTCCCAGTCAGATGCAAACCGACTTTAGATCACAGGCAGCTCTGGACCTCAACGAGAAACCCCACTTTGGAATTAAAATGCACTTTAAATGAACACATATTGATCCTAATTGCTTTGCTTCAACTTCTGTGGATGCCCTCCTGATGACAAGTCTTTTAATTAACTCCGCTTTTCATATGAACGTGCCAGTCAAGCGCATACCATAATTTTGAGAGGGCAACCTTGCTGGCAAAAGACAGACTTGTGAAAACAAGCCACAGCAACAAAAGGCTAGAGGAAAGAGTCCCTCCTCCATGTCTCCTTTGTCCTTGGTTTCGTAACAAGCAACGCAGCTCCCTCCAACCCTACGTTTCTGCTCACTCAGCCTACGGTATTTTAGCAACTGCCATTTGGCTTAGATTTGAAATCACTGATTAATCTTCTAACTTCTTCACTTCAGAAACCCCTCCTACAGGGCCTTCAAAGGCAAGTGAATTATAATGGTGCCATAGCCGCACCTTTTGTAACCACGCTTTTGTCCCACACATCACCAGAAGATTTCTTAAACCTTCACTTTAAAATAGAAAACGAAGGGAAACATTGGATGATGCCTACAAACCCCTCCCTCCCTCAGCCTCTGGGGTTTAAGAATCCAAAGGATAAAGGTACTTACGTAGCATGGCCAGGGATGAGAGCAGCACCTAGTTAAAAAGTTACCTTGTTTCTGGTGAGCCATGGTTGCAGGACGTGCAATTCTAGGTCACTAGCAGCTATATCGGCGTACAGATGATCTAGAAACATTCTCTACTCTACAGACGGTGCAGCAGCAGCTCCTGAGGTTACAGAGAGGAAATTCAGAGGGTATTCATATAGCCATCCTGGAACGGGTCCTTCCCAGCAAAGAATGCAGCTGGTGTGCTGAACACCCCAAAACTGACCAAAAAGGAATTATCATCCTGGGTAAAAGAGGGGACAGGGGCTTTTTTTGTTTTTTTTTTGTTTTGATGTTTGGTTTAGTTGGTTTTTGTGGGTTTTTGGTTTGGTTTTTTAAACAGAAGGTACATAATCTGCAAGGGAGGAAAATCTCAAAACTTAAAACAATTCTAAATATTTGATCAACCACTGTTCCGTAACCTGTGGTCCAGATTGAGAAGCATCTTTTTGTACATTTGTAGTCTTTACACAATCTGTGTAGGAGAAGAGACTCTGGAATGGTCAAGCTAATACGTCCAAAGTTCATTGTTGTCTTAGGTGTTTTGTTAACTTGCTTGTGGAAAATGTCCATTAATGATTGAAGGGGAAAAAAGGTGAGGAAAGCAATCAGCAGTTTGACTGGAGTTTAATTTAAGCAGATGTATTAAATATCTGTGCACTCACAGAGTCTAAAGGACACTCATTTGTCTTCAGCAGCCTTAAAAGGCAATACTTCGGTAGTCATAATTTAACCCTTCATGTGAGAGGCAAAAAGAGTGAGGCTTGTCAAGTGCTGTTTGACCACATTAAGCAGGGTCATTATACCTTCTCTCACATTTGTGTGAAAGGGAGGAAGATTGCTTAAGCTGCAAAGAATACAGATTTCCCCCAAGATGCCAATAAAGTACTACAAACCTCCCATGGTGTTGTCACAGCTATGCTGACAGGGAACTTAGCCTATGCTGTTTGGGGAAATACAGATCTAGCAGCAGAACCGCCTCCCCCCCACAAGTCTGTAACTACCAACATACAATGCAACGCGTCCACACCGCCGTCTTCTGAAGAGGTCCCATAACGTGGGCAAGACCTGAAGTAGGTGTTCAGATGAACTGTATCACCAGTCTAACCACCGTCTGACAAACTCTTCAGCTGCGTACTTCCAAATGCTGATTTGTACATCAGTTTTCTATGTTAGTCTTCGAATCTATATACACATGCAAAATAAACATCACATGCAAACTTTCTGCAAAGCTTGTAACAAAAGTAATGTAGCAGTCATTTAGGTTGAAAAATTATAATCTACAATCTTTTTTTTTTTTACTTTTACATGACTGAAAGGGTTTTTTTGTTCTTACACTACCCATATACATAATGAGGACATGGAAAGATTACAGCAAAAAGTTATCTAAGAAAAGTAATTTTATCTTGCTGCTCGCTTAAATACTCTTGCTATGCAATGCAATCAACTAATGTAGTTGCAAGGAATGTTTTTTGAAGATTTTAGAAGTAAACTTGCTTTGCAAAAGTTTGTTGTAACTAACTAGGGAACTACGACAATTTTTACATAATGTAATCTTCTGAATCTGCCACGTATATTTGCATTCTCTAAACTGATAAAGGAGCTATTTGGGTTCATTAAATAATGATCTTTTATGTATTAGGAAAATCACAATAATTTAAGGCTATTTTAAAAATCACATACACTTCAACTAAAATACAATAGTGCACATGAAATGACAAATAAGTGCTGGCAGCATGAAACGCATTTGCTAAGAGTGTAAAATGGAAATAAAATTAGTGCTGCATCTCCAAGCAAAGAAATATATCAGTTCCATTTTCCTAGAGCATCCACTTTCAGGGACTATGAAGAAGTACATTTTTATTATGGCATAGGTCTCTCATGACCTCTAGGTTTACCATAAATTCACCAAGATCAATGCCAGTACAGACTACAAGTGCTACTTCTTACCGAGATACGAATATTCTGTTGTTCAACCCCATCTTCCCATGTGGCACTGATCTCATCAAGTGTCCCTCACAGTAAAGCTAAGACCCAGTTAAGATGGTGCATATTATACTAGGATAGCTCAGGATGCACTCATCATTTTAGGGAAAGGATGCCATTTTCTTTACAGATCAGAAGAAGATTCCTTACAGAAGGCAGGCAAGGGTCAGAGCTATCTCATATAGGAGAAAATCTTGTATATACAACTATGTATGGTCACATTAGAGAAACAGATGTCAGTGAAAATACCAGCATATTAAAAAAAATCACAACACATAAATAATTAAATCACTTTTGCAGAAAATAATTAATAACTTAATAAAATATCTTTCCCCTTTCTAGACATTGCACCTCTTTCTGAGCATATAGGGCACATAAAGCATTTGCTTAACTAGAGGGAGGCAGACTGTTTTATGCTACCTCTGCTTTTTTGTTTTTAATCAGTAACATCGGATCTCCTTTCTAAGTTATATTTTGTATTAGCTTCATGCCTTAAAAGGCTAGCATAACAATCTTTATTAAAGAATAGGATGCAAATTGATTAAACACATTTTTACTTTCAGCAGTGGATGGACAGAAAATAGAGAAGAACTGGATCCTTAGTATTGCTGAAAAGCAGTGTGAACAAAGCAAGTACCAGAATGTCCACTCTAGTCCCATGCTACAAACTCCTGGGTGATGGCTGCAGTAATCAGAGCCGTGGCAGAGGGCATGATTAGGTGGAGAAAAATGCATTAAAGAATGTCCTTTAAGAAAATGACTCATTTGTTGCACAGAACTATCTCCAGCTTCTGCCTGTTGAGCATATGACATGGAAAGGGCTGTTACCAACCACATCACACGCCTGCTGGTTTCCCAGTGGGACTCAGATCATACAATACTGTGTCAGTCGGATGCTCTAGAAATCCTCAGCTACCCTCCGGTGGATAGCTCTTAGTCTTTATAAAGACTTATGTAAGATAGCCTTTGCAAACACAGGCCAAGTAGATGACTTCAGCTTCAGAGCAAAAAGATGACAATCTCAGCATATCAAAGGCAAGTATTTTTGTTGAGGTAGTCACCAGGCAGAGCACAAATACTGGAGACAGCTCCTCAGAAGTGGTGTTTGCTTATTCCCCACTGACAATTCATCTACTTCTTACCAGCAGAGAATACTGAAGTTTAATGGCACACATTTATCAGGGCAGGAAGTAGCATAATGCATTCCTGTGGGACTCTGCAGAGTACAGGCATACACTCTTCATCTTGCTTGAGTATTAAGTTCATTTAATAGACTTGAGTTAGCTTTCCCCCCACTTATTTAACTACATTAAAATACTGAGGAAGGCATTTATTTTCTGTCAATGAAACGGAGATGCTAGTAGTAGCAGTATGAAACAGCCAGCAATCTAAATTCACCTCAGTGCAATCTGATTTCAATGCAAATTTTGTCAATTTTTTTCTGTATAATGCAGTTCTGCCGGATAAGATGTAGCTTTATTTCCAGTACTGCCCTTAGTCTAGTCTGGGGTGTTCATAGGCTGAGACCGCGATTCCAAATTACACTGCATTTTTGTAGTTATCCTTATGCATCGATCTGTTGGCGATACAGCACACGCTAAAGCAGTTCACAATTTATCATCAAATGTCTGTAAAGTGTCCCAAAAAGCCTACGTATTTTAATTTTGTACTGCCAAGACAAACTCAGTTAGTGGAGGGACAAAAGGGAAAGGAAGATTCCACAATGGAAGAGGTTTATTTTAAGCCTATGTTAAGCTGCCACCAGGGCTTGTCTAAATATAGATTTGTCCACTGTAAACACCCTTAGTCTGCATTTAGTGCAGACACAGAGTTACTCAGCAATGGCAAGCAGGCTTTACATTCACACCCAGGCCCATGATAACTCTCAATCATAACCGATTCCTGAAGAAATAGTTTGTAAGCGGGTTTTTGCATCCAAAGAGAAACATTAACCAAGAAAAGCTTACCTCCTCCCGTTGGCATCACACCTTTGTCATCTAAGTTTTGGCAAGCTCTGTAAATGCTCTCAAGATGAGAAGCAAGCTCACCAAGGGGCTGCAGCTTTCGGGCCCAGCTCTTCAACTCACCATGGTTTGCCAAGGACAGGCAAGCAGGGGCTGTGCAGACATGTTCCGTGAGCCTCTGCAGCGGCTCGCACGCAACAAGGCATGAAACAGCCTGCATTGGGCAGGTGCGGGTCATTGTTCCACCACTCAGAAATCCTGGCATCCGTACCATGGTTTCCTGCTAACTCCTTACCTCCACTTGTTAATCCTTGCTCTGCCTCTGAATCATCAATCCTTGTATTCTGCAGCGTAAATATTGCGCTATACCAAAACTGTCTATCTCAAGTACTGGTAATCTCACCACATCTGCAAAGAGCCTGCACAATTTACCATCAATAAATTAGCTTAAACTGTACTTGCTCTGACAACTACAATGTAAACACATCCGGTGTGTTCCACCACTGCAATGTGATACTCTCTCCAAGTTTATGTGAATCATCCCCCCAGTGACTGTGAAGAGAATTGGAAACCATTGTCTGTTTACTGATCATTTCAGCTTCCTTACCAAAAAAGTACAAATACAAAAAAGTATGTCTTCACTGAAACAACTCAGGGACTCCTCTGTAACTTCCCTGTAAACCAGACATAAATGTATAACTGTCCCTGTGTTAAGCTTTATTTGGCTTTTGGGCTTTGCCGCTTAAAGAGTATATGGCAAAGATTGCCAGATAAAAGGATCGGGACGCTGTATTTCAGTAGGCTAGCAGCCCAAGATCTGCCAGTGCTGTGCTCTTGTGCTGACCTGGAGCCAGAACTGTGCAGGGTCAGCGTTTGGGACACCTGTCACAAATGACGCTCCTTACACAACACGGCCAGGCTGTGGCACCTTAACAGCCTTATGCAGCACCTGCTGCCCACTACAAAACAGGCATCAGCTGCTTACTGTTAGCAGCAGCTAGAATCACATGGGAGTGCCATAATCATTCAGATGATCAGCTCTCCACAACTGCTGTCAATGTTTAGAACAGTCATTCACTTTTGAACAAGGCAGAAAAAGTTTCTTTATAGCACTTGAGTTTTGGACAGGTGGTGTTATCCTTATTTCGCAAGGGATGCTTGTAAGACTTACTGGTATGACAGGCCAAAAAGATACATATGAATGAGGCACAAGGGAACACCCTCCTCTAAGAATATAAAGCACAGAGTGCGTCTATTGTGCATCGGGTTCCTTTAACCTACAGAATTTCTGGGCTCAGAAACAGTGGATGAAACAGCCTGTGCATCATGCATATGAGCCAGGCACCTAATGGCAAATTGTCTACCAGTATGTTTCAGACTAGGCAATCCCACCTTGACAGTGAGATCAGGAGAGAGAGGCTAAACCACCAGCTCACTGACCTCAATCTTAGAAAACCCAATGCTATTACAATACATAAATAGAGCTCCAAGTGATTGATTTAGATGGCATTCAGACAATGTCATTGGAGAACACTGAAGTGAAGTACACTCTAGTAAGCATAAACGGGTCTACCTTGGAAATCTTGTAGCAGGTTCACGTCCAGCCTAAATTCATTTGGAGAGTTTCTGGCTAGAGTTTGCTTTGATTCTCTTGCCCCTTACAACAGCTACTAAAACCTGAAAAGCTTTTGCCTGAACAGTTAGAAGTTAGACGACGTCTCACATCTAAGATACAGAGTGAAGCCCCTACCTTGAATTCACAAGGCTTTGGAGAAGATTTTTTTTTTCCCCCAAAGCAAACCCATGTATTGAAGACAAAGAATGACCACTTTCAGCAGGAATCTAGAATGCTTCCTGAAAGAAGGAAGCAGTCCTACCTTGAACTGCAGGATTGCACAAGTCAGACCCATGACTAAGACATGAGACTGAGGGCCAAGCCAAGGTTCTGCACTGAGGTGCAATTTAGGCAGGGGTACGCTGGGCTCAGAGTGAGCTCTTTGGATTCTTCGCTACTGTTAGGGATGAGTCTTGCCTCAGAGAAAGGTTATTTCTCCATTGATTCATGTGGCTTACTTTTAGGTAATGAGAAGTCCCTTAGAAGCAGCACAGTATCTGCAAGGATATTAAAAGGATTTGAGAGTCAAAGAAAAAAAGTGTTCATTTTACAAAAAAAAAAGCTATCCTTATTTGGTTATACTTACTTTTGTATTTTGGAAATAGTTGAGACATCGGAGAAAGCTTGTTTTAAATATCTCTACGCAGGCTTGGAATTTATTTTTAACACACAAAGCATTCCTATACAGTTAATAGGTGTGTGAACTGACATGTGAAGTTCCTCCTCCATTTTCTTCCTCATTGCTGTTTTCCACCACCCCCGTTCCCCCCAAACAGTCATTAAAAGAAGTGTCTATAATTTGCCCAAGAGGCCAACTGGCACAGACTTTGTATACAACTAGACAGCATCTTAAATACACGTCCAGGGTCTTCACAGAAAATGCCATTGCTTCACATTGCAGAATTTTTTTTTAAAATATTATTTTATATATCCACCACTAAGCAGAATAATCTTAGAGCAGATTGACCCTAGTTAAAAGGTCTGAAGTAAAACAGGTAAAACCAGATGAATTTTAAATTTGAATAGGTCAACAGTGAATTAAAGCTGCACTTGCAGAAAATAATTATTTTCCTTAAAGGGAAATTTTCTGCTTTAGGGTAGGCTGACAAACCACCTTAAGTTTCTCCAGTCCAGAGATGGAAAACATCCTTAATGGCTTCCGTTAACCTATCTTTGAAGTCCTGTAGTAATTATGTAACTGCTCTGGAAACAGAAGAGGCGAAGCCAGGAACCCTGCCTCTGAGCAGAGCACTTGGGAGGGGAAAACAAACAAAAAAGTCTTTGCTGAGACTTCCCCCCACCTCAGGCTTAGGCCAACTTGGATGGGAAAGCTGTAGCAAGTGTCAGGCTTTTATTGTCTGCTCTGTTTTTCGGAATTTGTTGTGGAGGAAGAAAGTGAAGCCTGAGCATCATGTGGGCAACTCTAATATCAGGACACAAATGCTGAAAGAACAGTGACCTGGCTCCTTTTGCCCCTGCAGGAATAACGTTGCTGTGCCGTTCATTGAACGCTGAGGCTTGGAGGAAGCATTCAGTTTAGAAAGCACTGTAAAATTTTCAGGAAGGTCTGGAAGATGTCAAAGCTAATTTCGAAGCCCATTGGATGCAATCCAATCTGGAATTTGCAACCAAACTCAGTTCTCATTTCTGCTTGTCTAGGTCCAAAATAACCTCTACTTTAGTTATTTCATCAGTGTGAACAACAACAGCGGACCCACAATATCAAGGTAAGTGCCAACTTCAGCCCTCAACAATTCCAAGTATTCTGGGGAACTGATCAAAGGTTCATTGAAGTTTGCTGACTTATATCTTAAAAGATTCCTTGCATTAATACATTTTTTAAAAAGATCAGGTGGCAATTCATAAATGCAAGTGGCAGTGCTGTAAAAAAAGCAAACGATTACAAACTCTTCTTTCCAGAACAGTTTTAAAGAGAGGAACTTGGAAGACAGGAAATAACTGAAAACCACGTGAGAATGAAACCAATGAGAACTTCCATAGTTGTACCGTCAGCAGCAGATGAGACTACTATGGCATGACAGCTAAGCTTGACAGGTCCATTATTATCTGTAAATTACAGAACTTTTGTATCATATTAAAGAAAAAACTCTAAAAAATAGTTCTGCAGTGGTAAAGGAAAGCTGCCCCAGCAATTTTAGGAGATTGCTAAAATGCAGCATAGTCCAAAGAGCGAGATTTGCAAGAGAAGCAAGTAGCAGGCAAATTAACCTGGCAGCATGTTAACAAAAACAAAACAAACCAAAAAAACCCCATCAAACCAAAAAAAACCCCACCAAATAAAAAAAAAAAACCAAACCACCCAACAATGAAAGCAAGAGGTTTAAATGTATTTTCATTATACCGCACACACACACAAAAATACCAGGCTACAATTTTG
Source organism: Fregata magnificens (assembly GCA_013389945.1). Classification (NCBI taxonomy): domain Eukaryota; kingdom Metazoa; phylum Chordata; class Aves; order Suliformes; family Fregatidae; genus Fregata; species Fregata magnificens. The sequence continues at coordinate 22,830 of WAAD01029324.1, read as the reverse complement.
GCTGCTTGTGCCAGTATAAACCATTTAAGATGTGAATTTTGTAGCCTAAAAGACTATCTCAGTCACAATCAGTTCTAACAGTGTATAGTTTATTCAACATTTAACGGCTTGACCTAGTAAATCTTTAGCAAATCTTGAGCAAATTTTATTACTGTCATGGGGCATCCTGACTCTGATCAATTAAACATTAGGACTCTTTGGGAAAGAAACTAGCTTACTTCTATAGTTTTCTTCAAAGAGGTAACCCGGGAAAATGGAGACACCTTTTTACATTTAACAGAAACCTGAAACTGAGAAAAAGTTTCAGAATCAGAATATTCCAAGTATTTCAAAAGAACAGAGTTCTGTAAAGATTGAGTAAAGTGAAAGTATTTGGCAAAAACCTATTTAAATTAAATTAAGATAACCTAATTAAAAGCTATTTAACTCCAGCAAAAAGTACCGAAATCTGGTCCATTTCCTGTTAGAAAACAAGCTGGATTTCCCCCTCACTCAGTTATTAGGCAATGCAAAGGCAAATATTCTGTTCACATTGTGCCCTCTTGGCCCTTGTTATTCCCCTGGCACATCCAAACTGTTTTTATGTATTGCTCATAATGATTTGTTTCATTATTCAAGTCGACATTCTGTAAAATGGAGTGTGGTAAAGTTAAGCTGTTAAACACTAGAACAGAAACAAAAGTCTTTCCTTCCTTCGCCTGACAGTCCTGCCTTGGAAACAGTGGTCCATGTCAAATGTTAGAAGTTCGAAGTGTAAAAACCCTTCACGGGTTCTTGCTCTCAGTAGACATGGGAGATGGTATTCACGGAAGCTGATTATTTCCTTCATGTTTCCCTTTCCGTTTTCCTTCCATACATCTCTCCCCTAGGAGCATTTGCAGACAAAGATAGGAAAAAGCCTGAACCAGTTTAACTCTGAAACAAGAGCCTATCATGAGCAGTCTCCATGCTGGTCTCCAGCTTGCACATTGGCAGTGCTAAAAATGTGCTATAGTATTCAATCCAAAATGGGTTTGTTTGTGTCTTTCTCTTACAGATCAGGCAGATGGGTAGAGCTAAGATAGGTGGTAAAACTGGCAGGACATTAATGATATTTCTAACCACGTTTGCACATGCACAGAGATTTCCCTAGTAACATCTCTCTCTAGGGGGGAAGAAAAAAAAAATCATTATGCTCCGGACAAGCTTAGCAGGGTTATTGCTGCCAAGAGATCATATTTTTCCCAAGAATCTAGGTAGGATTTGGACTGAAATTACCGTTAACATGAATTTTAGTGCAAAGGGCCATCATTTCAGTTAGGTGGATTCCTAAAATATATCATAAAATAGAAGTCGAAGCTTTATCATGCAATTTTGACTCACATAAATTGTTCTTGCAATCCATCATCCCTTAAATCAGGGAGACTGCTGGAACAAGGGCACAGCATTCCCAGAGCATCTCTGGGAAGCTCTTGGGGTGTTTCAGTTAAAGAGATAGGTTCCCCTCTTAATTCAGATATTAATTTCAGTTACACAGAGTCATTATATGTACACTTCATAGTAGGAGATGCTTTGGCCTACACAAAAGTTTTTTAAAGAAACTTAATGACTTTTCACAATATGAAACAGTTAACTTGGAAACCCTTAATTATCTTCAGGAACTAACAGCATTAAAATCATCCTTAATTAAACACTCAAGACAACAGCAAGACTAATCCTAGAGTTCCTTAATAGCATGAGGAATGCAATAAGTTTTAACAGGTTTAATTCCTTAGTATGTTGTCACGGCTAGCACTCATTTTGGAAAGAAAACCCAGGAAAATAAATTTAAATAAAACTTATGACAGTTACAGTTCACTAAATCTGCTGCAAAAATCTCTGGGCAGGAAAAGTGAACAGATGATTTTAAAATTATACAGAAATATGTCCTGACAAGCACAAGCAACACAAGAGTGTATTAAGTTTAAAAGCCTTAATTGTTTTAATCACCCATCCACAGAAACTCATTTCTAGCTACAGTTTCTGTGAAAATTAAGATTTTGCCGATATGTAACACTGCAGCCGTGGATTTGACCATATTTAGGAACTTCAATTTCTCTACTGCCAAAGCTGTGCTGTATTTTTTTACTTACATTGGAGCCTAGATAATTGACAGATTAGTTCAAGAGGTAGATCTAGATCTACAAGACATGCAACAGCAGGAGAATAACCCCAAAACTCACTGACAATCTTTTCATCCCCCATTTGCTCAAGTATACACTGATACATAAATTATAACCTATTTCAGGTAAAGAAGGGTGCTTCATGGCCAAGGGTCCCCTTCCCTATTGGTAAGTACTTCTACACTTCTCCGTCTGGCACTGCCCTCTACTCTCCTGCCTGCTCCTAGCTTTCCAGCAAGTAAGTGTCTCCGAAGTTCATCCAGCTCTTGGTTCTCTGATCTAACTGGAGTTTGCTTTGATACTTTCTGGTGCCAGCACTGCTGCATAAGAGAAACAAACTCTATTACTGTTATTCAGCTTAGGGCTGTTCACAGCCAGTAGAGAGTTGTTTTTGGAGTCCTAGCTAGGCAGAGAGGAAAGGGCTAGCCAAAAGATATTTGAATCCCTGTCCTATTTTCTCTCTGCCCCTTTATTAGCCTCAAATGCCACTCTTCCCTTTCAACCAGGTCCATCTGCTCTCCTTCTGCTCATCATGGCAGCACGACGTTCTAACATCCTCCTTCAGTCGCTTATCAGCATCACACATCTGTATTAGACACACTTTTAGATATAGGATTGGGTCCAGTGCCATTTTCAAATCAATAGGTGCTTTCTTTCACCATCATGGCATTTTGTTTTTTTCTTAGATTTTAGGATCATCAGGCAAGACTGTGCTGTGGCAGAGAGCTGCAGAGCACAGCACCTCCAGCCCACGGGAGAGGGCTGCTGAGCTGGCCCTTTATCTGAAAATTCCTGCCGTTTCAGGTTCTGAAGAGACAGAAAGCTGTTGAAAGCTGGAGGGGTGGGGGGCTCCAACCCTTACAGTATCCGACCTGGTGGGCTAACAGCACACTTGTTTGCAGAGCTACGAGCTGCAAAGCAACCTCAGCCTGTGCTTCCTGCATGCTCCAGTTTCTGCCTTATTCCGCACTTAGCTACAAGGGTGAAGGAAGACTCTGTTACACTGCTCTCCCAACGGCCTCCAAAGCTTTGGACCCACCTACGGGGCACGAGACACCTGAAGGCTCGAAAGGTCCCGAGGACATCACTACCCTGGGGTAACTAAGCATGGTGCAACCGTCCCAGTGCAGGCACGTATACAGAATGGGGAATAACAAAACCTAGAGGTTGTTATTAAAACCCTGCCCTCACCTAGAGGGCAGTTATTAAAAAAAGAAAAAAAAGAAGTAACCACCCAACCCTTTTCATATCACAATGACTGCAAAAATTCACATACAAGTGATCCAAAACAATTTGCCTTATCTAGTGATGCAGATTAGCAAATCTGCACATTCCAAAGAAAGTCAGGTACCAATCTCAGCAAATCTGCACATTTCAAAGAAAGTCAGGTACCAATCTCAGCTGAACTGCAAAATTATTTCATATTACTAACCTTCCTTCTTTCCCTTGCTAGAAAATAAGCAAAATTATAAAGCATGTGTTGAAGAGCCAGGGAAAAATTAGGATGATTTTTAGGAAACGTGAAAAAAGACGGGTCACAGCAGATTTTTAATTCCCATCTCTAGGCAGAAAGATACAAGTACTCATTACTGACCTCTTCTCCATTTATTTTTTGTTGCTGACAGCCAAGACAGTGTTAAGATTCACTACAGAGTTACAACCTGTTCATTCAGCAGTAACTGTCAAAATGCACTCAGATCCAGAACGGCAAGAGCCCAGTTTGCAATACTGCTTTTTCACACTGGATCAAAGGGGCCTTCAGTTACAGGAGAAAAGCCAGAGTGTGACTACAGAGACTGAGGAAGAAAGGAGGTAGGAGTGGTATACTTCTGAAGCTCAGCCCCAAAAATACATTCCACACTGTAACTGGGCGAAATAAAACTCCATGTAATGTATTATAAAGGGGATCTCAAGCTATGAAAGTGCTCTCTACCATACTGTGATCCCTGAACACAGCTGGCTACACCCAGATGTTCTATGAGGTTCCTGTAATCCTCTAACTCATCTCTAGTATGGCAAAGAAAAGCATTCATGCTGTGAAGTTTAAATCAGTCCTACTAGGCATCAGTATTTCCCTCCTTGTTAGGAAGGATGGAGATGGTCACACAACAGATACTTGAGACTCCCATAGATCACTGTTCTGGTTTCATTAAATTCACATGCCAGATTTTGTTCAAGCCTTAGAGAAAAAAATATGGGGCATACTGTACAGCATTTTCACTAATATAAAGAATTTGGAATTACTCTTGTTCCACTCTGCAAACACAAGCCATATCTAGCCAACTCTTGCTCCATATCACCCAAAGGAAAAAAAGTTTGTCACAGCAGGGATCACCACCAGTTCACTGGTTAGCTTTTTGGAGACTTTTCCCCATGCAGGAGTAGACAAAAGCCATAGCTGATTTTCATGAAGAGCCCTGAGGCTCAAAAGCAAGGTTCCCATCTCAGTGTCCCCAATACTTGTCTTTAGTGTTTGCTGCATTAAAGTGAACTAATGGTCTTTGTATGTACCTTCAGTCTCCATCTGGGAAATGCAGGACTGACTTCAATCTCTTCTTGCTTCTGGGCTGAAGGATATACTGTATACCTTGAAAGGTGTGGGATGGCCTCAAAAGCACATGAAACAGACTGATATCCAAGCCAGCATCTTTACATACAGGAAGGACTAGGCTTATTAAAATTGCTTGCTTTGCAATGCATCATACTTTCCCCTCTTCTCAGCAGTTTACCAGAATTTCTAAGTTAACTCCTGCAATGCTGGGAACTTGCTTTCCTTTATAAAGGGGTACAAGCACCAGAAGAAATACAAGAGAACAATCTAAAGGGGAGATCACCTGGACAAGGCGATCTGAAATTAAACCAATCACATGCATCATCTTTCCCTTTTCATCTGGTCTTCTGAAAGTATTCAAGCAACTCATTTCTGTTCAGACAAGTGTCAGAGAGAAAACAAATGACATGCATGAAGACAGACAACATCAACACAGCTCATTCACCCAGTTCACAGACCCACTGGCTGTGTCAGTGTCAGTGTCAGGCACAGTACTCACAAGGAGACAGGCAGAACTACTGATTGCTCAGCATTGGCAGCAGTGGAGAGAGAAGAATAAAGGCATTTTAAGAAATACTACATGTGTTCTAGGAACAGAGAGTAACATGGATCAGCTAGATTAGCATTCACTGAAGTAATTCCATGGCCTGGTGCCCAAGAACTTGCAGCCATCATAATACAGAGATTTTACTGGTCATACTGTCACCAGATTAAATGGAATAGCACGCTTTATATCACATGCAGAGGCCTGGGCTGACTAGAGCAGAGTGTGCGGTTGCAGAGATATGCCTGAATGGCAGCTGAACAAGACAGAGACAAGTGGATTCAACCAATGAGTTTAGCAAGACTCAGACACTGAATACAGGATAAGCATAGGTAAGTGCTACTGAGACTCTAAGATCTAAACCCAGAAACTTGCCAATACAGCCAGATACACCAAATAATACTTATAAAAGCTATTGAGTATGCCACACAGGTGAGCTCTGTGCTAAATTGATCAACGAACACATACAACGAAAAGGTGACAAAATCAGAGGTTTCACAAGGGATGACAGAACAAGGTACGCATAGAATTTTCACAAACACATACCATGATCTTTAGGCATCTAAAGTTTACAATTCAACTACAACACTGCAGTTATAGTATGCCATGTCTGCTTTTCTCCTCTGTTTCTATTCAAATATAGTTAATATGATGCCCCAGTACCAAGAAAGCACTCGCTACAATTAAAAAAAAGATATCCATAAATTCAAACTGGTTAATGCTTTAATATTATTAAATATAATATGTGATTAATGTTTTAATAATAAAAGATGACAAAACAGTAGAAATCACAGTGGATTCTTAAGACAAATCTCCATTAGAAAATGACTGAATCCATCAATAGTAGAACTACTTAACTGTAATCAGGTTTGATTACAAGAAAATCAAGAAAAGCTGAAGTAGACCACCAGATACCATAACCTTTACTACTACAAAGAAATAGCAAAAGCACTCTTTTCTGAACTACAAAATGTATAGCACACCCCTTAACACAGGGAAGGAAACATTTTTTCCCTTCTCTTCCTGTTATACTAAATATCAGATTAGAAAAGTAGCTGTACTACTGTATACTGCTTTTGACTCAAGACACATGAGTTTTCCCTATAACTTTGTACAAATACACATCTCTGTCCCTATGAGCTCAGAAAAAAAGCAGAAAAAAGATGAAACACTGTTGTTTTCCTACTCCCCGTCATCAGAAAGTACCCTCAAGGTAAGCAGGCCTACTAAGACCAAAAGATACTGCAGTTCTTGCTGTGGCAAAAAAAAAAAAAAAAAAAAAAAAAAAAACCCAAAACTCACAAGANTGCGGTTTTTTTTGTGGGAAAAAAAAAAAAAAAAAAAAAAAAAAAGCCCAAACTCTCACTGGAAGACAGCTGTAAAAGGTTAAACATACATGTTTAACTCAGGGGGAGAAAGATACCCAGGAATTTTCCCAAAACAGCAGCTCAAGAAATATAGCTACATTCTTCCAAGACAGAAGCAAAGCTGATGGAGTCAAGTATGCATGATTATACTTTGAATATTCACCTAATCCAAAGTGACGAGCATCTCCTATGCAAACTTTATTATGCAAATAGGATAATCCCCAGATTCCCCACTCAGCCATTGAAGTGAAAATATCAGAAATGGCCCAACTAGAATCAAAGACAGCAAAAATAAAGACAAGCACATATCTTTCTCTGATTCCTAGTTCTCATTTTCTTCCTCTTTTTCCCAGTGATGACAGGCTGACAGATAGAAGGAAATGAACATCCACCCATTAGTCTTCCATACAAGTAAATACAAAAAAATCAAGTGTTTATTGGAAGTCTGCATGAAGGCACAGATGAGCTTGATTACAGACACATCATAACAATTACAAATATATGTAAACACCTTGAGATATACAGCAAAGCAATAATACAGCTAATACAGGAATAAAATATAACCTGCTAAAAAAAAAAAATATCTTTGTATCTGAGGTTCTTTCAACGATAAGCTCCAATTCACACCAACACAGTGTAATGCTTTTAAAGTCATCACTTGGATTCATGCTCAACAAATCTGCACTTTGACCATTGCTGTTAACCAGTGGATTTATAAATTTGATCCAAATTTGAACAGGCTTCCTTCCCTAGGATCAGGAAAACATAGGAATAACCAGCTAGACACCCAACCAACCTATAATGAGGCTTTGTAGATTCTCTAAATACACAAGAGCAATCACCAAGGTACTGAAATTAAATATAAGCTTCAGAAAAGCTCAAGGACGCTTGTTCCATTTTTACTTGCATTTGAGGAAATTGCTGTATTTCTGCAGGAAAGGAACAGTCTACAGCTGTCAGGTGATTTTTTTCTTCCTCCACAGGAGGCTTAGATTTCATCTGAAACACCTGCCAAAACAAAAGTCAGCAATCACAAACTAAAGTGCCTTGGACAGCTTAGGTTTTACCACTATAATAAAACACCTTCGTTTATAGATACAGTATTAATTTATATTGTGAGAAAACCCGCCTTTGCATGTAGAAGACTACTTCCAATATTTCTGTGGGAAGGGGAATTGCTTTTTTTGTTTTTTTAATTAGATACCAATGCCAGGAACTCAAAGAACTGCAACACAGCACTTTTTGAAAGGAAACCACACAGAAAAAAAATTTGTAGTTTTAGTACAGGCAATTCCCAGGCCTAGCCAAAGAGCACTCTGAGCAGCAATTCACTACAGGGACACACAGTTTTCTCAAACTCAACCATCTGTCCTAACTCCCCACTCCTCCTCTACAAAAGCTTTATAACCTCCGGAGCCCAGTTCCAGTGAGGAAAGACTCCTATCCAGGTAATACATGCAGAACAAAACCTAGCACAGCTACAACATTTCTCCTGACCCTGCGGTCACATCATCCCAACCTAAAGATGAGGTAGTACTTTTCTTTGGAGCCTAACTAGTTGAATAGGAACAAGCACTATTCTCTCTAATGTAGCAGTTTGTTAATACAGTGCCAAACTCCATAGTTTTATCTCCTCTTCAGGGCACACTACTAATGCAAAAACAGCAACAGCTGCTTAAAAAGGAAAAAAAAAAAA
>WAAD01029317.1:591112-621202 GCA_013389945.1 Fregata magnificens | reverse complement strand
AGGTCTTTTCCAACCTAATGATTCTATGATTCTTTTATATCTTACCCCCGCCCTAACTTCTCCAACAAAACAAAAATAGAAAAAACCCACCAGAATACCCTTCATAAAGCTTGCTTCTGTCCCCACACAGGAGATATGCAGAGGATAAACTGTCCCAGCTTCAGTGCAAACAGTGAATTCTGATGTCTGCAAATTTATCAAACAGCAATATGTCGAAGCAATCTTGGCACCTGCACAGCATCACAGCCTGGTGAGGGAAATAAATCACAGTGCACAAGAACAGCTGTAGCTGCAGGATGAAGTGCATGGAAGAGGGATCCAGTCCCCAGGACCTGGAGTGCACTCGTCAGGCTGGGCTGTGACAGCGGCAGGGCTGGAGGGAGCATTACTTCCCCTTCAGGCTGCCAAACAAACCCACATCTGGGGCTCAAATAGAGAGTAGGATGGGAAAAAGCAGAGTAGAACTGAAGGTGGAGTTAATTAACCTTTACAAGTAATGAACGAAGACTACAGTGCAACTGCCAATATGAACTAATTTATTCACACTCCTCAGAAACAGTCATTTTGCTAAAGAAACATGTTTATGTATCCTATTCTCAAATTACCTCGGTGCAAGTCACCAACAGTGAGTCACCTGTGGACAAACAATGAATTGACAGTCTCAAACACCAAAGTAATTTTATTACCAAAAATAACGATGTTTTGTGCATCTGAGTTTCATGCTGATCAATGTTTCTATTGGTAACATGTAAAAATGTCTCCAAATCGGTTATCTGTTATACTGCCGAGGACACCAATGACCTGAGGTAGAACAGGCACAAACTTCCTCACCTACAGCTGGGTTTCCTGTCACTTGTATTTAAAAAAAAAAAAAAAAAAAAAAAAGGTTTCCCATAACTTTAATTTCAGTCATCCAAGAAGCACACACACCAGCACAGAATGCTGCCTGCATACTAACAGGCTGTCCTCTAAGACATGAGCTTCTTCAGTGACTACTTCAAAATGTATGGTAAAGAGGAAAAATTTAGCGCACACATTTCCTCTTGCAGGTAAGCTCAGTGCTGGAAAAAGCTGTGAACTTTTCTTGCAGCAGGCTCCTGTCACCAACCCCTGGTTTCACCAAGCTACTGCATGCCATGACACTGACACCATTAACGTTGATCCCAATATAGCATTTGGTCATTTTAGTCGTCAAAGCAGCGAAAGATTTACTTTAACAGTTTTAAGTTTATGCCACATAGTATCAAAAACACACTGTTCTTCAGCAAACTCTAAGAACCTTTTGAGTTTCACACGACGATGGTGTTCTGTAGATTTATTGAAACAAGAGTATATTTAATTCGTAAGCACAACCAACCCCCCCCAAAGTAGTTAACAAGCTTATAAGCTAGTTACTAGTTGGTCTACTGCACCCCTGGCTCTGCAGAAGCAGATTAGATACCTCTCATGGAGCCATCAGCATTCAGCATCCAGCTCCAGCATCCTCTGAAACCTCACTGGTGCCACAGAAGGGACCCGGCACTCCACAGTGCCACACCACAGCAACACTCCTTTCAGGCTGGCAGGTGAGGCGTTTCGCTTCAAGCAGGGTAACGTCCTCAGAACGTACCAAACAACCCAGAGGCTTTAAACCTTTCAAAGCTGCTATGTGCCTATACTAATTTATTGTGAGTGCGTATAACGCTGTGAGAGATTTAAGCTAGTATTGGAATTAAACTTATGGAAGACCAAGTTCTTCAGAGGAGAAGGTTGATGCCTTCAATATCCACTCAGAACAGTATGCCGTTCTGAGCTAATTCCTTTATATATCACTTACTATTCTAGAGTCTATACTTAATACTTGTTTTTACAGGTGCTTGGATAGATGTAAAGATACAAGAGTCCCAAAGAAGCACTAATAATGACCTTAAAGGCTGCTGCGATAGTTCCTGTGAATAAAACGTGATGTAGTTCACTGCTGTTTCTCTGCTTAGCTGTACCAACTGCAACCCTAGTGTTCTGCTAAAGCAGCAACAAGATAATGACAAAGTACCACAACCAGTCAGCTGAAGACCCAGACCTATAAAACCAAGGGAAACCTGTATTGCTCCTCCCATGCCATGCCTGCTAACACCCCACTGCCAGTACCTCTTTGAGCACAAGTGCTTTTCCCATTCACAGTGGTTAGCAGTCGTGTATGAACTTACGGCCAAACTGCTGGCAGGTGCGGAGCTGCTGCTTCCTGCAAGCACTCATTGTGGAGCCAAGTCAGACGGTCGGCCAGCGATGGCACACACGGTACCCGCCTGTTCAGTTAACCCCTTATCCAGGCGCTATCATACGAGCACTCTTACGTGCATAAATTGTGCGAGGGGTGTGATCCTGCTGTTATTAATATCAGTCCAGTCCTGGCAGGCCTAAGTAATCACCAGCCTGAATAAGGGGGAGATCAGGCACTCGGCTTTCTTCCACCATCCAAGCATGTGAACATATTCATGCCTACAAAACACAACATACAAAGTCTGCACTTGTGCAGTGCCATGTCACCCCTCCTGCGCGCGGGGGGCACCCTGGGAGACCAGCCATGACCCCTCACACACTGCTGCAATGCCACCAAAGCAGCCAAACCTGAACGCAAGGGACACTGCGTTATACTCATTGCTTCTGCATCCTTTAACCGCCTCCACCAGACAAAGAAATGGTAGCGCTACTAAGTGAAAAAGATTAACAGAAATTTGGCAGTTGCTATTCTATCTGGCTAAGGAAAAGGGACTGCAAAATTACCTCAAACAGAATTTCACCATCAACTGAGTACTTTGGTATGAAAGGTGTTTATCTACACATATACACACACTTACACGAGCTTCAAAAATTAAACCTGATGCTTTTCTTCTAGGACTGTTCCAAAACCCCCCTTCAAATAAGCTAGCTCTTGTAAATTATTAAATGGGGACATATCCATTACCTTCCGTGTCTCAGAAAGCAGATGGAGTAACACCGGGTCTCCTTTACCTAACCATATGCATCAAAGCTTAATGTAGAGTTTTGTGTAACCAAAACCTCCAAAATAAAAATACAGCATTTGGAACTGTAGCATACCGACTCCAACATAGGAGGCCCTGCCCTGAGAGGATATACAAATAATTGACTTTTTCTTAAAATAGTATCAATTTCTTATACAATAGCTGGTGTCTATTTCCAGTAACTTTCCCTAGTTAAAAATTATTTATCAAATAAAATTATCCATGCTAAATACAAAGGGGGGAAAAAAAAAAATCAGTGTATATCAACCCCCAATACTGCCCTTAAATTTTTTAACATGCTTCATAGTGGGCAAAATGAGATTTCAAAGCACAATCCATGACTTTTGGTGGCTTTATTTTAGATTAGTTTGTTTGTTTTTATATTACAGATAATCTTGTTAGAAAATGTCTTCTGAACTACCCAATTTTGACAAGCCAGCTCTTTGCTAAATGTATTTTGTAAGTTTTTTCTTTAAAAGCACATAAGCCAACATTATTAATGATGAGCAAAAATAAACTTTATCTATCATTTCTCCTTCTCTCTATAGCATTTACTCCATAGCCACTTAGAGGCTTAAACTAATTAGCACTTTCCATCCAGTACTGACTTAAATCGAACAAAATCAGACATTATAAACCACAAGTTACTGAAGAAAGTTATTGAAGATGTCTTCCTTTTTTGTATCATCCTCCTACAATTCTTGAAAAGACACATCTTTCTCATCCAATGCTGTTTGATCAGAATTTTACATATCATTTGCATATGGGTTATACTATTTATAAGTGCCACTAGAAAAAAAACCCAGAAACTCTTTTCCATAGAAAGCTATGCCACAGCAAAGTGACCAATAGATGAAAAGGTCAAGAATGTTATTTTTAAAAGCAAATTCATTTGTAATAATTTAAGATAACACACAAGTGCAGTTTGTTCATATCATAGGAGTAGTATCTCACATACAATCCACATGTTTTCATGGAGAAATGTACTTTCAAGTCAACACAAAAATACCAAGTTTTCCTCTTAAATATTCAAGAAAATATATATACATTTGTCATACAATATTTATGTGGACATTTATTAGTATGTAACTTACCAGTCATAAGGACAAAGTTACCTAATTTTTCTATAAGCACTTCCAGAAATATTATGAGCTCTTCCTACAGTAATTCCAAACTCAAACATCCTTACCTTTTTCCGGACTTAAATTTTTATATACTTCAAGGTCTGCCATTAAATTTGTAACTCATGCATTATTGGCAAGTAGAATGGAAATTCTCACTGCAGGAAAGCTTCAATTTAATCTTCATGTCTCCAGAGCTAAAACATTTGGAAAGCAATCCTTAGAAGTACAGGAGAACATTGCCAGCACTGCTTTTTTACGAGGAACAATGAAATCTTCGTGATCCATAACACAAAGACAGGAAAGCACAAATCCAGAGATAATACTAGGCAACTTTCTTCAAAGCCAAAAAGCACAGCCAGAGAGGGAAACTGGAAGCATCTGCTCTGTGCTGCTGCTGCGGGAATGCAGGAGCAGCGACTACTTTTGGTATGAGACATGCATGCATAGCACAGCGATTAAGACACTCCAGGCATTAAGCGTGCGTAACGCCTGGGAAGAAGAGCTCTATAGGCAAGAGCAAGGAAATCCTGCTGGCACCTATGGAGACCAGTCAGGAACGGATTACCATACTTCAGCTAAAGAACGAGAGAGTGACGCAGGCTGAATGCAGAAGAGAAAAGCCACCCTCACTCCAAAGTAACTCCCAGTGTTTGCAGCCACAGGATTCTGCGAGGCAGAAGGCGGGAACCTCTGTGGAGAGCACTCCTTTTCCCCAGGTTTTGTGCCTCCTCCTCCTCCTGTCTCTGTCACTAACTTGAAGCGGAACAGCCGTTCTGCAGAATCAGGCCAGTTAAAGCACAAAGCACACAAATGGTTTAGTCTGTGCATCGCTGAGCATTTGATTTCGTAAGAACAAGTAGCCTCCTGCGAGATGCTGAGCACTAACTCTCCCAGTAGCTATAAAAAATTACCATGCTACTGGCTCAATACTGTGCTTGTTTAAGCCAACTCAGTGCTACTGAAATCAGCAGGTTTATAGTCAGTGTGGAACAATGGGCAGAAACATTCAGACTTGCATAAATTGCACTTACTTATGACAGAGCCCAAGGGGACACAGTGCTGGAAAGCACAGAAAGAATAAAGTAGGCTCCATATATAACACGTCGCATCTTTGATTTATTGCATTTTCTAATTGTTTCACTATTCAGCTGGCTTTTACACAGTGACATTTACATCAGTGCACCAAAGGAATCCCCAGCTGTATTCTCAAAGATTGTGACAGCAATAAAAGAGGAAGNGTCCTACATGCCTGTAGAACTTGAGTGAGATGGGAGACAAGATACAAGTGGAGTTGACACGTTTTACTTACTGAGAAATCATTATTAGCTGTTGCTAACACAAATAGTAAGACTTCCCACAGTCACCACATGCCACGATAGATTTCAGCACACTGCAAGATATATGTTGACTATATCTAGCAACCTATAAAATGAACAACCTGCCAAAGCCATTGTAGGATAGCTCTTGGCTGTGCTCAAAGTTTGTGCTTCTAATCACACTTTCAGCTGAGGATGGTAGGACATGGCAGAAGTCGTGCTCTGCAGAGAGAAGTGTCACTCATTCTCAGTTACAACAAGGGAAGTAGAACAGCTACATCATTACCCCACCACTGGTTCACATCTCAGTTCACAAGATTAATGGACGAAAGTCATCACTTTGAAGCCTCTATATAGTTATCAATGCATTTACATTCAAATGAGTTGATGTGTTATAGTTGCAATTCAACAACAAAAAATAAACTGTCACCATTCTATTGCTTAATTATTGATATAGCAGATTGCACTTGATAATGTGTTAAGTGCGAATTATTCCACACTCCTATCCTTCTATTAATTATGAGGTGCTATGCACAAGCATCTTTAACAGCAAAGCTGCTCTGTAAGAAACCTTGCCCAATCATTAATACATTCCTTATTATTTTGTCTTCAAAACCATTTTAATCATTTTAAAACCAGAAGTGCTTAAATGCTATACGGCTTTAGAAATTAGAGCATGCTACATGGGTTAGCAAGATCATTACAGCAAACAAATGAAGATTTCTATGTAATTCAGGAGACATATGCCAAATGGCATGAAAGTACTTGTAGGTTTATTCAACTTCCCCCCCCAAAAAAAAAATCACCATGACAACTCTTCACTGACAAGCCAGGTTTTGCATCCAATCCCTAGCCCAGTCAGAGTCAAATCTGAAACGTGGTGTGTCCTTCAAGACACACTACATTAGAGTTTGACTGTCTGCAAAGGGAAAAAGTCAAAAGGCAACTAGGTCACTTTATACCATCTGACACTGCACCTACATTTATTTAAGCAATGGCCGAGTAACCCTCACATCTTTCCCGTTTGCTTCGCTTTCACATATGTCCCCTGTTCTCAGGGGTATCACAATGCTCCTGCTGGGAGTGCTGTGCGGAGCCACAGCACGCAAAGTTCCATTAAAGTCTCGGAGTTGATGGTGAAAAGGAAGCTTTATGAATATAAAATTGTTATTCTGTTACCTGTATTTGATTAACATCAATGATCACCATAAGACAACAGTACGTATTTTCAACAGACACTACTGTATCATAGGTATTGCACAATCCCAAGATAAGGTTTGGCAGGAAAGGTAACAAACTCACTTGTATGCCTATTTTTCCTACTTAGGTTTGCTGCCCCATAAGCCCTTCCTTGGGAGACCTTTGCCAATGCCTTGCATGCTTAAAAGTCTGGTTTTTTCAACTTTTTAAGCTGGCTTCAAGAAACACATGAACCATCCTCCACGCCTTATCTCACCGACAGCTTTTCACAATCTCAGCTACAAAAGCACTAAAATTTATTAAAAAGATGTTCGTTCACTAAAAATCCATTTCCCCCAGGCTAATATTATTTTCCAGTCTTCTTAATTTGCTGTTCAAAAAAAGTTCTGGCATTAAATCACTGGAATTATTTTGAGATAAGACAGCAAGTACCTCCAGATACAAAGCAGACAGTGTCAAAGCACTATCCCTGTCATTTCATTAAAAAAGGGGATCTAAAGCTTTCTTGTAATATCTGCAAACTGTAATTGTTTTCTTCTATGCACATAGTTACAGACATGTTTTCATTTAAACTACACTGTAGTTCAGCTCACAGCTTCTGGCTGAGGTGAGGGAAACGTGGCCTGTTTTGTGCCAAAAGCAATGCCAGAAGGCCGAAAGGGTGCTGGCTTGTCTTGGGGTATAGTTGCCAAACCAACGTCAATATTTTTAGCTCCCTGGAAGAAAAGATACACTAAACCTGCCACCGAGGCACTCCCACCTCATCTGTGCAAGAGAATAGCCCACGGGGTAATCAGCAAATATTCCCACAGCAAAATGGATGACCAACAGGACAGACAGACAGCTGCGGCAATCGCTATGCTCAGGCCTCTTCTCCCCAGGCAGCTCAAGTCTGTTGGGCTACAAAACCAGCTAAGAACTCCCTTGAAAAGCACAGAAGATACATGTATGCCATGTAAACCTGAACCAGTAATTCCAGGGTAAAAATCCTGCCCCTTGCTTGCTGCTATATGTTGGACAGGATGCGGAGAGGCCACGCAGGGCTGTACCCACATGAGCTCACGCAGAGGCCCCCTCCGAGACCTGACAGCCCTGCGCTTGGCAGGGCTGAGTGGCCGTGGTCCAAGGTATCTGCTGGAGAACCTGCTGCGGTGCAGCCCTGCCTGTGCCCTGAGACGCAGGAGATTGCCTTCCCTCCCCACAACCTGGCAGCACCTGAACCCGCCCATGGCACCGGGTAGCTACCGCATCCTCATTCACAATTAAAGAAAATTTATTACCAGAAGCATCAGCCGTTGCCAAATTGCCAAAAAACAGAAGCCCAATTTTTGAACGCTAAAAACCATACCTCACAAGGCTTAGATTACTGGACAGAGACACGACAGTGCAAGTTCTACTGCAAAATATTCATTTTCCAATAAATGAGAATATGATTTAACTAATAGTTTTGAAATTACAGCATCAGAAGAATATTAATTTTCCAGCTAATCGGTTTTTCCTTTTTCACTGTAAAAATAGCTGGAAACTGGTACAAAGACTAATTCTGCTAAAAAGCAAGAAAAGCTGATTGGAGAACTTCTACCTCTTACAGTAAATAGATAATGAAATAAGAAGATAACAACATCTTCATATTCATCATCCAAATGTAATCTTAGACCTAAACTGTAATACGACCCCCTCGTGAAAAGTCAGCTAGCAATGAATAAAACTTCATATTAGCTGCCCAAAAAATTTGTCATTTTTATCAGATTAAAGCTTTTATCAACTCTACTCATTTGCCATTAATGAAGACACGGTTCTTTGGAAAGCTGACAAATATACAAAGATGGAAGGGGAAAAACACTTGGCATTAGAACTCAACCACCTGATACATCAGCTCAAGACAGAGCCCACATATGAAACTCATCCTTTCACCAGAGGATGCATCTAGTGATAGACACAGGGTTCTTAAAGGTAGTTACACATTCAGTAAAGCACTGGGAGGCAGTTTCTTCAGGCATTTTAGGCACTTTTTTAAATCTATGTGAACTTAAACAACAAATTCTTTAATGCCCTTCTTGCATATACATTTTCAGTTATGTCTGGGTGTCTCAAGGAATGAATTGTGGATATTTTGCTACATAAAATCAGAATATAAACCAAAATATAAATTACTACACCATTAACTTGTCCCGCTTTCCCAAGCATCATTATAAAAATTAAATTGAAGCTGACTATCAAGATATAAGCCTGAATTCTGCAGTCTACATCTGGCATCTTTAGCACTGTAGCCTCAAGCACAGGGCTTGCATGAGGCTTCAGCAGAGCTAATTATAAAGCATTGCCCATCAGCAAACATCAAGCCTAACGTATACATGCAATTCGGCAAACATTTAATATTGTTCCCCCAAAAGTCTTGTGCTCTAATAATCAAAATAGACCATTTTACTGTATAAAAAGTAAAACATAATGCATTTTATGTTCACATTCATTGGGCACAAAAGTTCATGATCACTGAAGCAAAAAAATCCTACAAGAACTTGCACAAAAGCTTAGCTTCTCAGACTGAAATGAATGGAAAAACACTGCAATAACACCTGCCGTAAGCAATCTGTTATGAAGTTGTCCAAAACTGGTTGTGTAACAGCAGTAGGTGTTCATCTAATAAAGGTGGTGCACAATTGCATCCATTACATTTGGGAAATCTTTGAGATGATCTCTCAAAATAAGCAATTGCCTTGGACTAAGTCTCCCCCCCCTCCCCGCCAACTCTGGATGTGTATAAGCAGGCGATTTGGAACAACCTTGTGAAGGATGAGCTGGTTATTCCTGAAACAAGAGACCAAGAGTACAGGCAGGAATCCAGATCAGCAGTCAGCAATTTCCCCTGCAAGTTCACTGGTGGCTGGGACAGACAGCTCATTGCACATTGTCAGATAGCAAAATAATTACTGAAAAACATTGTTTGCTTAGGGCCAGCACAAGACAGATGTTTGAGTGGCCTATTTCAAAGTGCCATTTGAAGGAAATGGAAGTACTAATATCCACAGCAGCACTGTACCAAAGCTGCGCTGCAGTGGCTGAGGACCTCAATATTCAAGTCTAGAATGAAGTTCCCATTCTTGCCGCTTTCCCTTTTCCAGGGGCAGAAGAAAGTGTTATCACCACAATGTTCTCCATCCATTTCCTCTGTAAGACATTAGAAGACAGACATTCAAAGCTACCAAAACGCCTAACGCAACGTAAGTACCTATCTACCTTACAGGCTTGGCCCTCAGTTCAGTACATCCAGTCAATGGTCTTTCAAAGGTGAAGTAATCGAGTAACCAAACCTGTTCCCATCCATTACAGTCTGAGTGTGGCAAGGGTGCATGAAATTACTGTTTCCCTTCAAGCAGAAGGTTTACACCAATCAACATAAATTTTGGAGTTAATTCCCACAGATGGTCACAAGCATGAGTGAATTCCAAAAAACTTTAGAAAAAACCAAACTTATCAGATGTAAAGTTAATAATTGCAATTATTAGATGCAGCTTCTGGCGGCTGAAGTACTTACGTTCCTGACTGGCAGGCACTGGGAACACGTGCCAAGGAAGGGTTATTACGTACACACTGGGTTTTTTCCCCCTTTATACTTTCAGCCCCAAATATCTGCTAGCAAAGTAGATGGATGTTTGGTCTGACAACACAGCCATTCCTACATTGTTATTGCCAGCAAACAAACAAAATATGCTTGAAAACCCTGAGAAAAAAAAAAAAATTTTTTTCCAAGCCTAGAGGCATGATGTACTTTGTATTTTGGCACTGTTTGCAACAGGAAGGAAAAGAAAGTGGGTTCATCAAGTCCTCAAGGCTATTCCGAACATTATAATTGCTTATCTGCTCTGTTCTACAGAAACTGCTAAAATAGGTTAAACCCAGATCTGTCTTCAGTTTGTTATTCTCTGTGTGCACACACTGTGCTGTATCTCGCTGTTACTGAAGAAAACTGACATTTTTGCTTCTAGGCACATAATACTTGCTAGACCACAATAAACAGCAGCAACCTCCATGTCTGTAACCAAAAATTTCAGACATAAATAGATAAGAATTTTAATATCCCGCAAATGCAGCTATTAGCAGCTTTTCCTAATAAAATTATAAAATTATGAGAAATCCTTAGGCAATTTTGCATATAGTACTTCAGCATTAGACATATGAATGTTCAGTTGTTACTCAAAAGACAACCCATTAAAGCCCTGTGGAAAGGCACACAGTTGTGTATCAATACTTTTTCTTCCCTAACAACATGCAAGTGTTTCAAAGCATCATTATAATGTGGTAGAGAGCAGCCTGATCTGTGTACAGCAGCATTTTCCAGAATGGAATGGAAACACTGCTGCTTGTCTTTGCTGTTCACTGTACACAGGAATTGAATTGGGACCACTTAAATAGTTCTCCAGCCTTATATTCACATTAATCAATATATTGCTTGCCACTAATTACATTTACAACTTCAGAGAAAGAGCACAGGTAGGATGCTTTAACAATTTTTCCAAAACTTACCAATCTCCACCTCAAAGTACGTTAGTTTTTCCTGTGTCTATTCATATACTCGTGGACAATTTTCAATTTGCTCTTGTGCCAACTTTCCCCATCAGTTCAAATAAGACTTTTCTTCCCTGAGCTTTCCCTTCGCAATGCATTTATTTCAGCAGTCACACCCCCTCTCAACCTTTGATTTTCCAAGCTAAACAAACCAGACTCATCTCATCTCCACTTCTGTAGTCCTTTTCTCTGCCTGTTCTCAAGCTCCCCTCGCTCAAATACTGCTGACCAGAACTGCATTAGGCTGGGCCTCCCAGCACTAACACCTTCATCTTACTCCACGACACTCAAAATTGCCTTTGCCTTCAACTAATGCATCACACAACCAAGGTGCTGTCCTCCTGTTGCTCTATCTCGTATTGTTTGTCCTCCACCACCTCCTTGCTTGCAGCGGATGGTCTCCCAGTTTGGAGCAGAAGCATTCACTGCTTTTCTTCCAAGTGAGATTCTTTGACATTCACACAGAGGCAGTGTGTACCCCAACAGGTTATACCCGCAGTGGTGCAGTCTCATTTGGATGTTTCTGCTCTAAGTTGCAGGTTTTTTGGATTGTTTTGGGGGTTTGTTTGGGTTTTTTTAAACACAAAGATGTTTAAACTACTCCCAGTAAACACAGAGCTTCAGCATTCTTATTTATGCAGTCCACAAGAGTTTCTCGCATTTAAACACCTCAGCTGGAGGTGAACAAATGGAATACCATCTATTCAGGTTCTTAAAGCAATGCAGGTCCCAGAAGAGTATGAAGGAAACACCAGAGATGAACACAGTTGAGCAGCAAAGTTCGTATTGTGTGCCCCTGCAGACGCTTCCAGTTCTGAAGTCTCTACGGAGAAAGATGTTCCTATGCTTTTTAAAAAAAAACAACTGATACAGTGGGATATTTTTATCTGGCTGGCTTGCACCAGAGGTGCAACAGTTCTTCCAGATTACAGGTTCAATTACAGATAATACCCATGCCACTGTAATGTGACCTTCCAGACAAGCCTGATATAACTGAATTAGTCCATTGCTCTGAACAAAAGAGCGCAGTTTAGATTATATGAGCAAGACTGAATTAACATGACATGCTACCAATAGCGATCAAGTCCCTATTGACACAGGTCTGGAAAGAGGTGGAGAGGCCAGAAGATAAAATTAGAAACTGAGAGAGAGAATTAATTACAATTATGGAAATGCAATTTAAACAAAAGGTTTGTATTTCTGAGAGAACTTAGGAAAAGATAATTGGCATAAGTAACTGACTCTAATAAGATAAGTATGAACAGCTACTTTCAGAACTGCTGAGACAAAATCAGCTATTTGCTAAACATGTCACAGCTTCTTTCTGTTTAACGATTACAGAATATTAGCATTCATAAATGTAGAAAAATAAGCTAATCAACAGCTCTGCGTGCTTGCTCCCTGAAAAGCCATGCTTTCAGTGTCAGAATATGAAACCATGATAGTAATAACGACAAAAAATCATTAAAACACTGTGTAAATTAGAATTAATAGACACTAGAGCTGGACACATACAACCCAAACACTGAAATGTTAGCAAATCATAAGGGGTTGGATCACAGTACCTTCCCTGCTAACAGACAGTACCCTTCCCACGTAGAGTTCACATAGATTTTCTTTCTTAATTTCCCAGTGGTGTAAAAAAGTTCTAAACAAGTACAATTTGCTTACGTCTGCTGGGGAAAATATGGTCTCAGACACAGGTTAAGTCCCAATTTAGTTGTTTGGCATTCACTTAGTCCCGCAAAGCCTAAAGTTCACTGCTGAGTCCCACTTGGTCTGTCAGAGAGGCAAGGAGGATGGGTCAATCTTAACCGCAAGGCTGCCATCAGGAATGGGGGCGAGCACCCAACCCACTCACCCCAACCCATCCCACTGCCCTTTGTCAGGACCTACAGGATCAGAAGGCTCACTGACAAAAAGCAAATCCTTAAAAAGCTCTATCAAGCCTTTTATCTATATCAGCACAGTCTCATGGGAAACCAACTTCTCTCAAGCGTCAGGAGCAACATGCTTCTTCCTGGGGACATGTACACGTCTCCTTACATCATGCTGTTGGGAACTGCCACCTCTGTCACTGTCCAGCAGGGACTTCAGCTCCCTCCATATACTCAGAGTGAAAGTAACTGTCACTGCAGTGTCTTGCTTAGGTTGAAGAGACAAATGGGAAGCCCTGAAGGATTCTGTCAGGGAAAAATAATTAATCCTGTCTGGTCATGAATGAAAGACAAATAAACTAAGCCATAGAATCTTTCTGGTCTAGGATTCCTGCTAATTATGTCTTCTACTTTAGACGATTATCACTTTGCAGACTCATCACTCAATAGCTGTTCATGGATTACTGGACTTTGTGCTAATGGATCATTATCCAACCTTTGTGCCATTAGCAGGATAAAGACATTGTGCTGGTCTACGATAAAATACCTCCTCAAGTCACACAGCACAGACCAGACTTTACTTTCATTTGATCTGGAGTAGGAAAACTGCAAATATGCATCCAAAACATAGCTGCTCCAGTTATACACTCATGCTAGAGAGCAGGCACTTGCATGGAGAGAAGTGTGATTAACGGGCATTTACCAAAATACTGCAAGAGTGCTCAGACTCAGCGAAAGGGGACCTGGGTGAAGACATCTGGGAGACAACTCTCTCCTTCCACAATGTCGGAGAGAACTCAGAAGGAACATGATCCCACCAAAATCAGTGGCACTGCAAGAATGGCCTGGTAAATCCCAGGAATTAATCTCAGTTTCATTTGAGAAGCAGAACACTTGTGCCTGGAGATCACAGGTTCACCAATGACAGATTTGTGAACCATCTTCCCTGTAACATATGTCCCAAATGCAGCACACAGATGAATTAATATGATAATGCTGCTGTCGGACTGACTTAGAGAAAAGTTATTAACATTATTCTGGTATCCCAGATAGAACTAGCAGTGCCTATGGGCAAGAAAAAAGCAGTACAGGGGAATACGATGTTATCTCTGAATAGGCTTTCATTAAGAAGATGCACAAATTGACAAATGATTAATTCTCCCAGTAAACCATTAGCTTCATCGATGGTGCCATAACCACAGTGACAAAAATGCAGATACAGTTTGGTTTACAGGGGGTTGCATCGTAGTTCTGTGAGCTGCAAACTTCCCCAGCTTCCTGACAAACACAGTGAAAATGGAGATGTAGGTTCTTTAGGGGAAAAAAAATTACCTTTGCTCTTAAGAAGATGAGTATTTCTACCTTTCATTTATAGGCATTCCATGCTGCTGTTATTAATAGTGCCATAAATCTGCCCTACAGTGACAGTTTTTAATCACTGACCTCAAAGGGAATAAGGAATACAAAATTTGGGCCTGTCAGAAACAGCATTAGGAAGTTACTCCCTCAGTAGGACAGGTAGGGGTCCAGCTGTCTTATACTAGACCTGCAGGAGTCTATTCCAGGCAGGGATGGCTCTTGAATCCTGGTGGTCCCTCACCCCCCGCAGGAGCCCAGGCTGGGCTCAGCACTGCTCCTTACCCCATGCCCAAGGGTAAAGCTACCCAGCAAAGGGAGAGAAATCTGATGGGGAACGCATGCCCTCTCTAATTAAGTTGACGTATCAAGTTTTAAGCATAAAAAAAGAGATTCTGAAAAGGAAGTATTTTATATCAAAAATGTCTTCAGAGTATTTCCCAACTTTGCTATTGGAAGGATACTTCAACAACTGAATGATCATAGCATGTAATCTGTAATGGCAAGAGACCAAGATGTGAGGGGTTGATAGGGGGCTAATTAGGGATCACTATTAGGCATCTATTTTGCACAAACGTCTGATCAATACTTGGAAGTCAAGCTCTTCCTGACACTTTCAATTCCTCCTCGCTAGGATCACAAAGGATGCATACCTGCAGATTTCGCTGGAGCAGTTCTAGAAATGCCTCAGTAGGAAACGTGTAAGTGTAAGGCAAGTGCCAGACCATGTGAACACAATTCATCCATTTCACTCCAAAATACAATCGCCATCTACACCCAGAGCAACTCTGCCCACTGCCTATGCTCCAACTGCTGCTCTTCTCTTCTCCAGGCTTTAACGCTTTAGTTAGAGCTTGAGCTGTTTCCCTGCCAGGAGCACCTGCGTGTCAGTGGCCTCACCCAAAGGGGAAGGGGGAAGCGCGTCCCTAAGCCAAACCGCGGGGAGGAGGGGAAGGGCTCTCTGCGCAAGCCCCCTCTGCCTGCCCGGGGCCGCGGCCGGTGTNCCCCCCCCCCGCCACCGCAGCACTAACGGGGCGGCGGCAGCCCCGGGCAGCCCCCCCGAAGAGCGGGGGCGCAGCACGCCATAGCCAGCCCGGCCTTCGCACCCACTCTGCGCCGCCGCACGGTAAAGGCACGGCCGAAGCGAGGCTTGGGCAGGACCGACTGCTAATTGGCCCCGAGAGGAGCGTTGCCAACAAGATACACATAGGCTGCCCAGAAATTTCTGCTGCATCTGACAGTAGGAAACACAAGAAGCCAAAAATATAAAATAACTTGTAACTTACCATGAAATACACTGTTGTCCACTAAGAAGTGCCTGCAGTACTGCAGACAGCTTTTCTTATCCAGACTCCAGTAACTCATTGTAAGATGACTTTCCGCTCACCATCAAAGGCAGTGACCCTACAAAGAGAAACAGAGTGTGGATAACTGAGTCAATTTACAAGAAATGCATAACTACCACAAGCACGGCAAGAATATTTATTTGTGCCCTTTATGCAAAATAGTTCATTAGCTTCATACAAAGCATTCCAACAAAGGTAGTCCTTCACTCTCCAAACACACCCGTCTCCAAGGATATACAGGCAACGGGTGCAGGTAGATCACTTGGACTGAGCTAGAGACGGACTGTCAATGATGCTTACAACTAACAAGTTTAACGCTGCCGAAGTGAGCCCACCCTAGCCGGCAGTCACAGCACCCGTGATGGACGCCTGTTGTTACGTCAATCCCCACAGCCCCTGCAGGCTATTGTGGGGCCATGGAGAGATGATCAATTTAATCCATTTGATGATGCTGTCCCATATTTAATAAACTACAGACACATCAGACAACACCACAAAACTATACATTCTCCCCAGTGAAGGTTACAAAAAAAGAGGTCCAATCTTGATTTTGAGACCGCAGACTAGCATTATGTGGATGCAGAGCCCCCTCAGCATTCCCCCTGCACCAGCGCACCCCTGCCCTTGGCAGACATTCACCTGTGGGAGCTCAAGATGAACTCTCCTGGGGACAGGCAGTTTGAGCAGCACTTTTGAGGAGGCACAGTTATGTCAGCCACGCAAAATTTGTGTCCCCCAGCCCCAAGGGATCCCAGCTTTGCACAGGGAAGAGATGCTCTCAACTCGGGGTGTCAATGCTACCCTGTGCTGAAGCATGGGATAAATTGTCAATCTGCTTAACCATCTTTTCTGCTTCCCCTGCCTCCATTACACCCCCATTACACAGCTAATCACCAACAGGACCAAACAGAATAAGTGGGAGCAATACCCTTCCTGGGAAATGCCACCAGCTGAGGACACCCCAGAGCACCTGGGAGCCTTGATGGCTGCCTGAACCAAGAGTCTTTATCAGCAGGCAGAAGCCCACATTGCTGCACAGGAGGAAAACGGGGATTCATCTCTGAACCACTGCACTCCTTTCAGATGCGGACTGCAGAGAACTTCCCTGGAGAACACAGCAGCCGAGCAGCAAACCTTCCCTGCACAGGTCCGTGCTGGCCCCTGCCTTCCCTGCTTGCCTGCCAGAGCTGAGGCTCCCAGCACTGTCACAGGATGAGTTTTGCCTCTAACGCCAGCAGCATCAGAGACAAGCCCATCAAAGTATTCACGGGTAATTTGCCACAGATGCTATCACCAATAAGTGCTGGGAGCGAAGAGCTGTCTTTTTGGACACAGGCCCCATAGCTCTGCTAGGCCAAGCTTCCGACTGCCAATTTTTCTTAGATCCAGCCAATAATATTTATAAACCAGTTAAAATGGAAACGTGCAGCAAGCCAGCGCAAAACAAAGGCCAGCCAAGTGAGGAGAACGTGAGTGGCTGAAGCCAATTGCTGACAATGAGGTGAGAAAAAACCCCCCTTCAGCCCCGGGAGCATTTCCATCACAGCCACTCCACTGTTCCACTGCCACAATCTGGGACAATGGGAAGAATCGGAACAATTATTTTCAGAGACCTAAACAATAGAAATTAACTCCTTAATAAGCTGGTGGTTATAACTCAAAACAAAGCTGTACTTGTTTGAGCCATTTCATTGAATTTCCATTCAAAGAATTTCAGCCTTTTGTTTTGCAATTGGACCTTACAAAAATCCATCCCACCCAGCAGGACTTAGCATGCACAGTTATGGTTACAGCCAAACAACCCATCATTTCATATTTCTTTGATATTTGCTGCTGGAAAAAACCAAAAAACCCAGGACTCCTTGATCTCTTGTTCTGACACCAAATCCTTTCACTGGATCCTCCTTCTCCCTTTGCTATTTTATCAAGACTCACATTTCAGCAAACCAGATACCCCTTCATGTTACAAGCCTGCTTTGGTCTCCCATTTTATCTCACTCCCACCTTCACTCTGGTCAACCCAGCTGCTTTCTCACCCACACAACACCAACTGTCTTTAGGCAAACCACTAGCAGGATGTAAGAACACTGCCATTCAAGCCTTCTCATAAAACTACTTCGGGGGGGGGGGCTAGTAACAAATCCCCCCAGATGAAATATCACAGCATGCTGTAAATGCCCAGGCTGCAGCTCTGGTGAGGAACACAGATCTGTTTTGCACAAGTAATTTCAAAACAAAAAGGAAAACAAGTAACCTTAAATCATAGCCAAAAGGACTCTTATTATCCTTACTGACCGATTTAGCTACAATCATTTCCTGGGACCCAATGACTGTACTCAGCTATAAGGGAAAAGAACCACCTGGAGAACTTTTCCCCTTCCCCATGCATCAGTGCAATGAACACTGTTTCCTGCAGTGGTGAAGGTGAAGCAGCTGATCATGAAGAGCCCAGAAATATCTGCCATTTCTGGTCCACCTGGAAACAACCCCAGTCCCATCTCTACTGCGGTCCCCTGCAATGGCTGAGCAGACCTCCTCTCCCCCACCATCATCCTGCCACTTCTGGCAGTGACCAGGTACCTCTCAACTGATTCAAGTCACAAACCCAGGAAAAAAAAAGCAGGCTGTTCCTGGAGGGCTAGCAAGCTGATGAGCTCAGAGAAGGTTCAACATTGGCACTGTGAAGGGGTAGCAGTATCCTGCAACCTGGAGGCAAGGAAGACGGGAGCCAGCTTCCCCCTCTCCTGCCAGCAAGCTGTTGGATCAGACGGGCTCTCACAGACACCTCAGCCAGGACTGCTCCAGTCTGGAAGGTGGCAAGGTTTTCTTCTGCAGGAGAAGCACCTAGCATGGGGTTGAAGACAATAGCTTAGTGTAAAAGTATAAAGTGATGTTTACATTTACTTGCACTGTTGATCAGTGCAAGTATTAGAGACTGATAGGCAAATACTAATCTGATATCTACGTTTCTGTTGCAGGTTTGTGAGGAGGCTGTTCATTTGCAGATGTGGGATTTGCCTCTCCATTGTTGCCTCTGTGGGGAGGAGAGAAGGTCTGAATGATCCACTGCAGGTGTGAGCCAAAAAAAATGCCTGTTTCTGTTTTGCTCACTCTTAAAACTATCACAGTCTCCATTACAGTATGTGTTTGGGGTATGGCCCATGTATTGTTTACACTAAAGGCATATTTTACTAAAATTTGGAACACTAAGCAGTAATACCCGTTACCTCTGCCAGACTTCATCTTCTACGTTTCTTGGACTTTTGCCCTTGCCAGCCATGAGCTTTCATTATAGCTTGCCATAACCGGGGCCACTCTTCTAGCATTAATTAGTAAGGCACAAGCTGTTAGTTACTTTAAATGTGTAGGAATAATTCTACCATCATGGTCCAGCCTACTGCCAGGTTTTTTGCTTTAGGCTATAAAAAATACAAGTGGCACCATGCTTTAATTAAGAAAATCGTATCAAATATTCATCACTAAGAATTTACACAAAATAAAGAGATCTTATCTCCTGCTCTGCTCCCACATAGAACTCATGTCATGGGTGGAGATTTATGAGGAAAATGTTGCTATTGATATATATATGCAGGACCTCTGAAAGAAACCCTTCGGTCCCCTCCCCACCCTTTCATGGCTCATGCCGATACAATACTCCTTTGTTCTTGCACAAAGGGTTCTCCCCTACCACTATGGTGGCCCCTGGGAACAAAGGTTCTCCCTGGCACGTCAGAGATGAAGGCAGAATCCCAAAGTGGCTGCATCAGCTGACACAAACATCCTGTAAGAAAACCTTCCTAAGAAACACCAGCGGTTATTTGGATGGCCCTCAAAGTTATTTGCTTTCTCCGTTACAGAGCTCCGGGAGAGCCCAGCCAGTATCATGCCTTACTGTATTGTACCAAAAAAAGCAAATAAGAAACCAACCAACCACACACTTTAGGCCAAATACCATCATTTAAAATTAACATGCACTTAGGAACTTAACTGTACACAAATTTGCACCATTTCAACAACAACATAGTAGAAAAAGAACATCCTGTTTATGTCATAGACCAGAATGTTATATAGGCTATACCTGTATAACTTATTTTATACATGTAGAACAAGCTATATGAGTAAAAACTGCCAGTAAGCATATAATTACGTTTAAATAGGAAAGGAGTGTGCCACCAAAACTATTTTGGCAAAAAGTTACCAAAATCCTGAACAGATATAAATCTGAGTTCAAAACTAGTTTGTGTAGTTACTTGATAATGCAACCAATGCAGAAAGAGTTGGAAACACTCCTAACTTTTCCACTCTGCAGGTTTCTCAACTTAGGGGTATCACTCTTTCATGACAAGCAAAATTCCTGCAGGTTCAGCCCTGAGGCTAGCACATTCATTCCAAGAGGTAAAGCAATTGGTTTCACTACCTGAGCCAAGAGATGTTACTCCAGTGTGTCAAGAATCTATCTACTTTACACCTGGATAAAGTGTATTAACGTGTAAGTTGAGCAAGGGAGTCCATGATGTGGTCTGCAGAAACGTGGGAACTTGAAAGATCTGTATCTTCTATTTTAGCTGATTAATTTTCATTAAACATGTGTCAGCTGCATTATTTTAGTACTTTGAGTAGTGTTCCATAAGAAATGTCCTTCCAAAGAGGAGAGCAAGAGCTATAATTAGTTCTACTGAACTATACTTTACAAAAGAGTTATTAATGGGAGTCAACTGATTTTGCTCAAAGAAATTTGATACAAAAAAGTAAGTTAAACTGATGTACGCATGAGTGTATGCAATCATGTACATGTCTGTGTATAGATGGATGAGATGAACAAATATGACTTTTTGTTGTTGTTGTTCTCAAGATAGTGGGTGAACTCCTCACAAGGAAAGTTTTGTTATATGCATACTTTATGAAATTATTTGATTATGAAAGTTGTAGAGATGAATGTGTAAGATACTTCTGAACTTAGCAGACAATGCACATGATCTGCCTAGGTTGTGATAGATGCTTCTTATTACAAGGGGCTTAACACTGAGAACGTAACACCTGACACCCCCTGGTCTCACAGTATTCTGCAGTTTCCCCTCTTGCACCCTCATGCTTTAGCGAGTTGTGCATTATACCAGCAGCTGGAGGGTGAGCAGCACTTGAGCGAAACATGTTCTCAGCTCAGGCTGACTGTTATGGTTAGCAGTAAACTATTTAGAAAGTGGCAACATAATCTAAATATTTATCTGCAATATTTAACCTGGACACTGTGCAGGTCCTGAATGTGAAGAAAGCATTAAGCACACGTCCATTTAGCACCAGACAGGAACTCGGTTTGAGTCCTGTGCACAGCTCTCTTGAGAATGCTCAGACAGATTAATTGGTAGTTAAGTGAGCAGTAACAGGGTGGAGAGATTGCCAACTTTAGCTTTTCTCAGCTGCCCTCTCCCCTTCTTGTTTCTGAAGCACTTCAACAGATAACATTATTAAGTCAATCAGATAGTATGAATGGTTCCTACTAACAGGACAGATACTGCAGTTCACCAGCACTTCCCTCTGACAAAACCACAGCGCCAGTTTCAGAGCTCACTACCTACCCAATGAACACATTTTGAAAGCATGATTTATAAAAGTATTCCTTTCCTTAGCACAAAATGGTGTACAGTAAAAACAAATATTTTGTAAAAAGTTCTACCAAAGTTAAAAAAAAAAAGCACATGAGCCTAGCAATTCTGCCTTCAACAGAAAAGAAAGTCCAGAAAACACTGAATATTCAGAAGGTTCTAAGTTTTGGAAGCTCGCACCTATTTCAGATACCTGTTAATGATAAATTTTACAGTGAAAAATAGTTCAGAGATACTGGATGCCACAAGTAACAAAGGAAAAGTATAATAAAGAAAAAAAAAAGAAATAGGTTAGAAATGAAAGTCAAGTGAGTCAAGAAAAGGACACACTAAGTGTGTGATTGGAAATAATACTGTATTAGCTCCAGATATGGCCAGAGAGCACTCTTATAAGCATTAGAGACATCTGTACGGGAGGTCGGAAAGACCATCTGGCTGGCACTAAGCAGCAGGAATATACTGTCCAGAGAGAAACGCTGGTCTTTAATCTGGCAGCTGTGATTGTGGTGAGGGCACCCAGAATCTCTGCTGACTGCCATCACGTGCTTCCAGTTATTGCAAACAGAAAAAATAAACACCAAATCACTGTACAAATACTACTTTGAACTTTCCTTGGAGAATACTGAGGTAGTATTCAACAGTTAAGCAATTTTGCTTCACAACATATATTATTAGAACAGAGGTAGGTTAACTACAGAATTGTTAACCTGCAATGGTTAACAATTACAATAACCTTAACTACAATAACCTTATATGTTAACTAACAGAATGAGGGCTGCCCAGACGGGATCGTTGGTCTTCCTGTACAATCTCTTATTCCTATAAGGACATGCTCCAGATCAAGCTCTACATCATTTCAAAAGGTGCCATCAGCACCCAGCAGCTTGGCAAACACATTGCAGTAGAAATCAGAGAAGATGAGACACTTATCCTAGAATACGCTCTCAGTAGTCCAAGGGCTCAGCCCTTTATTATACTAATATTATGCAATAACAGATACTGAAGAGAGGGAGTGAAGTCATTTGCAATTCTGTTTACACTACAACATGCAACCAGAAAAATTTATGCTCTCACCAACTTTCTTTCCCTGGAGCATGTTAAAATATGTTGTTTATCAGTAGCCATCAACAGGAAATTCTTTCCAGGTTTTATACATTAGAAAAAGAGCTGCTGTTTCCAGTTTGTGTTTTTACTTTCTAAAGAAAGTATCAACAAATCCCCTGATGGAACAACCTTCCAGCTTTCAGAGACCAGCTGCTGCACAACATGGGCTGTTTTTGTTTTTTTTTTAAACAGTATCCACAAAACAAAGTAGCCATCAGGTTAAAAGCTTGGGGCTCGGTATCATGACATGTCACCATTCCTGCCAAAGACAGTTATGACTGGTCTTTACCAAGGTGGACAGGCCACCTGTGCTTAATCCAGAAAAGGAACATGTATAAACTTACATATGTTCAATAGCCATAGTTAGACCTGAAAACCAAATCTGAAGAGATTATAAAATCCTAATATGACAATATTTCATTGGGCATCCACCCATCTGCAGTCTTGGGCTTCTTATTTCACTAAGCCACCAACAGTCACCCAAATAATGCTAAGCATTTAAGCTGGTCTGAATTCATGCAGATTTAGATTTAACTGTCATACAAACCCAGGCTCTAAGGGTTCCAAACATCATCTGTGCAAATCTTCACTTTAATCAGCACCAAATATCTACATTCACTCAAAATAACTTGCATAAACGTTGCTAAAGTTACACGTATAGGAGCCATGCAGAACAGGCAAGGCATGTTAGCTGCATCAGATAAAAGATCCATACTGCTGATACAAAAACACATTTCTGCCCACAAATTGGTGTCACTCTTACAATTTAAAAAACAAAGTTTCACCTACCTGTGATGTAAACTATTTCATAAATGTATGGATACTTTCAGAATTTAAAGTATCTTCTTGTAGAAACAAAAAGTTTAAAAAGTACCCCCAAAGTTACACTCTTTTTTCAACAGCAAGTATTTCTCCATAAATATCACTAGCGTGAAAAAAGATTATTGGTAATATTTGGTAATAGAAAACAAAAACATCCAGTATCTGATCCTTTTCTTATTTCTCTAGGAATTGGTCTGGAGGAATAAAATAAGAGATTATTGTTTGGTTTATTTTTCTGCCAGATCAGTTCCCTAATCTAATGTGCCATGAGGCCACGAAAACAGCTGTGCTGGCACAATGCTGGCAGTAAAGGTGTCAGAGCATGCAAGCCAGCACAGTAGCAAAGAAAAATTTCCTGTGGATTTCACTGGGAGCAATTGGAAACTCTTAGAAGTCAGAGTTGACTGTTCAAAGGGAAAAGGTCACAAGAGCGTTTGGATTTGGGACACAGATGTTGCACTTACGTGTTCTTTAGACAGATGAGATTTCCTGAAAACGCAGAATATTTTTTTTTTTTTAGCCTGGTATTTTGGCTATTCCCCCATTAGAGCATTAAACACTAATCTTAGTCATACATTGTTCACCAGATGAAGACAGACTCTGATGTCAGTTTGCTTAAGTGTTTGAGAAAGCTGCTTCTAAATATTTGTTCATTTCACAGCAACTAACAATCTACCTCAGCAAGCCAGAAATAGCATTATCATCACTGACATTGCTACTGCCACATCAGACCACAGCTCTCTTCATTGTCCCCTACTAGTTTGGTCCCTTGTCCCAGTACCAATGCTCTGCCAGGGACACTCAGGAAACTGTACCCAGCTTCACTTGGCCAGTGCTGAAGGTACAGAAAGCAGGCAGCAATGGCTGCGCATCTCCCTCCTAATGGCACTAGCGATCTGCGAGGTTCAACCTAACCCTAATAGCATCTACTTTGGATCATGCTAGAGGACTGATGCCCACAATTTGCTCCATAAACTACCCTTTCATTTTCCAGGAGAAGAGCAGGTGGACTTCACTGCACAGCGCCACATGCAGTGCCTGTCCAACAAGTTACCCGGCACCCATTCCTTCCCCCCAGTGTAGCCCACCCAGTGCAGGCAGGAGGCCAGTCAAGCTGTGTTAGCCTGTATAATGGACGACTTTCTCATCTCTCCTACCCACAGCTAACAAACAGCAAACCTTAATCTTCTTGTGGCTGTTAATTCTGATGGAGTTTTTGTTTCAAGTCATTTCTCTCCTCTTTCTGGGAAGTCATGAAAAGCGTGTGTCAGCACAACTTGCTGCTGAGGAAGGCATTAGAAAGGATTTGTACCGACTCCCCATGGCAACAGACCCTGAAAGGGAATTAGCATTTGCTCCCCATTCCTCAAGAAGCCTAAATGGAATTTGTTTTTCTCCTATTTAAGGAACTATTTCCAGGAGGGCAGCGTGCTGCTGCCTCTATCGCTCAGCAGGCATCGCTTCAGAAGACACCTACCTTGCACAGCCTGTGTTCAGCATAACAGTCATCCCACCAGACATGGAACTGATAAATATGAATAAGTGTACACGAACTTTTTCCTTACACAGCTTTCTAGTACTTTGCACACCTTTCTGCTGCTTTTGCCAGCTCTCTGTATACCAAGTCACTAATCCGAATCATTTTTCGGTTTTGCTGCACAAAGGTTTTCAAACTCTAGATGTTGAGCGCAAGAGTCTTTCTACACCAGAGATTTTAATCTACAGAGAGGGAACTCACTTCACCACATTGGCAAGGCTTTTTTTTTAATGTATCATCAACAACACATCTTCAGATTCTATTATACTCTTTGAGATTCTTTTATATTTTCTCCAATTTCTTCTATGAACACCACCACTCCCTTCAAAGTAGGCAGAGGAATGTACAGCAAGCCCAGAACTGTCAACCCCAAGAGCCATCCACCCCAATATGAACTGTCCCAAAGTCAGGGGAATCGATTCATCTCAGAGGTAGTTAGTGAACTCGCAGAGATTCCTAGCCCATGCCTCAATTCTCCAGGTGAAAACAGGGACAACTTTACCTCCCATGCTGGAGATGATAAATTTCCACGGACTCCAATGAATTACACTACCGCACATGATCAGGAAAAGAAACCCCTATTCACACCACTCAGTCTGGTGGTGCTGATGCTGACTAGGGTGAACTATTGAAAGTGTCAACAAAAGGAGACTGGTGGTCTCCCAAGAACACATCCAGCACTCCTTTTAGCTGAAGCTCTGGTTAGCATTGCTTCACCAAGTGCATCTCTGCCTGGAGTGTGAAACATAAGAGGCGAGTGAAGGGAGTAGATGTTCTCACAGAGATTCAACACAGAAAGAAATTTACTGAACAGCTGTTAGTAACATCTTTAAGAGCTTCTGAAAATACCTGGCACAGACCTTAAGACCTTTTCCCAACAGCAAAACAATGTTTTAAAGACACGAAGTTGTGATAATGAACGTGAAGTGTAAGCTTACTTTGTTCTTACCTATCATTATTTTAGAAAATAATAATTCTGTTTCTAGAAATTAAAATAAACATTCCTCTCCCATAGATCATTTCATGGCTTTAAGAAGGACCTTTTCTTCCTCAACAGATCAGCAGAAACATACCCTGTAAAAAGCAGGCAGTACGCAGCACACCAGATCACACCTGACAGTATCCATCTCTCACTAGGAGTAAATACTTAATAATTTGGACAAGTTGTTTTCAGACACACTGTGAATATATGAGACCCTATTTCTTGTAATGGGCAACACTGCCATTTCAATAGCTGAAATAACTATTGCTGAACTTACAGCTATTGCTATAACATGTGAAACCCTGGATGTTGCTCAGCTGTAGCATAGAATAATTCAAACAATGTGATAAAACATGAAGATAAAAATAAGATCCCTGGAAAGGACTTGTGCCAACACAGCCACTCATGGGCATGGATGACCTGCGTCTTGTATGATATTTGGCTATTTGTTGATTGATATGCAGTCCCCCGGAGAGCGGACATTTCATACAAGACAACCCTTCGTGTATGTCATCAGTTGACACAGTTGGCAATTGCCAATATTCTTCCATTTTTCTTGTGGGGACACTACCAACTTTGCTGCCAACCAATGTGTTGATCACCCACAGCTGGAATTAAGACCAAGCAAAGAATACATTGACATGAGGCTCAGCAGTGCCCATTTTAGGCCCATGCAGTTACAGGTGACACACCATCCCATACTCCATCTCAGGGTCACGCTTGGTCAAGCTCGGTGGGCATGGGTATGTGAACTTTGTGTCAGTTCCAGTAAATCAAGTCTGTAATTGAACATGGACTTCTTTGCACAACAGCTTGTCTCTACGTGAAATTTCTTGCAAACAACCTTGAGTTATTTCAGGTTGAAGAGACTCACATGGACATCTCTTGCCAAGAATGATACGCTGCTTTAATGCACACGGCCGAATGCCCTTGAAGCAGTTTTGCATTGTTCACCAGTGGACCTGAGCCTCTGGAGGGGTACATATTACATCCCCAGCGTCGTGTCCCTGGCTTTTTCTAGCACTGCAACAGGTGTCTGCTTCCAAACTGCCGTCAGCGGCTCTGCTCACCTCTCCCCTCCACTCCTCTGTACTCCCACTGCTCTTGTGTGAGCCTTAATAAGAGCCTATCCGCAGTAGTGGATATTTCCTCACTTTCTCAATCTCCCAACCTGCCTTTCCATCTCTCACATGCATGCTCCACATCACTCAGCTACCCAGGTACAACTAGATAGTACTTCTGTAATGCCAGATGACCAGCAAAAGGCTTTGTGAGTCAGGAAAGCAGAGGGCAAGCTCAGATCTCTGATGTAATGATAGTGCCCTCAGTGGCCATGGAGACCGGAACAAGGAAATCACCTTTGTTACAGAAAACAATTCCAGTTTTCTAAAATAAACAAGAAAGAAAGAAATAGAACAAGGCGGGGGGGGGTGGGTGGGGGGGTGTACACACACACACACCCTCCTGGCAATTAGATCAGTCTGCACTAACACTGGCCAACCTCAGCAGTACTCCAGTGGAAGTACCTTCTGCTTACAGACTTGGAAGCAAAGACAGATTTATCCCTAGCACAGTCCAGACCCAGTGGTTCAAACCAATTATCTCTGGCACGTTGCTCAGCCCTGCTCCACTGCCTGGGGGAACCACGCTTTACCGGTTAGTGGCTTTAATACCCTTCCAGTGCAACAGCCATGATGATTGCTGAGAACATGCTCTGCATCCTACTAGGCCAAGAGGAAAATGCCATAATAACTGTGTTTCTAAAGCACCTTCATTTCAACACATTCAAGTAAATTTGAAGCACTAATAAAAAGTTTCTGTAAGACCCTACAAGGCAATTATGCACAGCATTCTTACCTCCTCTGAAGACACAGGCAGAAAAAACTGTCCTATTGAAGATAATACAGGAGGTCTCCAACAGACCTGGAAACAGACCTCTGCTTTCTGAATCTGGAGTGTTCGTGATTTTTTTTTTTTTTTTTTAAACATTCAGACTTCTTTAAACTCATTAAAAAGCCAAAGCAAACAAACAAAAAAAACCCACCACACAAAAAAAATCCACCACCACACCACCCTGTGTAGCTGTGGCCTTGGCTTTGCCATCTAGGTTATCAATTTAAATTGAATTGGATCTTGGGTGACACCTTAAAAAAAAAGGAAAATTCTTATTCAGATTTCATTAAAGGAAAACCATTCTACTTATAGAAAGATTACTTTGTAGAGCCAACAGAAGTACACAGCTTCAGCGTTAAAGCCTTTCCCAGAAATAAGGGGAAGCTAAATACTAAACAGAGGATGAATTTTTGTTCTGTGTTTTGATGCTCATAAAACTGTTTTACTGCCACGGGTATTTCTTGACAGTGTTTTAGATTACAGATCAACTCATGCAAAACTAGGATCTGTTAATAGCGGGTGGCCTCTCCTTTGCTTTTATGGAGTGAAAATTTTATTCTCCTTTACAAATACTGGTGATTTTGATCAAAGTCATCGTGGGACACTGGCCTCAAAGGGTGAAAGGACAGAAGCATTAAATCAATTCCCTAGGCAACCTCCCAAGCGGAGCCAGTATTGTTAAAATAATGAGTTGTGCACCACTTGATCCAAAACCACCAGCTGATCCCCATTTTTATAGACAATAGGTAGCATAAAACCAGAAAGCGTCTGCAACCGGTCAAATAATTTTTCACGAACCATGCATCTTCAACTGATAAAACTTAACATTTTTTTCTGTAACAGCCTGCTGGCATTTTTAAACCTAGAAAAAGCATCCTTCAAAGTTAAAAAAAAACCCCACCAAGTAGTATTCTCAAACTTACTCCAGGGAGCTAATGTTTAAAGAAACAGTAAGGTTTTTAACAGTGTGCATGCACTCTGCTGTCTCTCACCTCCCCAAAAGTCCACATTTTCTTTCCATATGCCACATTATCTTTAACTTGGGTGTCTCGTTGCAGGGTTGAATTCTGTCTATCTTTTTACTAATGTTATGTGCAGGTAATCTTTCACATTTCAGAACAATAGACACCCAGTTTTCTTTCGCTTCCTCTAAGTTTTGTAACATACAGGCCAGAAGACCCAAGGCCAAGTAAATCAGGAGAGTCCACTGAAAACAGGCAAACATTGTGCTTTATAGCCCAGGAGTTAAAGCACACTTTAAACAAAGAGCCTATGACTAGTTCATCAGATAAAGCTTATATCTTTCTCCCTGAAACTTAATAACACTTCTTCTAAAAATCACTTTTCGGTCAGCTAG
This sequence comes from Fregata magnificens, assembly GCA_013389945.1. Taxonomy (NCBI): domain Eukaryota; kingdom Metazoa; phylum Chordata; class Aves; order Suliformes; family Fregatidae; genus Fregata; species Fregata magnificens. The sequence goes on along the minus strand of WAAD01029317.1, from coordinate 592,117 downwards.
AGTTAAGTTCCCAGAATTATACAGTTGCTTAATTACAACAAAATGTGCATGGAGTATAATTCCCAGTTCATTGTACTTTCTTTTTTTTTTGAAAAACAGTTTATGGAGTAGGTTATCAGCCCTCAAAGTATTTTTAGGAAGGACTCAATCCAGCAAGAGGCTTGACTCTTCTCACCTCCCACCTATTTCAGCACAGGGTCGGAACCAAGCGTGCTCCATAAGCGTTGCACCCTGCGACACTCTTTGGGTGATATTCTCCACTCCTCTCAGTGGGGTCAGGATTTTACGTTAAGCCTCATTTAACACGGTCTGGCCTAAGTCTAAGGCATACTAAGCGGCTGCAGTTTTCTCTGGTTTTAGCTAGCCGGGTGCTGCAACTGCTCTGACACAACCTTAAAGCAGAACCTCCCATGCCACATGGCAAAAGTAGGTTTTACCCCCAAGAGAGGAGGGAAAGAGCCCAAGAGACGACTAGAAGTTTATCCGGCATGATTCATTATTGAACCAACAGAATAAATACGGCCAACGCAACCGCTGGAGCAGCCCCTTGTGACTCCGGCCGACACCAGATACACCTCGGAGCACCAAGGAAAAGCCCTTGGTGCCAGCAGCACTGCGGGCGCTGTCTTCTCCCTCGGGGGCCCCACGAGGCTCCCGAGGATGCCCCGGGTCGGGCCCGCCGCGCCTCTGCAGCTCCAGGGGAAGGAAAGGTCGCGGTTTCTTTACAAAGTGAGTACAACGGCGTCCCGTGAGATACACAGCGTCTCACCGACCAGAACAACACTTCATCCAAGGGNNNNCCCAGAGAGCGGGAGAGAGGGGGGGGGGGGGGGGGGGGGGGGGGAGTTACACCTTGTAAACCCTCATCTTAGCTTTCGGCTACAAACACCGGGAAAACCCAGCATTAATTCCTAAAACGAAAGCCCAGTGGAGGTGCCCAGAGCGGTGGGCAGTCCCCCCCCCCCCCCGCCGCAGGGAGCCCCTGCGGGGGCCGCACCACAGCCG
>WAAD01029317.1:569554-583292 GCA_013389945.1 Fregata magnificens | reverse complement strand
CGGGGGCGCGGGGGAGCGCATTTTAGGGTCGGGCCGTGCAGCGGGCTGTCACAAGCGCTCAAGCCCGGGCACCGTGCGGCTCCTACGCTCGGGCAGCTTCAAAGAAAGACGCTGGCAATGGCTGGTGAGGCCGCAGGCGTTATTAGTGCCGACCTTGGCCTGGCTTGCATTTAAACAGAACTAGTGATGACCTTAACTCCTCAAACCTGTAATACACCCCTTCTGACCCTGTGAAATGGGCTACGATACGGCTTGTTGGACCTTGGGGTGCTACCTTAAGGAAAAACCAACTTTGGAACACTCCTGTATTCATCGTTGTTGTTTATTCTTTTCCCTTAGTTCAAAACTAACAAATATTTGTCATTCATTACCAAATGGCTCAAGCCAACCGTTTCCCTCAGCTGAATCAAATGCCCATCTGTGCAATGCACCTATATGGTCTTTAAAGAAATATGTGCATTGCAAGAAAATAATCTGACAACGATACAAAACTGGATTTATGTTCACACAAGTCTTCCATTTCAACGCAGTTCTAGGTTTCTACATGAACAGGCGGTACATGATAACAGTCACAACTCAGGATTTCAGGAAAAGCACAGATTAAGTTGGGAATTTATAATCCAAGGCAGCAAAACCCATACTTGAATGAAAACATGTTTTCTGAGGTTCAGACTAAAACAATTCTTAAATTACTGGCTGTGTAAGTAGTACAGTTGGACAGTAAATTGGACAAGTAAATATTACCCCTCTAATTTTTTTTCAAAGAAAGCAGTATAGTTGTTAGTTTTACTTTATTTACTAAGTGTTAACATTTTAAGTAATAAATATAGAAATAGCGCAAAATCTTGTTTTCAGCAAAACCATCACTTGTAGCCAAACAACAGTTTGGAAGCATACTGCTGACTTTGCTACAATTTGTATGTTGGGTAAAATGCTAAATAAATAGCATTGTCTCATTGGGGCAGAGGGGGTATCAAGAGAGTCAGACCATATTGCTGCCTGCAAAAACTCAGTTGCTCCATTCTCTGCTGCGGGGAGATGTTCTGCTTTCCCACAGTGGACTCCACAGTGCTTAGTGACAGAACTCTCCTCTCTTCCCTATTTTATCAGATCAAAAATCATCTGAACACCATCTCTTATCAGCCAGTTTAAAACAGTGTTTATCACCATGTGAAACCATATGGCGAACATCCAGAAGACAATGAAATAAAACAGCTTTACAGAAAATGAACAACTGTTGACAATCGGCACTGGTAGATTTTTCAGTGTCCGCAACAAAGACGAAACGTAGAGTTGGTATTTTAAAATAAGGTCAGTTGTTGTGATGGATAGCGTACTGACAGCACCAAAGTTCACAGGACTGGCACGTTCAATCCTCAGCCGTTCCCTCGCGGGGCCGCAGGAGGCAGGGCGCAGCAGCAGCGGGTGCGCAATCCCGTTTTCCACAGCTTGTCAGGCCTTAAACTTTGCATTACACATGCTCTTTCTAGGCATTAGAATTACAGAATTGAATTTTGGAGCACCACTATTTGCCTCTTAAGGAAGTCTTGGGAAACAACAAGAAATTACACTCGCGAGCGCAGGTGATGATGACTTTCCTGCATGGTAAGTCCCCGTAAGGACACGGCCGGCCGTGTCTAACGGGCACCGAAGGGGCGGGCTGTTCTCTACCTCTCCTCCCCATGCCCTGCTGCACTGACCCTTCACTCCACCCTCTCCCCTGGGACCTGTCTCACTTCACAATGATCCTGCTCATGAATTTAAACCAGGACAATCGCTTTACCTACAAAAATCCAATTTCTGCCCTTTCCCTTTTGCTAGAGATAACACGCATCTGACTCCCCCCCTGGGCCTGCTCAGGCCCCGTAAGACCACAAAGTAACTAAGGGATCTATAGCAGTACCTGGTACCATTCCCCTTCTCCAGTTCCCGTTTTAATAACAGACTCTCAAGGAAGAGGTTGGGTTGCTTCCTTCTTGCCTTTTTAAAAAGTTTTTTTTTTTTCTTTTAAGTTAAAGATGTTTAAGTCTACAATAATGCTAATCTTTCAAAAAAAAAAAATTATTGCACTTTAAAATAGGGTTGGGAGAAAAAAAGTCTCAAGACCAGAAGTTTACTGGTTCTTTTCAGCAACCTGCTAATCAGCTGGTATAGCAGTAACACTTCTGACCTGTGTTACAAAATAGCAACATAAATTAAAAAAACCTAATCCATCAGTTGTTTCTCCAGTTTGAAAGAGGAGACAGTTACTTAATTTAGGTCACATTTCATACGTGGTACTACTGATTGGAGTTTATGTTTAATTTTGATGTTGTCAAGATCATCTAATGTACTGATAAGCAACCCTCAACCCATCTTTATTAAAAACAAGTTTCATTGGCACCTTCAGAAATGGTGAAACAAAATTGCAAAGTAAAAGCCAACTCTAAAACACCTATGAATTTAATTTCTCAAGTGCAGAATATGGGAAGTTTTTCCTCAAAGTCAGAAAAGCTAAAAAAAAAAATAAAAACTCTTTAGGTATGGACAAGATGTGATTAAAGTAAATGGCCCATTGTTCCAGTAAAGACACAGAACTGAAGTGCCTCATACATAGTTAATCCAGTAGAGATGATCTGGCTAGGACTGAAAGATGCATCCACCTTCAACTACAAATCTCTGATATATTCTTTTTGTGCTTATGCAGAGGTAAAGTTGGAAGACTTTTAGTTTGGAGAGTAAAAACAATGTGATTTTATTTAGCTTGACTGATTTTGCTGTACTTGAAACAAATTGTGAGAGTGTGCTGTTGCTGGACCACAGATCACAGCTGTGGGAGACCTGCAGCTCTGGGTTTGGCTTTCCACCACCGACCATCAAGAGTGTCACTCTGAGAAGAGAGAGGGGAAGAGACAGAGGAACGTGCTTCAGTGCCCAAGGAAGAACTTGGTCACACTGTCCTCTTCTGCGTGCCTTCTTACTCCTTATGTCATGTAGACACTTTGTACACACCCATGTCCCTGCCAGTCAGTCAAAAGTTGGTATCGATTTACTTTTTTCCTGAAACATATAGTAATAAAAGATCGACAACCCCTTTCAGGAGTTTGGAACACAAAGCTCAGGATGCAATACTTCAAATATTGACAAGGCAAGAAACACAGAAAAGAAAATCATGTACCTTTCAAAGGTATTTTTAATAGTTCTCTTTTTTAATAATGATGTACCATATACATCCAACGATGTCCAAGTGCCCTCTCTCTAGGTGTACAGTACGCTTGCTGTACATCACTAAGGCACTCGGGAGGGAAGTCATTTTTGATAAATGCAACGGGAATGTTTCCACTACGCAGCATCAGTAATAAATTTCTGTAGCAGCTCTACCACAGGATTCAGCTTGTTTGATGTATGTGACAGCAAGTCGTACACCAACTCACTGGGAATTTGGCAAGTTTGTCATTACCAAATCACTTTCAAAGGCACTGATCATCTTTTCTTACCCCTAGCTGGGAACAGTCACATGTTTTCCACTGATTTTGAAATTGAATGTTCAAATTTTAGTGACATAGAGGAACCAACACTAGCAATTCATTCCCTCAAAATAACAACCGCCTTCCAAAGGCCTGCTTGCTCTCTCCTTTTGAAACCTGTCTTTGTGTGCTAGCTGCTGCACTGTCCAGTTTACATCTTCAGGACTCAAGGCTTAGAGTATTGTGCGTTACTCTTAAGTACTACCTTACAGCAATTTTTCATCAAGGAAGTACCTTGAATGTAAATCAAAATGCTTTGAAACAGCGGAAATAAATTAAACAAATTACATTTGTTTACAAAAATATTTTCTTATAAATCTTTAAAGCTTATAAAAGCCAGAAAATACATTTAAAAGAATCTCTGAAACATTTCATCCTTTGAGGTGTGGTTACAGTTCAGAAAGTGAGAAGAAACAAAGCCCACAGACACTTCACATTTATCTTCCCACAAGGAATGCTGTAGTACAACACGCTCAACCTACAAGTCAAAATGCCTTTGACATCCTTCCTCGGGTCAACTCCCCATGTCAGATCACTTCTGTTTGAAAAGAAAGAGTTGGAACTTAGCCGACAATGCTGCTGTTTAGATAGACATGGCACAATTAGCTTTTCCATAGTTACCATATGGAAATTCAGACGTTGGTTATACCAGCAGCCATGACTCTGAAGCTAGAGCTCAGGGATATGTATGTAGTACACAGGTGCCATTTTTTAACAATTACTTTCTGAACTTACATTTCATATTGGAAGGGCAAGTGGTATCACATACAAACACACCACCGTCTCAGCCACCCGTTTTTTCAGTGATGTGGCATTTAAAAATACCTATATTCCTGTTTATTGATTATGGGATGTGTCTTTGTAATAAAACAAAAATGACCTTGCTAGTCCATCCAGTATTTAAACTGCATCAATTGGTCCTCTTGCACTTCCATGAAGACTGTCCTTCATCCTGCAGCTTTTTAAGTTTTGGCCCAAGTAGAAACCACCAGCCAAATCCCAGAATGACACAGATGACAGATTCCACATAGTAACCGTCCAAGGTAGTAACACAGGAACCACCAGCTTTTGTGCAGAGCTGAAACACAGAAGCAGAAGTTGATGCATTAAGTACTCTCTGGGAGATACAGAAACACAGACTTTTAGAAAGCAGGCATTAGATACCTACTGTTTTTTACTTGCTCTCGGTTATGACTAAATAAATTTGTTTACTCTTCCTTGTTTCACATGGAGTTAGTAAGAGAGGCTTTCGAGCTTACCATCAGCATGAAAAGTAACAAAACTTTTATAAAACATTTGGGAAATGGAGCATATTGGCCCAAGGGGCTAACTCTGGAAAACAGAAACTGTCCAGCTGTCTCATGCTGGTCTGGAGGTGCAACCACTGTTCTTAATCCCATGAAGAAAGATTTTTTTTTTTTCCTAGCCATCCAAACTGCTTCTTTAGAAATTATATCCTTGCATCTCACCACACTGAATCTGGAAATGGACAGTACAGAATGCTACGTATTTCTGGGAAAAACACGCCCAGGATGTTTTTTAATTGCAGAACTGGAAGACAAAAACTCCAGCATTTAAAGGGTAAGTGTATAGCACACGATCGTTTCTGCTATTGTTCAGCTGTCAATACTGTTATAATCCCAAGATAAATCAATCTTCTGAGTCGAGGTCCTGCCAGCATTTTCATTATTCTGAGACATGTCAAGATCAGGTTAGGAATAAGAAAGGAGTGGTGGTGGTGGAACATTACCAACTGGGAGGATGTGAAAAAAGATCAGAGGAGTGAGGTGAAGGAAGAAGGACTTAAGTTCAGTAGAGGCCCAGGCACAGGTAACATAATTAGTGGCAAGCCAATGAGAGACACGCTGAAAAAGCAGACACTGTGGAAGCAGTTTCTCCTCTGCAACTAGTACAAACTGCAACTCCGTTTCAAACGAGTCATGTTTGACTCCTAGAACACTTTGTTTATTTAGAGAACCTCCACATCCCAAAGAGTCCTGGCATTCAAGAGTGAAATAAGTCCCAGTCATGAGTATGGGGGGGGGAGGGGGGGGAACCCCAACAAAATCCCCCCAAACATTTCTACCCTGCCAAACAGTCACGTTAAAATTTCTCATTTGCTCATGAGGGGGTGAATTTGAAATCTTGCTTTCCAGGCAGTTTCGCGTCCTATTGTTTGATCTGTGTACAGTAGCACAGCATGTTCTTTGTTCTCTTCCACAGGGCTCCCCAGAACTGGGAAGGCAGCCAGTCACACCGCTCAGTTTCACATGGAAAGTGAAGAGGAAAGGCAGAGAGCAAAGTAACATCACGGGAGAAGGTATCAAGGTATCCAGATAGGAAGCCTCCAGAAAGACAGGAGGAACAAAAACCTACCACAAAACTTGAGGGACTTCGGGGACAGACAGCCTGCCAAGAACAGAGTGCCTAAGTACACAACTCTGAACTTAGCAAGGTTTACTCTGAAAAATGTAACTACAGCCTCCTTACACTGCAGGGAACGTGGCACCAATCTAGTGCTTCTACCACCAGCTTTTCATCCCAGCCCAGAAAGAAATGGACAACTACTCTGCAACTGCAAATCTTTGGTAAAGATGTTAGTTATTAAGGTAAAACCAGACTTAATTTTATCAGACAGGAAAATTAGCTCAATTAGTGGGAAATTTTAAGCATAAGCTATGCACTATGGAGGTTTTCAAAGGTGAAAAAAATACTGAGAGAAGCCATTTAATCAATAAATAATTGAACAGAGACCTTCACAGCCTCCAAAACTTACTTCTGCAGCAACTGTAGTTCCACAGGTCTGTTCCTGGGCCCCTGCACACTCTTTCACTGTGAGTGGGTCCACAAGCCAGAGCGCAACAGTGGAAGGCCAGTTTCCTCCCAGATTCGACACAGTATTTAGTAGCGTCATATAGGTTCCTCCAATCAGCGGATCGCTGACTTTGGCATTGAAAGCCATTATTGCAACATACATGCTATACAGCGTGATCTATAGAAGAGGTAAGAAAACCCACAGAACAGTAAGGTCTCCCCAGTTACAGACAGTGACAACTAAAAACCCCAACATAAAAACTCCTCTAAGAGATTACTTGAAGTTAGCAACATTGACTGAAAAATAATCCCAACAGGTTAAAATTGCACAAGAGCGAAATTACTTCTGCAGTCTGTTTCTCTACTAATACCAAGAAGTAGCCTTGTCACTTGTCTCAAGTCATGCTGAAATGGACCCAGCCTCACATGCATTGGAACGACTCAGGTTATCAAACTGAAGTATGGTAAGGCCAGATAAAATAGCACATAAAAATAACACTTTTGCATTTAAAAATCAACTCTCAAGACATTGCATACATTTTAGCTCTGATCCAAAGCCCAGTTTGTATCAGGCGTTTGTTTTCCAGGCCTTTGGATCAGATCCATGACGACATTCCTCCAAAATCAATAAAGTATTTTTCTGAGGACCAGGATCACATATAACTTCATGGATCTGCACAATATGCACAATCTTCGTCATGCCTATGATACTCAGTCAGAATGCTGGGATTTCTCCAACTCCACCATGCTTTTGAGCTTCTGGTTTTAGGGAAAAAAAAAATCTGGGAAACAAAGGCAGATCTGGTCAACTGGTGAACAACTTCATAGAAGATGTTCAATGGAGCACATGGAAGAGGGAGAAATAATATTGGCAAGAGTATCAAAAGTAAATATAGCCATACAGAATAACAGGTCAGACTTAGAGAAATTCTAGTGTAACTAAGGACAAAAGCAGATAATGGCATCTGTAGTCCTCTCGTTGATTGATATGAAATACCCTCCTGTCCCCCTCCCCTTCCCACATACAGTATATGTTACCTGATGTAAAGCATAACTCAACAATACTACAGCATAGTAGTAGACAGGAAATCCTCCTTCGTGTTTTACTTTAGGAGTCCACCATACCAAAAAAGCAAATTCCAGACCAAGCAGTAATCTGGAGGAATAAGAAAGATAATTTGTAATTCAAGTAATTCTCCCCATGTGTTTCCTTGATACAAAGCAACTATTGAACATTTATACATACAGAATATATTAGTTTATATCTAAACAGTTAAAACTATTTCTACCTTAGATAGAATTAGATATTAAATATTTGACAAGCACTGAAATTGTAAACATTTTATACCTAAACAATTCTGTCTTCCATACAAACATAATTCACTACCAGATCTCCTATACTAGCTTTCTCCCCTGCCCCTTCACACAGAAATTTATTTTTTGTAGAAAGCAACGCACAAGATATCTAGCCAAACTCAGCTGGAGCAAGATCTACTCCCTTTTTTTTTTTTGTGAAAACATACATAGTTACATAAGAACATGTTAAAGTAACGGCTACCTGTTACAGACATGTTACGTGATTTACTGAGTAACAGCATTAGGTAATTTGCTGGATTCACTGGTTTTAGAATTCCATAAGCAAACTCCTATATGAAAACACAACACAGAAATGAAATGTCTCCTTGTCTGTATGAAAATAATTCAGCTTCTTTTACTCTCAGTTACCTCAGTAAAGCATACATCCAGTAGATGCACCAAATGACTCGTCAATGCTTTCTGCCACTCTTACATTGGGAAGCACACGTAATTTTACAGGTACAGTCCCGGATCCAGCCGGAATGATTCATGAATAAGGAACTATCGACACTGGAGCAGGAGCGTACTGCTCTAATGCTGTTGTATATGCATCTTAAAAACACCTCATGTTCCGCTTTCTTACATGTGTTACTACATGAATCGTCTTCACGGCAAAAGACACAGAGAGTTCAACTTACTATGAGAATTCTGACATACTTTCTTGTATCTGGAAGTCTGAGAGTTACACAAGAAATCCTATACTTGATCTGAATACACAAATTACTACGTTTCTGTCAAACAAGATTTGTTTGTTTTTACCTAAAAGGCATAGCCTTGTAAAATGTGTTCAGTGGCTGGGGGCCTGCTGTATATTTGCTGATAATCAGAGGCAATATTATCTGTAAAGGAACCATTGGAACTGCTAGCAGAGCTAAGTGCTCTTTTGGGACGCCCTCTTCCACCAGTTTCAGTCCTGTTACAGCATCTGCTGCTGAAAATCCAACCTGCAATATAAATTAGACAACATAAACTGGGGAAAGCAGTGATAGTTTGGCTAGAAATTCAGTTTACTCAATACTGAGTAAATTGAGAAACGTGATAAGAGTACAATTCACTTTTGTGTCTCATTTGATTTCCTAATCTGTTCTGAAACATATTCTACACTTGCACACTCTTCTGGTCATCAGTGCCAAAACTATACTAAGAACACTAAACATAGCAATGATGTTCATGCCCATGCCTTAATTGCTGTTGGTATCCACGATGGCCAACAAGAAGCCATGGAAACCTACTTTGTACAGAGTTGCAGATTCTGGGAATAGCATTTAGGTTAAGAGAGACATTTTCTGGACTTTTAACTGCAGACTACACAAACAGCCTAACTGTTTAAAAATGTTTAAAAACAAATTAACACTAGATTGGAATCAAACTTCTCTTTAATGCTTGTATAAACACTTACAAAAGCTCAAACAAATGTTGTACGTTTGTACAACCTTTCTTAGCACAATGATATAAGCAATTTTGTTTCAAATTTCATGTGAAAATTTGGAACTCTGATGACAACCGCTAGCAAAACTAAGTAATAAGTTACACCACAGGGACTCAACCACCTTTCAGACACTCATATCATCAGTATCTAACAATTCATATACGTATTTACTTACTTTTGCTGTGAGAATCAAGAGACAGAAAGTAAGAACTGCCGGCATCTTGATTATTGAGAATAACAGCCTGTATGTATCAGTAATGCCTTTTGTTTCTTCTTTTGTTGGTGTTAGTTCCTTGTTTTCCTTTTTCAAAAGGGCAACCAGTGTAGTGGTAATTAAAAAGACAGCTCCCCAGAAAAACAGGAAATCTGGAGGGGAAAAAAATTAAAATTAAAAAAAAAAAAAAATCTTTCTAGCAACCACCATCAACACTTCATTGACAATTCACTGAGTATCTAAAATGCAGTTATTTTGCAACAATATAAACCTAATAATCAAAAACTGAATGAAAACATTACTCCCTGACCCTCCTAAAAACAAGCAACAAAAGCAAACCACAAACACATAGCTAAATACAGTAACTGACATAGCTCTTCCCGCTCCTCACTCTATAACCATTTTTGCTTGAGATCTGAAGCAGAGGAGCAGCAGCAAACTGGGTCACTTCCCTGGTGTTCTGTGTAGTATTACCACAATGAGCATGTCAGAGGAGAAACAGAAATAAAAATGAAAATGTTGAAGGATTACACTCACCAAAAGCTGATCAAGGAGGAAAACACACATTTAATAGTTACAAGAGAGGGAAAAAACTTCAGAGGAAGAAGTCATTCACAACTCTCCTGTTGATTTACTGTGTAGTCATGTAACTATTCTGTGCCACAATTCTATGCTCCCTATATAATACCTATCTACCATCTGAAGGAAACAAAAATTTATACTTATAAGTGTAAAGATGTCCTGATGAAAGTTCTTACACAGTCATCAAGTAAAGAGTCATTCACATACATCTGTTTTAAGTGGCTATTATACTTGCTAACTCTTAAGTGCTCTATTTTAAGCAGATATAATATTTGCTAAATTGTGGATTTGAAGGCAGCAATAATAAAAGCACACCAATATTTCACAGCAAGTACTTTTTGAGTTACTGAATGGATTAATCTAAGATAATTCCATCCTCTACCTTTATGAAAGAGGCAAGAAAGAACTCAGTAACATGCAGAAGGTAAGACAGAAGTAGCCTTTTATCTTCCTGGTCACAAGCAGCTCCAGAAGCCTCATGGTGACTTGAAAGTAAGCAGCGAGGGCTGGTGAAAGGGCAAAGATAGTGCAAAGGTTTAGGCAATTATTAGCTGCTTCTTATGCACAGGAAGAGAACAAGCACAAGCATGGAAGAAAACATGGAAAGACTACTTTAACTATATCCTAGCATTCTCAGTGTAAAAGAAAAAAAGGCATTTCAAACCATTTTCTTCTGCTTCCACATCACTTACTTTTCCCTTTTCTAAAGAAAAGATCTCATAACCAATGCTGTCAGATTGCTCTCTCCTTTGTTAAAAAAAAGGTACCCTGAACATATCTTTTTAAGATAAAGGAGAGTTTTCAGAAAGTCATGCTAATCACAGCTACTGTCTACAAAGGACATACAGGAGCGGTACTCTAATAATAGCACTAAGCATTATCACTGCAGTGAGACCTACAGCGCAAGGACGGGAATAGAAATAGCTTTGAGCATCATCGCATGAATACTCCTGATCTGGTCAGCCTTGTCAGCTGCAATACAGCAACGGCTGGATTAGCGAAAGGGGCAGGAGGGAAGCAGCCATATAGTCCACTAACAGGCTACAAGCAAAAGAACTTTAAAATTATAGTTCACACAAGGAATTTCTAGCACAAAGTTTCTGGTGCCACCAGTGCTGCCTGGCCCCATCCCTATTTTGTCTCTGCCTCTATACTATTACTAGCAAAATAAACCATTGTGTTGAGGCAAAGCAAACTTTTGGACTAGATCAAGGACAGACCAGGCTGGAAAAGAACCATCAATGAGGTGTGCATGAGGGAACAGGTGTTTCATCACAACAGCTTTAAGTAATTCTAAAGCTACACATCTCTTCCCAGGAAAAAGGGCCCTCCACAGTCATTGGCCCAGCTAAGTTTGGGCTGCCTTCAAGGGGCACCTTCTCCTTGCACTCGCGCTTTACCTCCCTTCCTTCACGCTGGGACAGGCATATATGTGACTGCATGGCAAACAACTAATGCTGTTGCTTCTCAACAACTTGAAGTTGACTTGGGATCGCGAAGTGTTGACTTGTTCTTTCCCTAGCATTGGCACTCAGCCTACGACAAAAGCGTTCAGAGATCCGAACTGGCAGAAAACTATTCACCTTTTTCAAACTGTAAAGTTTTCTGCTGCTTTAACTGCCCGAACCGGCTCAGCACGAGCCCTGTTACAACCAGCGCTAGGACCAGAGAGCCACTCTCCTCATTTCAGTGAGCAGGTTTACAGTGCTGCTCTACAGCTGCTTCAGGAGAAACATGGACACAGCAAATTGTGGCATACAGTCACATGAACAAGGGAACAGAAATTTCTTGCAGCCAGTTTTACCACCGCAAAAAACATATCCTGCAACTCTAATGTCAGAGCTATTTGCTTTTCTTAATCCACCCAGGTAAGCCCTCCAGGACAAGTTAAACAGGTCGCATTGGTGGTTTTTTTTGGTTTTGGGATAACTTTTTTTTTCCCAAAGACAGCACTCTTGTAATAGTAACAAATCCATTTATACAAACAGTACTGAGAAAAAAACCAAGACAACAAAAAACCTGGATAGTGGAGGGAAGTATAGGCAAACGAAGCTCTCTTAACTACACTAGTGATTTGCAAGTTGCATCAGCAGTAAAAGACGTCAGTCTGCCGCTAGAGCAAGAAGGAAGAGACAAGCCAGCACTGATGAACTACACAGTAAGGGAAAACAAAGGAAAGCAATAAACCAGCAGGGTTACTTTGAGGACTACTCTATGCCTGTTGACATATAGACCAGACATAGGGTTATAAACAGGAAGGAAAGAGGAAGACTAGTCAGCAATTGTGACAGCTGCATAGACAAAATAAGTACAGCAGTCTTGGAAACTGATATCCTGATTTATCAATAAGATAGGTACAGGACAGAAAGCAAAAACTAGCCTTCAAACAACAATTCAACTCAGTTTTGGCATACCTTTTCTCTTAGATGATACAGGCAGAGCAATCAATGTAAGAAAGGGAAAAGAAACTAAAACCATGAGAATGTACTCTTCATTGCCAGCCACGGTCACTTTGAGACTGCAACCAGAAGTGGTGCCAGTTTTCCCCGTCCTCCCATAAGCTGAGCTGGCTAAACTCAACCTTGTAACCAAAACATGTGCATTTTAAGCATCTTCTAGGTAACACGCCTAACATAACCACCACCTATAATCTTTCTGAAAAAAAACCCCAAACAATCCAAAAGCCACCAAACAGAAGACACCCCTACACTAACAGCTAGTTAGGGGTGGATTACCAGACTCCATTTAATTTATGAAAGAGAAAACAAAATCCCTCTTAACTTACTACAGTAAGGTCTTCCTTCAGAAATTGGCTACGTGGTCAACCCTGAACACTTGTCACTTCTATTTCTGTGAACAATACCATCTTGGAAGAGCTTTTTTTTTTCTAATTTCCCCTTTCCTTCCTCCCAGAAGGAGATGTTCTTAAAAGGCCTCCTTAAAAAAAGGCAAAGCTTTTGGTTTGTTTGGGTTTTTTTAAACAATCATCTATTCCATGGTCATTAAACTAGGGGAAGAAAAATTGTCTCCAAAGTGCTTAGGTCAGCCAAGATAATGACAAGGCAGGTTTCTCACACTCTTAAGCCCAGAGAAGCCTGGAAGTTCAGTGCACGCAGCAATGGACTCTGCCAGCCACCCGGCAGGCTGCGCTTGCTCATGGGCAGGGGACAAACCAAACCTGCTTGGTTCACAGCGCCAAACCACCGCTTGCTCTGAATGGAGCTTTGGTCCATGCTCAGGGCAGAAGCATCCCCATCCCAGCATCAGCACGCACAGGCTGGCGGTGCCCAGGTAGTACCTGAGAGGGTAACAATCCCTCGGGGCTGGGGCTGGAACCGCAGGTACTTGTTGCAGAAGGAGGCCGACTCGAGGGCCAGGAAGAGGACGTTGCCCAGGAAGTAGCCGGCCGTCTGGCCCACGGAGTTGCAGGTGGAGGCGTAGCCCACGTTCTCCCTGGACAACATGGTCAGGGCCCAGCCGTCCACCGCAATGTCCTGCGTGGCCGCCAGGAACTCGAAGAGGAAGAAAGTCACAGTGAGAGCCACCACGTCGGGGCCCCGGCCCTCCCCGTCACCCAGCAGCACATCCACCTGGGTGGACATGTAGATCATGAAGAGCCCCAGGACGTACTGCGTGGGCACTAGCCAGGACTTGCGGCGGCCGAAGCCCCGCAGGTAGACGGCGTCCACCAAGGGGGCCCAGAGCAGCTTGAGGCTGAATGGCCAGAAGACGAAGCTGAAGAAGGCCTGGTCGGTGTAGCTGGCGCTCTTGCTCTGCAGGATGAGGGGGACGCTGCCCGCCAGTCCCAGCGGGATGCCCTGCAGCACGTACAGCACC
>WAAD01029317.1:443986-567566 GCA_013389945.1 Fregata magnificens | reverse complement strand
CCGCTCGGCCACAACAGCGGTTGCTCTGAGAAAATTAATTAATTTCACAATTTGGATTTTGACAGGATTGGGGTTTTTTAAATGTCGGCTCATGGTGTGGCTGAGCCCCCCGGGCCGGGTCTGTTCAGTGCCTTGCACGGCCTTGCGCCGCCTCCGGGGCGAAACCGAAACGGGGCTCCCCAGGGGTACGGCCAGCACCTTTCCTAGCAGGTAACCACGCTCTTTGGGTGTCACGTCCCAATGAGAACGGTCGCTCATTCAGCCAACTTGAGAGAAAAGTTGGTTTGCTTAATTGCTGCAGAAGCAGGCAGGCTTGCCCGCACCAACCCTCGTGCGGGGCCCGCTGCCTCCGTCCTGGTGACCCCCGGGATCGCGCTGCTCCCCCAGCGTCGCGCCCGGTCCGGTTTGCAGCGACAGTGGCAAAAAAGATGTGTGTCAGCATAGCTCTTGCATGCCGCGGTAAGAAAATGACTTGTGCGCCTTTATGAAGTTGAAGTTTTTTCTTGGTAGTGCAACTTCTGAACCAAAACCCTGCAGGTTGCCTCAAGCTGCTTCTCTAGTAGGATAAAAGCCTTGTTCTAGACTTTTTATCTAGTTTGCAAGAAAACGTGCCTCTGAGGGTTTTTTTTTAAGTGCTCAGTTGGTCCCTGCTTAAGTTTTCTGACACGCTTTTCCCTGACCATCGACACAATCTCCTTTCCTGGCCGGGGCTGCTCTTGAGGGCTCCTCTTCTCTGGGGTGGTCGCACCCAGAGCTAGCTATGCGGTGCGAAGCTCATCTTCCATGAAACGTGCCCTAGCAGGAAGCGCGTAGTGAGAGCTAACGAGAGCGGTTTCCACAGGGGGCTGGGTCCAAGCAGCCATTGGAAATCTGAATGCAACTTAGGTAAATTAAAGTTTGTCTGAGGTAACGGGCTGGGGGCTCTTGTATCAGTCTCGGGGATTGCCTGAGTTTGAAGGAATTACTTTCCTGTTATACTTTGAAAAAATATGAGTAGGTGTTCTTATACCTGCTTAATTTTAATACCACAGGGAAACAATTAAACTCTTGTAAAACCTGTGCCGGCTTGAAAGTGCCAGATCAAGGCTCCTGGTTTAGGCTTGTCCTAAGTTATTAGTGTGGGTGAAAGCTCAGGGCTGAGGGCTCGGACAGAAGGGCCGCTGCTGCAGACGGGGCTCTGCCAGATGCTGCTTGGCACTCTAGAAGATGACTGTTCTGTATGTTAATGTGTTTTATAAATTGCATTAATGAAAATCCAGTGAGCGTGTGGGTGTGTGGAATGCTGAAAAATTCCCCCGTTCTGCCGAAGTGGGCTGTTTAGGAACCTGCAAACTTAGTTTAAAGCACTAGGTGTGTACACCGAGGAATAAGATATACGGTGTCCTTAGCTGGTAATGCAAGCCTGATGGCAGGTCTCCTACCACAGCTCATTATAGAACTCATAATCTTTTTTTTTTTTTTGACACAAAAAACGCAGCAGCAATGGAGGCTTTTTTCTTCCAGTGTTACCAAGTGGTAGAGCCCAAATGATGGATCGAGGCTGACCCTTGCCACAGCAGTGCAGTCGGAGGTGGCGATACGGTTCAGGTGGCACTCGGGACCTTGGTTCCAGGTCTCGGGTCTGTGAAACAGCGGGCAAACGGCAGACTGGAGATACAGCTTTTTGATAGTGTAATCGCTTTGTTTGTTTCATCAGTCGTAGAGTAGGAATCCTTCAGTATGACGTGGTTTTCGGGGTGACTTGTGATTTAAATTAGCTGAATATAGACTTTTTTTCCCCTGTTTTTCTCTTGGCGTACACAAGTTCCATTCTGGTTTTAGTCCCAGTTTCGGGACATCAGAACGGTGCCTCTGTCTGCTGTGCCCCAATGCCTGAACCACCTTGGACAGCTGTCAAACCAGCTTCGACAGAAGTTCTCAAAAATAGCAAGTTCTCCAGATTTTTGTGAAAACGGACCAGGAGAAGATAGGGAACTCTAGTTATACCCCTACTGAGGGAAAAAAGAGCTTTTATTAGAAACTGGAGAATCCCCACTAGGAAGAGGTGCTGGCTCCATAAACCCTGTCCCTGCACGAGCTGGGCTGTCTGGCAGCCTCTTCATCTTTCTCCTGGCATGTGTATGGTATACAAACGCATGAGCTAAACTGCCATGTTGGCTGCATGTTAACAGCATCTGTTCCTTTTTTGATTTTATTAAATGAAGTTTCCCTTGTTCAAATTTGGGTTCAAAAATCTCTAGCCTTGGAACTGTGCCTTTAAATAAATAAAGCCAGATCCCGTACTGACTTACCGCTTTTCTCCTTCCTCTTTTTCCATGTGATTTATGGTAGTGTTTTTATTGGGCTCTTTTCAGAGCTGAACCTCCTTACCGTTCTACTTTAGCTCAGAAGTGAAGTACAAAAACTCCTCTGACACAGTCTGTGTGGTGATAGTTGCCTGTGTTAGCTCCCAGGATGGGGCTTGCTTGGATGTATGCAGGGGATGTGCTGCAAGGTTGCCTACAGGAGAAAAGGACAGCAAGCGGTGCCCTGTGTAGTACTGGGAGAAAATTATTTCAGCCAGTTTACTCTAAGCCCATGTGTAAGGGAGCAGCGAGTTATTAGGCCACCAATTGAATGATTTCCGCTCCCCCCCCCTCCCCCCGCAGTGAGGTGCATTTTGTCTTGCTCATCTTGCGTGTTCCCCGTAAGGAGATCTGTGTTGCTCAATGGATGGAGTGCTTTTACTGGATTTTTAGCCCAAATGCCCTTAGCATCATCTGGGGAAAGACCTTCTGAGCTATGATTAGACGCTGGCTTTTGAGATTTTGGGAGGATGTTCATGCACTCCCAGCAAAACTCGGGCAATGAGCTATTGAAGCCTTAAACAGCCATCTTTTAGGGCCACATAAATGATTGAGAAGTAGTTCTAACGTTGATGCAGTTACCTGTGGAAGTGTCCCTCCGATCACCGTGCAAAATGATGCTATACTTCGCAAGAGTGAAAGAAGTAGGGACGGCTCAGTGAAGGGAGCCAAACGCTCACACCTGGGTGACAGCAGCACAGAGGCTTGTCCGGTTTGTTCTCGTGACAAAGGGGTGTGTATCGCTGTACTGCTTTTGCTGAGGAGAACTAAGGAAGGTGCAGGTGCATTTGAGATAGACCTACTTATGCTGCCTTACGCAATGTTTCTCAAACTACTCCCAATGTAACTTTGAGCTCTTTTTGTTTTCATGTGCATGTCTCCCCCTCAGCTGTTGCTTGGGCCTAGCTAACTACACCTGATGGCTCAAAGCAGCTCGGTTCCTTCAGGGTAGGGTGCTGAAGGCGAGATTTATTTACTAGCTACAGATGTAAATGCTTGGCCATCGGTCCAGCTGAGCTGATGCCAACAATAACCTGGTTTTAGTATTTGTTACTGTAAAAATGTAAAAGCTGCCTTCACAGAGTTGTACTACTTTCTTCTTACTCATTCTGCAGGTTCTTAGGGGTAGTCGGCAGGTTGGGAAATGCTAGGGTACAAAGTGTGGGTAGCACTGCTGGCCGGTGGGACCCATTCGTGCAAGGGCTGGCTATGCACCTGTGGCTTGCCCGGGGGTCTGGAGGGGACTGCTTACGGCCCGCCCTGGTCTCCTGCAGGTGGAAGTGGACAATCTCAGACCCTAAGCCGAGAGGGCTGCAGAGCTCTGCCCCTTCATGGTAGAAGCTACAGCATGCGCTCTGAAACAATTAAAGACTTTTAATAAGAAATAGCACTGCAAGAAATAGGGTTTGCCACAAGATGGGATCAGGAAAGAATAAGGATGTTGATCTTTCTCGCAAGAACTGCTAATTTAGAAATTGCTAGGTGAGAATGTCCAGAATTACTCTAAAAGTGATTCCCTCCCTTCCACTGGAAGGGAAGACATTTCTGGTGACCTCTCTCCATCTGACCAGGGGGTTTGAAGGAGCATTTGCTGCTGAAGTCTGCTCTCCTCCAACACGTGCCCTTTTTGTTGCGTAACCCAAGACTAAGAAGTCATTAAGAGCTCCCCATTAGGCACACTCAGCTGCCAGCTGAAGGAAAGAAATTAAATAACTGACTCTAACCTGGATTTAGGCTTTTGAGGGATTTAGCACTATTTTGTCTGCTTATGTCCTTTAATTTAGATAAAACTTTTTCCAGCTAGTGTAAACTTTGGAAGTTTCCTGCGTGATTGCCTTCCTTGACTAACTTGAAGATGGTTATGTGAGGGGTCTTCTTGGTAGCTGAGGAAGAAAGCTCAAAGGCAGCCTTTGCTGTGTATTTGTTGGGGAGAATGTGTCCCAGCAGGATGATGCTCTCCTCCAGAACGACCTGCGATAGATGTGGGAGTGATTTTCTGACCCACATGGAAATACCGTGGCATGCTGCAGGCTGCCCCAGCTTCCTTCAGAGTCTGAGCAGCAGTGGTGGGAACCTCCTGTGAGCCCTGGGTTGAAGGATGTGTTGCCTGGTACGAGCACGCAGAACAGCTCCAACATGCTATAATTAAAACTTGAAATGGTTGTAAGCTTCCAGATGTGTGTTGAGGCATTGTTTGCCAAAGTAAAACCCATCCCAGTTTTTCCTTCATCAAAATACATTGGCAAGGAAACAGTGTAAGCTTTAAGTTAAGGGAAAAACACCTCTGAAGTAAGCAATTTCTTTAAGCAGCTGATTTTTTTTTTTGTGCGTGAATTTCTTGGTGTCTTGCAGTGCGGTTGTGTTCACATTCTTCCTTGAAGATCC
The DNA here is from genome assembly GCA_013389945.1 of Fregata magnificens. Classification (NCBI taxonomy): domain Eukaryota; kingdom Metazoa; phylum Chordata; class Aves; order Suliformes; family Fregatidae; genus Fregata; species Fregata magnificens. Next base: position 562,836 of record WAAD01029317.1, on the reverse strand, counting down.
TCCGATAAGGACACTTCCTTAGAGTCCAGAGGAATAGCTGCCTCTTTTCACAATTTCTTTTGAAAACAGAAGAAACTTGTCCTTGCATTTTCTAGCCCTCTTTCAAATTTAGCTGAAGTTGGCCAACCAATTCAAATGTGACAGGGTCAAAGAGAACCATTGCTTTGTTCCGATGTGCAATCTGCTTGAATGCTGCATTCAAAAGTTGTTTTTTGGTTTTTGGGTTGTTTTTTTTTTTTTTAAAAATCATGTAGCAGAGACATTTGTTCTCAATTTCTCCTTTTTATTCTCTCCAGGAGGTAATGTCAAGTGAAAGTTCAGTGTATGAGGCAGTGTGATGGGGAAAAACATTTTTCTTCTGACTGCACTGTCCTGTTTTGCTTGAGAAAAAGGCACATGCTCTTAATTATCATAGGGTGTGCTGGGTTTTATATGGAACTGTAAAATGGAAAAAGCTGGAGTGGCTGTAGTGGTGAACAGGGCATATGACTTCTTATTTGTGGAAAGCTCTGCCTTCATTAGCTTATTAGCATTTTTCTTCCCTAATTCATACCCTGTGTGTTTTGGGGGATGGGGATGTCATGTTTGTGTGGCTGCTTGGGAGGGATGTGCTGTGTTAATGTATAGCCCCTTTATCTTGACAGTGCATCTACTGGTCCTCAAACTTGAGGATTTTTTCATTTAGAAGTTTCTCGAGTAGTCTTTATCGTTTTAATCGTAAATTAACATATAGGCAACCATAGCAAGCTTTGCAGATGTTAGTTGTTTAAGAGATCTGGCTTAAAGTCTGCGGTCTGCAGTGTGTCACCATAAAACGCTGACGTGAGTGATGTTCGCAGCCGGAGAACGCTGGAGGAGAGCTCAAGGATGGGCAGCACCACTACGAGGGAGCCGTCGTCATACTCGATGCTGGAGCGCAGTATGGGAAAGTCATAGATCGTCGGGTGCGCGAGCTGTTCGTCCAGTCTGAGATCTTCCCTTTGGAAACGCCAGCCTTTGCAATCAGAGAACAAGGGTTTCGGTAGGTTGTTTCCTGCGATGCCTCTGCCTGTATGTTCGGCTTGTTCTTTCCTTTCGGTGTAACGGTATCTGTGGATGTTGGCAGCAGTGGTAATTGCCTGGGTTTTTATGTGCAATAGCTTTCATTGTAATTATGTTAATGATTGCATCTTTAGCTTATCCACAGAAACACCTGACTTTTGCTGGGGAAACTTGTGCAGCAATATAAATTTTGTATATTTGCTTCTTAATGCCTTAATGTAATTTTAATCATTTCCATTTGCAAGTATAATTTAAGAGGTTGCATTTTAAATATGTATCTGCAAAAATTTAGATGATCTTGCTGTTTTATTTGTTAAACTAGGGAAGCTATTAATCAAGAAAACAAGTTTTGTGAGCTTCTAAAAATGACTTTGTGAGTTTAATTTTAAAAAAATGATTTAAATAACTAACTTGGATACTGCAGATATTGTGGTAAATCATGCCAAACTGTTTCTGGGAAGCAACTAAAAAACCTAACTGAAACTACCACTCATTGGTTGCAGCAAGAAAAGGTCTCACAATTATTTAGTACTTTATGCATTTCTTTTTCTTGTTTTATTAGGCTTACCAGGGTATGCCTCTCTTTTGTTTGGGGAGAATAAATACCCTGAAGTCTACAAGTCCATGAAAGACCTTACTTGTCAGTTTGGTACAAATCCAGAAATACAGGGCATGTGTGCTTCTTGGTTGTGCCTGACAACAGATAAGACAGTGCTTTGCTGCAGAATTGCATTTTTCTAATCAATGATAATTAGTGAACCAGTAAACAGTATATTTTAGTAAGTCAAATAGGAGCTTATTGATCTCTTCTGAAAACACAGAGAACAGAAAACCCAGGAACTGCTGGATCTGTCAGGTGGCTGTTGTGTGAAGAATTTCTCTTTCAGAAATGTTCTGAAAAATACCTTCTCTTGTCAGATCTTGTTTATAATTCTCCAACAACCAAGTCTTTAAAAGATAGACATACCTAATTACTGGTTTAAAAAGAATTCCTGCATCTCCTGTGTGTTGGATTTGAGGTGTGGGTCATAGTACTAATGTATGTCTCAGACCTGTGCTGTATTGATGCAGGTTTGTAGTGGGAAGACCTTTTCCCCCTTTCTTTTCACAGTTGAAGGTTCTTCAGAGCCTAGTGATTAGACTTGTTGGACTTGTCATACCAAATAATTGCTCTCTAAAATGTGGCAAAACCTCTTCATTCAAAAGGTCACTTCTCAAGGTTAAGATAGTGGTTTCAGGTTATCGGTTACCCAGACTGGTCAATAAGCTTTGTGTCCACAGTCTCAGTCAATCATTTGCATCCAGGAAAGCTCAACAAATACTGATGCCAGCCGTTGGGTGCCTTTATTCAGTGACTGCTGTAAAAATTAGTTCGTGGTTTTACTGCAAGATTTTGATATATATTCCACATGTCGTAGGAATAGTCAGGTTTCCGTGTTGCAGCTCATGCATTGAATGGGCTGAGGAACCGTGCTTTGGTCTGTGCTAAGGTTTGAGACAGACAGCAAGATTGAACATTTTGCTAACTTGTATTTACATGTTGTGTTTAAAAAGCCAGCTCCTCAATTTTCATAGTTTCAGAACAATCTCTAGTGAAAAGTTTCATCTAAATGTGACATAATATAAATGTTAGCAGTTTCCGCAAGATCCTGATCCTGGGCTGAGGAGGTGCTGCAGTCAGGGGCTCTGCTGGCGTTAGTCTGAATTCCGGCGCTGTCTGAACTCTGGCGTGAGTCCTGAGGTTGGGCTATCAATGCATGCATTTTACTCTTGGTATTTTGACGTGGTTCCTGATGTGCCTTTAATCCATTCCAAACAGGCTTTCCAAAGCTAGGTCAGGTTGTTTTGGAAGTGGTTTAAGGTAAACCAGAGAAAGGTGTATTCATACCAACGCAAGAAGGTGTGTAAGAACTTACATGGTGTTGCAGTAAAACTTTCAAAATCTACATCCCATGCTAGTGTTAATTTCTCCTGGACAGTTGAGAAGATGCAGGTTCCTCTCTCACCCTCAGCTCATAATTTTTTTCTTTAATACTTAGGCACATTGTATAGCCTTCCTGTATTCTGTGGGATTTTATTTGGTATGGAAAAAAGCAGATTTTTAAGACTCTGTTTGTTGAATAGGACAGTGTATAACTATTTTGACTTCTCATAAGAATGTTCAATTTGTAGGTGTGGCTATATTTCCTTTAATTAATATTAAATAGTGTTCTGTACATATGGCACTTAAGCAAATGCTTCTGTATGTGGAATTATTAGAAGCAGTAATACCACCAGGCATTAAGCGTTTTCAGTCTCTTTCTAGCAGTGTCTGAGTTTAGGAAATTCATCACGTCTCCGACTTGAACAGAACAGCCTGTACGTGTACAGCAGGTACTAGTTGTCAAGACTGTTTAGTGTGAAACTACACCTATGTCAGCTGTATTCTAATTCCGAAGCTCACTTGTAGATCCTGACATACAAAGAAATAAATGCTGCCTCTTCCACCTCGCAAGCTGCTGTACTTTGGCTCTGAGGGGTGCCCCCGTCCAGCCCTGCGCCTCGTCCCCTGCGTTGAAATGAGGAGCTCGGGCTGGGGGAGGTGGAGGTGGGCTGCTGGGGAGATCTGGCCATGTGTTGGTGGGAGCAGGTACCCTGCATGACTCCAGTTGAGAGGTGGCGTTCGGTACATGGCCTTGTTACTACATGATTATTTCTGCTGGTGGTACAGATGTTGTAAGCGCACTGCCCATTTCTGCTGCTTAAAAATAGAAAAATTCCATTTTGTCGGAACTTGCATGAGGAACACTCTAAATAACACTAGAAGAAAGCTTTATTAGATGCATTTTATCCTGTGTATGCAACTCCGCTCTCATCCTATTTTTTATTTCTTGCTCTGAATAACAGATTTGATGTTCTCTGTGAAATAAACAGTACGCAAGTCCAAGGTCTGGTACTCTCGTGTTGATCCTGGGTCGAGGCCAAAAAGCATTGCACAACTGGCTGGTACTTCTGCAGTTCACAGTTTTGCAGACCATCATGGTTTGCAAAGATCTCTCTTCCCCTTTGAAAAGATTTGGTTTTCCATTATAGTGTGCAGTATTAACTTCAAACAATGCTTGCATGTATTGGACTTTTAATTCACAACCTGTTGCTAATGCCCTCTCACTTCGTAATCAGGGTGGATTAAGGGACGTTTTCTCGACAGCTCTACAAGTTTGGGAGTCTGTTTTTTGAATGCAAGTCCCCTTCAGATGGCACAGACATCACGAAGTATATATATCTTAACGCTAATACTCTGCATTTGATCCTAGCCATCTTGCTAGTTGACACTTGGCTATGAGGAATTTGAAATACAGTCACTTTTTAAGATGGTTTATATTTGACTTTGTTTAAACTGATGAAATACTTCTCTGGTAAGCTGCTGGTTTTGACAGCTGTAGCATAGCAAAGTTAAGCTATATGTTAGGGTATCTGCTTGAAAATTTATATTAGAATATATAGAGTTCTAAGAGTGTTATGAGACAATGTCAGTGTTTAAAGCAAATAAAGAGATTTTAAGGTAAACAATATAATTGAGTTAATGTTTTCTCTTTTGTCTGCAGAGCTATCATTATATCTGGAGGACCAAACTCTGTGTATGCAGAAGATGCACCATGGTTCGACCCAGCAATATTTACAATAGGAAAACCAGTTCTTGGAATCTGCTATGGCATGCAGGTGCTGTTGAGAGATATGTTGGTCTACAGCAGTCTTCTAGGCCTCGTTTCTGGTACTAACTGAAGATGAACTGCTAAAGGACCTGCTTTTCAAGTATAAGCAGTATGCCACATGTGCAAAAGATACTTTTAAAGTGCTGATTGGTAAACTGAGCATACTGTGTATTTTTCTCTTGGCTCTGCCATATCAATAGCATAAATGTTTTTTCTTTGCTTAAGTGCTGTGAATTCAGTTCTACACTGCCTTTTTTTGTCACAATAAATATAACCTGGCAGTCATTAACTAATTCTGTCTAGTTGGTATTGGAAAACGTGCCCCTCATGTAAACAAGTGAAATAGTTTTTCCCTTTGGTTTTCAAGCGTGGNAAAACAGTTATTTACCTTAGGACTAACTGGTGGTCCTGCAGTGATCTAGTAGATCCAAGCTGAGTGAAGAAACGAACTTCCAAGGAGACAAGGGGTGGACAGATGCATGATTTCTGCTTGTGCCTCTTGTTTTTTTCCAGGGTTAGTGATTTACTAGGCCTTCAGAGGTGCTGAATAATGGCTGGAAGAACTCCTTTAGAAAGGCTGGTAATTACGGAAACAATGTTGGCACTCCCTGTTCTAAAGGGAAACGTGTTATATTAAAATAAGCCTTAAAATGCCAACTAAATAGAAAACCATGTTAGCTAGCCTCAAGCAGGGGAGTTCCTTAAGGCTGACTTTACAGAAATGAATCAAGTGTGTGTATTAACGCACTACTACTTCATTATAGAAGATTAAAATCGGTGAAGCGCAGTAAGTATAATATCAAACTAGGTCTAAAATGAAGCCTTAAATCTCTGAAAATTAAAGTAGTTGGAAGTTAAAACTCTAAAAATATTTTTTAAGCTGCCAGTTATATTTGCAAGGCAAAAAAAAAAATCTTTGAGACTTCTGAAATCTGAAATGCAGATATCCAACTCCAAATGACAAGGTGAGGTTTTAGAAAGAAAAAAACCTGGTTGAGAATTGTACTACTCTGATATAGCAAGGGTTACTAAGAGTCACAAAAATAACACTAAGGGAAGAGACTCAGATTTTTGACGGGTTCTCCAGAGCTGAGGAGCCAGATTTTGAGAAGTTTAAGCCTATCTGAGGGCCCTTAACTAAAGGATAGATAAATCAGATTTTTGTTCAGCAGCTTGATTGTTTTTATGATAACTGGCCTCAGACAGTCAGCTGATTTGCAGAGCAGCCATTTATAAGTGCAAGTAGATGTACGCTATTGAATATGCATTTTTTTGCAAATCTCTGCCTATTGTCTACTGTTGTGGATTTCTGCTGCGCATTTTATGTGGCAGTGGTTCCCAGCTATGCTGACAGAAGGCCAGCAGAAGGGAACGAGCCCAATACAGAACAATGATTAATTTTGAAGAGAATTCTTATTTTGCAAAACGATATATTAAATGAGTATAATCATGAAAAACTAGGTTGGTATGTATTGGAGGGCTAGAGCTGTTGTCAGTCATAGGCAGACTGAGGCATAAAGTGGTACTAGATTGTGTGGTGCTTTTTCATGTAATATTTTTGTTTTGACAGATGATGAATAAGGTATTTGGAGGTACGGTGCACAAGAAGAGTGTTAGAGAAGATGGAGTGTTCAGCATTACTCTGGATAACACATGTTCACTGTTCAGGTACATAGATGTTTTAAGTTATCAAAACAATATTGGAAATACCAGTCTGGAAATTGGTGGCTGGATGAGAGGAAGCTTATTTTGAAGAAAATAGTGAAATTGCACCCATGCTTACCTGATAATTTCTAATAAAACTTTTACAGCTGTGTTCATGAGTAAGCAAGTTACTAATTTAAAGAAATACTTAGGCATAACTTCTCAATTGACGTAGAAATGCAGATATATTTGCTTGAAATATTGTGTAAACGCCTTATTTCAGAGTAGAACATCTTCACTGAGAAACCATAAAGTGTACCACAACATGAGAATCTTTGTGTTAAACTCTTGTATCCTTCTGCTGTGCAGAGCATTACTCTTTTATTGGTTGGCACCCATCCAATTTTTTTAAAGGTAATGGTAATGGAAAATGTAAAACCATTTGTTTTTTACCTTCCTTTAAAATTGCTTTGTGATGTTTTATAAAACCAGAATAGAGTTCTTGGTAATTTGTGAATGCCTCTCAAGTTCCTTGTAATAATTCTAACAGTTTACTCATACCTGGTGTTCCAATATTATTAACTTCCCTCTAGGGCTACTGCAGAACTTTATACCCTGCCTAAAGTCTGTGGTGCCCAAATTGTCCTGAAAGCACTTAGTTTTGAGCAAGAAAACTTCACTTCATTGAAATAAAAAGCAGGAGTCCAAGTATCCCGATTGACTCTAGATGGCTCTGTATGTCAAAGAGGGGATACTTCAACATAGGTGTGTTTATAAAAAAAACCAAAACCAAACACAAAAAAACCAACCCTTCTGAATTGGGATGAATTACCTCTTGCATGAAGGATGTCTTGTATAAGAACATATGCAGCTTCCAATGGAGGCATCTCTGAGTTGGAGGTGACTGTTTCTGGGAAGGAAATCCTGCATATGTTTCAAATGGGCCTGGTCAATCAAGATGTGCTTTTATTGGGATCCCTAAGGGCTTCTCTTAGAAACACAGGTAGTTAAGGCTTTGGTTTTTGTTTGGGTTGGGTTTTGGTTTTTTTTTTAATTGATTCTAGTTTTTAATCTTTGTTTAGGGGCCTTCAGAAAGAAGAGCTTGTGCTCCTCACTCATGGAGATAGCGTGGATAAAGTAGCTGATGGATTCAAAGTGGTTGCGCAGTCTGGGAACATTATAGCAGGTATTTATTTCATACTGAAATTGTCTTTTGATAGTATTCATTAAAGGAAAGAATATGGCAGACAGTAGTTAGAACCAAATAGGAGCAGAATAAATCTCCATTATTTAATTGCCAAATAAGTAAATTGTTTTTAACAATTTCTGGTATGTGTTTGCTTGTGTGTTGTACTGTACTGATAATGAAGAAAGAAATAGACATGAAAATGAATGGTCTTGTTTTTAAATTGGTGGTTTAAGGAAAACTTAACTTTATTTTTACAGTTTATGTTATTTCAAAGTATGCATGTGTTGTGTCTCTTTGAAATAAAATATTGTGTGCCCTTAAGGCAGGGGAGAGGAAGGCATGTACTGTAGTGTGCAGTGTAAGCGGTGTTTGGTTTTTGCACTGTAATAGTACAAGTCAAACACTGTTTAATTATTAAAGCTTGATTAACTTGTTATTGTATTTAATATTATTGCATGAATGTTCAACTGAGCAAAAATAATGTTGGTACTGAAAGCAGCGTTTCAAATGTTACACACAGATTGTTGCAGGAAAATGTAGGACCTTAGAATCTGGTTTTTGAAAGCTACTCTTTCCTAGGAGATGGGAGACCTGGAGAGGTCTTAAGTTCGCTGAGCCACTTAGTAAGATCTCAAAGTATTCACCTGGTTTATTTTAAATCTTTCATTTAGAAAAAAGAAAAAAAAGGGGGGGGGGTTAAGATACTGCTCTTAAATCAGACAGGTAACTAATTTGAGAAAAACTGACCTTTTATAAGATTTAAAGATGTTTTGTTACAGAAAGATTCTTTCCAACTACTGCTAAGATTAAATGGAGCATTCATTATATTCTAGCTTGCCTTTGAAGCGATCTAGAACTCATGCCTACTCAGCTAGCTCTATAAATTGTTTTGCTGTGTAAAGTTTGCTGCATCCAGTGTGCAAGCTCCACCAGACCTCTGATATCTTTAACCCGCCTTTATGTAGGCATTAGAAACAGAGTTGTACCTTTGCTATCCGCAACACTTTCCTGTGCGATTTCCCGTGGGCTCTTACAAAAGCCTGTGGCTCCTTGTGCCTAAGCAAGCAAAGAAATGCTGGTAAGGTGATAGCCAGGCTTCCAGCAGCTTACGAAATACAGTGATACAGCATACCTGGGGGTCTAGCGCAGGTCAGTGGAGTTAGGCAATTTCCCTACTATTTCTTTAATCCTAGTCTGACCAACACTTACTTGGTGCAAGGTGCAGTACTGTGATCTACTCAAAATAACTCTCCAGAGACTGTTAAAAAGAGAGAGCAGTGGTACTCATGAATGTACCCCTGTAGGGACACTTGCACAGCTTAACCAGCACAACCCTTTTAACATGGATGCAGCTGTGTCAATGTGGCTTGGTTGCACAGTTGTATGAGGTATCATGTGGTGAGGAAAAAATTAATATAATTGATTTCCTGTTTTCACAACGATTTTCCTAGGATGTCTGAGTGTTTTCCTTGGTTTCTGAGGGATTGTGTGTTCTAGATATGTTAACAGTACTCTTGTTCCTAATCTTAACCAGAATCTTTAGTTTTGATTGGTGATTTGTTCCAAAATGTGGCAGAATAAATAACTCAAAGTGTATGCTTGACTTTCTTGGGTATGCATTTTGCTTCCAATTTTTTTGTCATGCTCATTTCTTTGCACCAATAAGGCATAGCAAATGAATCTAAAAAACTGTATGGAGCACAGTTCCACCCTGAAGTTAGCCTCACAGTGAATGGAAAAATGATCCTGAAGAATTTTCTTTATGATATCGCGGGATGCAGTGGTACCTTTACAGTGGAAAACAGAGAACTTCAGTGCATTCAAGATATCAAAGAGAAAGTAGGCTCATCAAAAGTCCTGGTAAGTAGATTGAATTGAAGCTGAAAGATTATCTGCAAAAGCCTGATAGAAACACTGACACGATTTAGGTAATACATTAAACAGGTTTTAGAAGGTTTGCACAATTGGGTCGATAGATTGCTTGACTTCTTGTTTGACTTCTTGTTTTCTTCCAAATCATTGACTATAAGTTAATAGCCTGTTCTGATCCTCATAGTTGCATCTGAATTATTTGTTAACACTTTCCCTGTAGACAGCTGATCAAATTTTGGTTTTTTTCCTCATGCTTAGGTTTTACTCAGTGGCGGTGTGGACTCAACAGTGTGTACTGCTCTCCTGAACCGAGCTTTAAACCGAGATCAGGTCATAGCTGTACACATAGATAACGGATTTATGCGCAAAAGAGAAAGTCAGTCTGTGGAAGAGGCTCTCAAAAAACTTGGGATTCAAGTTAAAGGTACCATAATTTTGTTAAGTATGCCTGATACCTCTAATGATGTGGCCAGTGTCCTAAAATGCATGTTTAGTGTTTTGTTTCATTGATTTGAATTGACCTTTGTAGTTCTCGGACTTTACATACCAAAGCATGGTTGCTAATGTGGAACAACCTAGGCCTATTCACAAAATTTGAAACCTAAAATATTAAGCCTTACTTATTTGATTGGAGTGTACAGTGAACTGACCCATCTCTTCAGTTGTTGAGATCCAGTATCTGCTGTTGGGGCACAGAAAAGCAGTGAATATGTGCCTCAGTCACTGCTGCTCAGTCACTTCTCTGCTCATGGTTGAGTAATCCTTTTCAGCTGCTGCAAAACTCATTTGATTGCAGTTTTCTTCAGTAGCTTCGTTAACAGTCCTCCACTGGGGCTTTATTTCTTGTCCTGGATCTCTTTCTTTTTAAACTGTGAGCTTATTTGGGTGATTGAATGCTATTATAGCCAAAATTACTTTTTCAAGGCTTCCCCCCCCCCGGCTTCTGAATAGGTGCATTTTAGTTGTTTTTGGAGTAGCTTGTTGAGAAGCAATACATTATGAGAGCGGAAGGTACCTTGTCATGGCTGATGAAAAGATTTAGAGGTTTTTTTTGGTACCTGAAGTATGAGGAGGTCAGAGAAGACAAATTATGTATGTTTGAGTTGTGCAAACAATGAGACTTGCTTTATACTGCCGGGCTGATTTATTTCATGAGTAATAGCTGCCTGTTCCTGGGGCTGTGCCTAAGTACTGTTGTCAAGTGATTCTCTTGTGTTTTGGTCAGGAAATGTGGCACTAGGAGAGCAATGCTTTCCACTAGCCTGATGGTGTGAAACAGCGCCGGGAGCTTGCATGTTAGCATCTTGCCGATTGGGCTGCAATATCCTGATGCAGCAAAGTCTAAGCTTTGTTCTACACACATCTTTTTTTTTTTTTTTTTTAATTTTTATTACTATTATTTTTATTTTTTTAGTGGAAAATCTGTGTCTTGTTTTTGCACTCTGTAGACCAATAAACCTGGGCTCTGGCAGGCTGCCAGAGTAACAAATTGAGGTAATCCCTTTGCTGCAGATGCTCCTTCTGTAGGTCGTGGAGTTCAGTGCTGGTAAAAGATGGCAAAGAGCCTCCTAGCTGATCTCTGCATTGAGAGTCTCTCTAAATTAAGAGGCATAATGTAGCATGAGTAAATAGTGTATCATTTAATTTTGGTTGCAGAAAGGCCTTGGGGAAATACCATCCTGTAAACTCTTTAAATAAAGCATGTAAATTAGAATCTAAGAGGGGAAGCAAGAACTGAACTTTCACATGTTTGCCTAGCCTCATAATATAAAAAAAAATTGCCCTCTGGAGTAGGTTAATAAGAGAAATAAAATGCTTTTGTTACAATTCTTGAGGTATTGAACAGCCCTATTTAATGCAGTTAATAGTCAAAGGAGTGGAATGATTTTTATTTTCTTTTTTTAAAGCAATAGAGTGAAACTTTTTTTTTTTTGCAACCTTGCATTAAAATCTTTACTGGCTTTGCCAACAAATTCCTGTAATTTCATGCAGTGGTGAATGCAGCTCATTCATTCTATAATGGTACAACAACTCTGCCCATCTCGGATGAAGACAGAACTCCACGTAAAAGAATTAGCAAGACCTTAAACATGACTACAAGTCCTGAAGAAAAAAGAAAAATTATTGGTGACACCTTTGTTAAGGTAATGTTTATAATTATTTGGTTTGGGGGGTTTTTTTTAATGATACATCTTCTACTTCAGACTGTTTTATTCTAAAGCAGCGTGCACTCAGTGGCATCAGTGGTCTTATAAGTTGCGGATGACCTAAAGAAGCCATTGGTACGTTACCCTAAGCCTAAAATTTTTGGCAGTCAGTCAATGGTCACAACATGGTTCACAAGCATTGTACTAGATCTACCACCATGCTTAGATTTACTGTGTTGGTTGGCCATTCATTGCTGTTGCATGAACTTCCCTGTAATGTTTTTTCACCAAATTGATAGATAATGTGAATTGGGGCATGCTTCTGTTGCTTTGCTGAAGATGAGCCATTTTCCATCTGTCGGCAGTCAGCGTTGATGATGCAGGGAGAATATAACATTTAACAGGCAGTGATGTTCCTGTAGTCTGAAGATATTTTTTCCATTTTCTGTTCAACAAAATATGGGGTTATAGGACTATTTCAGTGATGGGCTAGCATCATAATTAGTCTTCCTGTTTGTTTGTGCTTTTGCAGCTCAGTAGGATTTGTTGGGCAATCCATTATCTTCCTTTAGACCTTTGACAACCAAAAAGTAGATTAGAACACTTTTCTTTTTTTCTCTCCATCTTATAGATTGCCAATGAAGTTATTGGAGAAATGAATCTGAAACCAGAAGAGGTTTTTCTTGCTCAGGGTACCCTCAGACCTGATCTCATTGAAAGTGCTTCCCTTGTTGCAAGTGGCAAAGCTGAAGTCATCAAAACTCATCATAATGACACAGAGCTGATTCGAAAGTTAAGAGAAGAGGTAAATGAAAATGAGGATACTGGTGTATCCTGGTTCTCACAAATGTGAAACTGAGTGTCAAAAATGAACAACTGCTATGTTTTGCTGGTATAACTGTCCCATGTGGATGGAACCCTATTTTGATGAGGCCCTTCAGATTCTGTTCTAATATGTTGCAATTCATTACACTTCTTTCTAGTTGCTACATTCCCAAAGTAGTCAAAATTGTTTGAGTATTGTCCAGCATTGAATACTGAGGAAGATGTCAACAGGTTGAACATGGATTCATTCAGTGCGAACAATGGTGTTCTCAACTGCAAGCTGAAATTTTTTTGCACAACTCTTTTACTTTTTAACCCTCAAAACAAACCTGCATCCTAGTAACGAAGCAGAGCAATACCAAGTGCCTTTAGCAGGAGAGTAGGTTAAGGCTTCTCAGACAACTTTATGCTGGTTCAGCTGGAATTGATGATGTAATGGGTCACTTATTCCTTCTGTTGTATCTTGTTCTGAACACTAGTCAGTGGGTAACCTTTAGGTACTGACAGTCCAGATCTGGCACATCGTGGATTCAGACAAGAGTGCCGACAGTGCTTTAGTGAAAAGATAATCATCTCCTGTTGAGAGAGAGGGCCAAAATTCTCCTCCTCTTGAACCTCTACTAACATTCAGCACTGCAAGTATAGTATTCTCCTCTCTTGAGAGAGCATGAGAATAATACATTTAAATGGGTTGAAATCTAGGGATAGTTCCTTCAGGTACCTACAGAGATGAGTTCTTTCTGTTCTTATGCATCTTCTGCATCACGTTGCTAGTAACCTGATCAGCTGTATGCCAGCGGTACGCCAGTGGCACACAATCTGTTTGCCAGTTGTCAATTTAAGAACCCACAAATCTTTCTGAAATGGCCCAACATGAACATCTATGGATGACGACCAGGAGGTTGAAGGTGATATGAACACAGGAGGCTGAGCTGTCTGAAGATAAGCAGCCCAAGTCCTGTCCCTTTGATTGTACTCCCAGTCGGTCTGTTTAGTCCAAAGTCCAGAAAAGCTTTTTGAATACCTTTCTTGTGCAGAGCTCTTAACTATTAGTGTATCAAGCAAATGTAGGAGACAGCCCTGTTTTGTTTTTTCTGACATAAGCTCTCTAACTGTATTATAAAATAAGAAAGAATCAACACATGAGACATCACATAATAACCCTGTTGGAAGGTGCTCAGTTATTAGTAAGTGCCCAACCATAGGAGAGAAAGTAACTGTTACTCACCCATGCTTCTAATACTGTACAAAGTATTTTCAAGGCTTTTGGATTGATTTGAACATCTAGGGAAGAGAAGAAAGGTCTGAATTTCTGAAGACAGTCAGAGCAGGCTTGACCTACAGCTATATCTACACTGATTGAGCCATTGGGCAAGGCTGTGGATGTTGTCTACCTGGACTTTAGTAAGGCCTTTGACACGGTCTCCCACGGCATTCTCCTGGAGAAGCTGGCAGCTCACGGCTTGGATGGGCATACATTTTGCTGGGTAAAAAAACTGGCTGGATGGCCGAGCCCAGAGAGTGGTGGTGAATGGAGTGAAATCCAGTTGGCGGCCGGTCACGAGCGGTGTTCCCCAGGGCTCGGTTCTGGGGCCGGTTTTGTTCAATGTCTTCATCAATGATCTGGATGAGGGGATTGAGTGCGCCCTCAGCAAGTTTGCAGATGACACCAGGCTGGGCGGGAATGTCGATCTGCTCGAGGGATCTGGATAGGCTGGATCGATGGGCTGAGGCCAACTGTATGAGGTTTAACAAGGCCAAGTGCCGGGTCCTGCACTTGGGTCACAACAACCCCGTGCAACGCTACAGGCTTGGGGAAGAGTGGCTGGAGAGCTGCCCGGCAGAAAAGGACCTGGGGGTGCTGGTCGACAGCCGGCTGAACATGAGCCGGCAGTGTGCCCAGGTGGCCAAGAAGGCCAACAGCATCCTGGCTTGTATCAGGAATAGTGTGACCAGCAGGAGTAGGGAAGTGATCGTGCCCCTGTACTCGGCACTGGTGAGGCCGCACCTCGAGTACTGTGTTCAGTTTTGGGCCCCTCAGTACAAGAAAGACACTGAGGTGCTGGAGCGTGTCCAGAGAAGGGCAACGAGGCTGGTGAAGGGACTAGAAAACAAGTCTTATGAGGAGCGGCTGAGAGAACTGGGGTTGTTTAGTCTGGAGAAGAGGAGGCTGAGGGGAGACCTTATCGCTCTCTACAACTACCTGAAGGGAGGTTGTAGGGAAGCGGGTGCTGGACTCTTCTCCCAAGAAACTAGCGATAGGACGAGAGGAAATGGCTTCAAGTTGCGTCAGGGGAGGTTTAGATTGGACATTAGGAAGAATTTCTTTACTGAAAGAGTGGTTAGGCATTGGAACAGGCTGCCCAGAGAGGTGGTGGAGTTGTCTACCCTGGAGGCGTTCAAAAAAGGTGTAGACGTGGCACTCCAGGGCCTAGTTTAGGAGTCGTGGTGGTGTTAGTTGATGGTTGGACTTGATGATCTTAGAGGTCTTTTCCAACCTTAATGATTCTATGATTCTATGATTGATAGTTCTGGCATGAACTTAAACTTCCTTGTCTTAGCCTCTGCCCTGTAACTTTTACAAAGCCCACATTCACATGGACTTTTCTTTCCAGCGTTTATTCAAGTGTTGGCAGGCAATGCAGTGAAAAGCAGGCCAATTTGACTGCCATAACCTAAACGTTTGAGGCTTTTTGTTTGAATATGTAAGTTGGAGCGTAAATTGCTTTTTCTTTTTTTAAGGGTAAAGTAATAGAACCACTGAAAGACTTTCACAAAGATGAAGTGCGAGTGCTAGGGAGAGAACTTGGTCTTCCTGAAGAGCTGGTTTCGAGGCATCCCTTCCCAGGTATGAGACTTGGTCTGTGCTACTTAGTGAAGGGCTATGGATCACATCAGTATTGTTTAGAATATACTTAACCTGTAGAATAAATTTATGTTGGAACATAAAACTTACCTCTAAACAGGAAAAAAAAGATGGATTTATTAGTTTTTACTTAAGCAGGATCTTTTTTCAGGAAAAGAACATAGGAGAGCAGCTTTATTATGTATAGTGATTAAAGGAAAAGCTTTATAATGGAGTTTGGTTTTAGCTGTATTTGTTTCTTTTTAGTTGTATAAGCCAAAGCAAGAATTATCAGTGAAGTGCAGCTGAATGCTGCCTGAGCTGTCAAATGTATCTTACTTGAAATAATGGCCTATATCTGCCTTCCTTTCTAAGGGGCGTTTGCTGTTTTGAAAATGATTGCGTGGAAAATAACAACAGTTCTCTACCAGAAAACATCAAAGCCTATAATATAGCAAAGCCCACATCCTTTTACAGAGTTATGTTTTTCTGTCCATGTGTTTTAAAATTGTCCTGCAAGGTGTGTCATAGTCACGGGCAGAGCACGTAGGCTGTTGTGCTAATGCACCAGCATCACATGAAAAGCAGGAAGCTGTCTTCAGACGTTTTCAGCAAATTACATGTGCTTTTGTATTAAGTAGCTAAAAGGTCAAATAGCTGTCAGGGCTCTTTAAAAACAATGGAGACTCAAGTGTATGTTATAACCAACTCTTTCATCCCAGTTACCTAGCAAAGGGAAGGAGGAGGTTCCTGTTCACTTTGGCTTGCCATCCACCACACTTGATCACCACTAACTGCTGCTTTATGCAGCCAGCCAATTTAAGGTGTAGGTAAATAATGCTTAAATGTACCGAACAGAAATATTGTTCCAGAATAAACTGCTTGTGTATTTTTTTGTCTTGTAGGGTGTTAAGACAATTGAAGAATAGGTACAATCGCAAAACACACTGTACTCAATGATTGACCTGCTGTTCCAGATGCTGTCGCGTTTTTAGGTGAAAGTCAGCTTCCTGTTATTTAGTATAATGTTTTTTCAACTTTGCATTGCAGGTCCTGGTCTAGCAATCAGAGTGATATGTGCTGAAGAACCTTATGTGTGCAAAGACTTTCCTGAAACAAACAACATTTTGAAAATAGTTGCAGATTTTTCTGCAAGTGTTAAGAAGGTAACAAAGTTGCTAAATACTAATATGCATAAAAGTAGTATGATCGTTCTCTAGTGCCCTGCAACGAAGTTTAAGCTGCTAAAAGTTTAAAACTACTTGTTTGTGCTCTTTAAGGAATAATGCATTCCAGTACAACTCACTCGAAGCCGTTCAGTATCGTACAGTAGAATTTTTAGTGCCATGACTGGTGCGAGTGTTGAACAATTTCTGGAAAATGGAAGTTTATATACCCTTCAAATAGTAAATACATTTTGTTTTAGTTAAACTTCGTGCAGATGAGATTTCTGGAGATACTTCAAATCACAGTGTCAGGAAAAGATTTTTCCCTCCCTGAAACAATTGTAACTTTCTGGATTTGCATGCCCTAACAATCACTGAATGTCTAAATGAAAGTGCAGGAGCGAAGGACTATTGCTTGCCAGATGTCCTGAACGAAAACCTGAAGTTTTTAATCAGTGATGTTTAAGTTTTCTCAATCTCTTAACTGTTATGTCCTTTGTTATTACTATAAGCTCACTTGAACTAAACTGCAGGGGGGGGTGAAAAGTTGTTAGCAGAGGCCTGCTCTAAGGTGTAAGTTCAAAACAACTTCCAAAACCTTTTTGATAAATACTGAAGGGTGAGTATTTACATCTGCTTCTCCTTTAAAACATACTGAATTTTGTTGTAGCATAACAGGAGATTGCTGTGTTCTGTATGTGAAATGAACAACAAAAATGAAAAGTACAGCTTTGTGAAAGAGAGAATGAGCATAGGAAAAGAGCTTCACCTATGGCCTTGGAGAGCTTCAGCTTAAAATACGTACAGTCTAATCAAATAAAATTGCTTTTGGTAAAATGTAGTTGTTAAATGAAAGGTATTTTTTTGAATAGTTCCAAGGGATAAATGTAGACTAAATTTAAGCAAGCAGCTACTTAAATAATTTTATTTGTGCTGTGTAAGTTCTGTTTGAGTGCTTGAGGGCTTTATTAATTAATATTTATTTTTCTGCATCATTGCACAGCCACATACTTTGCTGCAAAGGGTCAAAGCGTGTACAAGTGAAGAAGACCAGGAGAAGCTGATGCAGATTACAAGCCTACATTCACTGAATGCCTTCTTGTTACCAATCAAAACTGTGGGAGTGCAGGTAAATGGATTAATTTGAGGGATGTTCTGAAAGCTGCTTCCTAGCAGTGTGGCAGGCTGCAGTGAAGCATAATAATTGCTGCTTTAAGATTTGAAAATAAAGAGCTTGACTCAAGAACATAAACTTCAAATGACTGTGATACCTATGTTGTTGTCATTTGTAAGTGCTGGTGTAGCGCAAAGGTGTCAAGGTATCTGAATAGACACCTGAGTAAATGCCAGGTAGTACAATAGTATTTGAGGATATTGTTAAGGTTGAATAATGCTGGTCACTTATAGGCAGTTTCTTCATGACTTCACAATCTCATAGACCCCTGCTGTAATCCTGTTGCCCTCTTTAAGGCTCAGGAGTCCTAGACTAAGTTGGTCAAAAAGCCTCTGCTTCCTACATTTGAAAATGCTTGTTGCCCTTTCCTGTACTTTTTCGAATTGTACTATATTCTTATCCTTGAGAGGAAAGGAATGAGAGCAGTGCAGGCTATTCAGTTTACAGGAACACTTGAATCTGTGCAGTGGCATAGTGTTTTCTTTCCTTTCACTCTTTTGCTAATGCCACGTGCATTTTTATGGGCTGTCCTTTGTTGACAGAAATACAAACCAAATACAAATGCTGAGCTGGCATCCTCATGGAATTGTGTGCAATAACTTGGAAGATTTCTTTACTGAGTAGTCATAGCTGTAAAGTACCTTTCTTTGCACTATCAGTATTGAATTACATCTCTTATTTTATTATCAGCTGCTTAATCTTGTGCGTCGCTTCTGTAACTCTTTGCAGTCAGCTTTTGTTACTGTTTTAAACAGCAGTGTCATCAGCAGATTTCTGTACTTTGTCACATGCCTTCCTCAGTTGGTGTCCTGAAAATACCAATACGTAATTAATCCCAATGCTCTGGTCACCTTCTATGAACCTTTCCTTTCTGAATCTTTCCTTTTATACACCTTGTTAGCTCATGAGAGGTCTGTCATCTTACTCTGTGTTTTCTCATTCACCTGGTGTCTCTCAGCATACTGATTTCACCAGCTTAGTGTTTGCTAAATGTTGGCACAAAATATGGTTCTGTAACCTACAGGATGAACAGGAAAGTATTGTGAACTATTTTGACAGCAAAGTTCATGTTTAATTTTTTTGTTTTAATTTATAGGGTGACTGTCGTTCATATAGCTATGTTTGTGGGATCTCTAGTAAAGATGCTCCACACTGGGAGTCTCTTATGTTTCTTGCCAGGCTCATACCACGCATGTGCCACAACATAAACAGGTAGGTATTTTGAATTCTCTTTATTTCTAATGATCTACTTAATATATGGAAGTTTAGCATGCACAAGCATTCTCCTGTTTAATCTATGGTAGAATTTTTTTGTATGTTGGACAGGTGTATCTTACAGAGGTTACAAATACACAATAAATTAAAACATAGGTTTATTTCTGGAATTACTAGCTAGAAGAAGAAATCGTTAGCCTATCTCCTCACTCTTTTTTAAGCATTTGATTAGACTACATCCAATGTAACTTAGGCAAAATCTTTTTCGAAAGATTCCAAGCCTGCTGATGAGTGATGGCATCATGCAGTATTTTTTTGCTTTGTGTCAAAAAAGGAATGTATGTGGGACTGCCAGTTCTAATGGCACATAGGAAAGCTCCAAAGCTGGGCGGTTTAATCTTAATTGAGCTGCCTTGTGAATATGCATTTTTCTAGCTACTTGATTCCATGACTTTCCTAGCAGCTGAAGTTGCTTAGATATTAAATCAGTTCTGGGGAGTGCATATCCTCCTTGCCTGGCTGTAGACTTTCTGACGAAACTGCTTATAATTGCTTATAGTAAAACTTAATTTTGTCACATAAGTGACATCTACTGAAAGAGGTATTATTCTTAAAGGCGAGATCTTGAATTGCAAGATACTTCTTTAAACTAAGTGCAGAGGGAACAAAAGAAGGTATAAAATCAGGATTGCGTGTGCAATTTCAAAGTATGTGCTGGATTTACAGCATTGCTGTCTTCTTTAAGCTCTTTTGGATTTAATACCGCTCTCCTGAATATACCACATCTCTGGGAGTTCTGCGGTACCAGGGTATGTTTTCAGAATCTTTCATTGATGTTTATAGGGACACTGAAGCTGGCAGTTTGAGGAGTGCACTGAAATAGTTGGTCTTCTGCCCAGCTATGCTTGCAGACTTTATATTACAAACAAAAATTCAGAATGGAAAGCTTGCATATTTTTCTGCTTTGGATTTTAAACAAGTATTCTTGGTTTGTATCTACAAACTCAAATAACTTGTGTGAATATGTCGTAGTAAATCCTTGTATGAGGCCTGTCAGGCAATATTATACTTTGCTTTTTGTTCTGCAACATATGAAACACAATGAGTGAGATTATAAAGATAAAGCTGATGTAACTGGTTTGAATTCAGAAGATATTTAATTGTAAATGTAGCTATGTAGATTTATAAATTGCAGTGTTAGTGCCCTGTGCTGAAAACACAGCTATTCATTAACAATAAGGTTTACTATTTAATGGTATTTTTTGGTGGTTTCCTATTAGGAGAGAAGATAGAAATTGTAAGCACTTAAGTAGCTTTCTTAGAATAATCTTAACTTTTACTGACATCAAAGTAAAATTGAAAAAACACTCTTTGTGATACCACTGTGTTAGTATTTCTGGTTTGTTTTTTTTTTTTTTTTTTTTTCAAAGGATTAGTCTCTTGAATAAGTAATATTGGGGCTATTGTTAGTCTCTAGCAAACCAGAATAAATTAGTACGTTTGACTTCTAAAGCTAGTGTGCATGTCATGTTTATAGCATATATGCATGAAGTTATATTAAGCTCTAGTTAGTAGCTAAGGAGCAAAATCAAATATTATGCTTTTTTTCCTAGTTTTATTTTCTCACTGCAATACTAAAGATGCAGTCTTTAGGCAATCTGTTTTATTCCATGTATGCAAAATGTGTTTTTTCTACCCTCCTGTTCAGAGTTGTGTATGTGTTCGGTCCACCGGTCAAAGAACCTCCTACAGATGTCACCCCCACTTTCCTGACAACAGGAGTCCTCAGCACTTTACGTCAAGCTGACTTTGAGGCTCACAATATTCTCAGGGAGTCTGGTAGGTACTTCACCTTATCCCATGGGTTAGACTCCTACAAACCTAACTGGGTATAGTTATGGTGGTACTGTCAAAATCTACAAGTTTCTTGAATATCTCCAAAGAATTGATAAATTAATGGAATGACAGGCAAGAGCCTTTTCTGAAAGTTGTAGAAGCTGATAGCTTCTAGGACAGGAATTGCTAGCCTTTGTGCTAGCAGAATTAGTTTTAGGGGATTTTTGGAGACTAAGGCTTGCCTCTGACACGTCATGAAGTTCTGAGGTGTGGTGCTTCACTGCAGTGCAAACTTCTGCAAAAAGTACTGTTAGCCGGCTGAAAGTCAACTGAATTACTTCTCTTTGATCTCAGTCATCAGCATTTACCTGAAGTAAATAAACTGTGTAAAGAAACTTGACACAGTTTCTAAATCATGGGGTTTTTTTGTGGAAAGAAGAGAGCCCAAATACTAAGTTTCTAATGGTGATGATGCTCACTACCTGTGGTGATTTCATATTTCTTAACTTAAAGCTGCATTTGTAAACCCGACCGCTTCAGGCTAGCAGACGGTAATACTTCAAACCCTTAACATCCAGGGAGCATTCAATACCCTGTGATATGGTACACAGGCAAAGTCTGGGAATATAGTAGTTCTGAGGTTCAGTGTTTGGGATTTGTTTTGTTTTGTTTTTTTACTTAATTACATTTGAAGATGCCATATGTGTTGGAAGCAGTTCATCAGGCTTGCCTATATTTTGTATAAATCAAGTTACAAAGGATATCTCTTTTGGAAAATACATATTCTGTTTGCAAGGCTGACTTATCATAATTTGTACAAAAATAGCCTCAAAAGGCTGAGGATAACACTGTCAGTTGTGTTTGTAAAACTGTGGATGTGTCTCGCTAACTTTTGGTGACAGTTGGCTTTGTGTGAATGAATCGCTCCCAAAAATAAGACTTGAGTTACTTAGTGAAAAAGACTCCTTGTACCAACAGCTCAGGCCGGTGCAAGCAAGAGGGTGAGAGCCTGCATCAGGGTTTGGCTCTGCAGGCTGCCACGCACCTGAATATCAAACTTTTAGAGCATTTAAACAGTGAAATTAGGGAGTCCGTGTATTGGCTTTCAGAAGGAGATGTTAAAAAATAAAAAGTGAGAGATGATTGTCTGGAGTTACCTATCAACCACCAGCAACAGGGATACTTAAGAGCCTTCTTTTAAATATGTCAAAGAGACAGAGACACTTGTAAACGGCTCTTTATTGGGCTTGATATGGGGGTAGATAAAACCCCATGGTTATGTGGGAAGGAAAGTAGATCTTGAATTGCATTCACAGTGAATTACAGGGATAATGGAGATTATCTGGTTTTGTTCTGCATGCCTGCAAATGCTGAAGAGTATTTCAAGTGGCAATTTGAGTAGTGTTAGTGTATGCACCACTAATTGCATAATTGTATAATGAGTGTGATCTTCCAAGGTGTGGTAGCAGTAGCAAAAAGACCCCAGAAGATGTAAATGTATCTCTTAGTATATAGTTTGAAGTACTGTGGAAGTACTATAGTTTGAAGTAATGTGGGAAATTCTGTAAAACTTCTATCATGTTTGTGTCTTTAAACCAAATTAAAGCACTCTGTACTGCTATTTTTCTGAAGGTTATGCCGGAAAAATTAGCCAGATGCCAATAATACTGACACCATTGCATTTTGATCGGGACCCCCTACAGAAACAACCTTCATGTCAAAGATCTGTGGTTATTCGAACTTTTATTACAAGTGATTTTATGACTGGTATTGCAGCAACTCCTGGTAATGAGGTTCCAGAAGAGGTAATACAGGTTTTCAAGTTTCTTTTCAACATGAGCTGGTATTGTAGATGACTCATTTTGACTTTCTTCCCTCTCTCTTGGTTGATTGCCTTGACTTTGATTTTGTTGCAATTTTTGGTTTCTTTCATAGTATTCATTAGGAAGAATATGGTGGTGTGTTGGGGAAAAAAATGTAACAAAACGAGAAGCTGGCAGATGGGTGTTACAAACTTAAAGGCTTTCCAGCAGAGCTGAGCCAGAATATCATCAATTAAAAAAGCAAGAATACCCCAACCATTCCTGGGATTTTGAAATTAATTTTTTTGCATTAGTAATTGGGAATGTCCTGACTTACAGAATTGCCCTTGATTGCCACTTCTGATTTTACGGGAACCTGCTGTTTAACTTCTCAGTGTGCTGTTTTCTATTTAGGTCACTAAAACGATTTAGGAGTCAAGTTCAGGCATATTTTTCTGGGAAACTTCATCCATGTCCAATTTCAAGTACTTTGTCTCTCTGGGAATGCTGTGTAAATGAAGAATAGGACTGACTTTTTTTTTTTTTTAAATATACTTTAAAAACATATAGGCATTGTTTAGTAATTGTATGTAACTGAAGTCTTCTACTTTAAGGCAGCCTATCCATTTAAAAAGAAATGATTCAAGGTTAAGTTACCATGTAAACTATTCCATTATATAAAATGAAGATTCATTTGACCTTGACATTTGTATTTAAAAACAAAAACCCAAAACAAACAAACAAAACCAAAAAACAACCCAAAACAAAAAAAAAACCCCACAAACAAAACACCACAAGACCCACGTTGTGGAAAATACCTGTATTTATGGGGAAAATGATCACATTTGATTAAAAATGTTCTGTGTTTTCCTGTGGAGAGCAATGCATTCTTTAAGTTATGCTGGTACTATAAAACAGCATGTCATGTAAGTGGCATTGTTATGAACTGTGGGATTTTTAAGGAAGCTGATCTTCTAAGGATCAGCAAATTCTTGTCTAGAATGCTTTTGTTAACATGAATTGATTGTGAAGTCTGGAGAGTAACTCTCAATGGAAACTCTTTCCTTTGGATGCCACTTTCTGGGTTTGGTTTTTTTTTTCTGTTACCTTTAGAGATCCCTTTTTTTGTTTTGAAAGGGGTTTCACTCAGGTTGCTATTTTGTGTTTGATGGTTCAGCTGGAGATGATGGTCTGAGAAAAGTCTGGAAATGGTTGATAGTAACACAACGGCATATGTTCCTGCTGATCTCTTAAGAAATAGTTTTGGAACTGAAGAGCTGCTGCCTTGAGGGAAGTGCATTGCGATCAACACTCTGGTTTATTATCAGTGCCAAAAATCAGCAAGTTCCAAATGTAACTGCAGATATCATGAAGCTAGAGGTTTTCTTTAAGTTGATTTTATTTCTTAATTGGTGGTAATATGCTAATAGTTATAGGCTCTTTCTCTCGTGTATAACTATTAGCATGAACAAAGTTTTCCTTTTTTAAGCTTTTCTCAGATAGTTTTCATCACGTCTGTTTTGCATGCTTTCTTCTGATGTGTATATTTTTTTTTTTCTCCACCATAGGTTGTGTTAAAAATGGTGGCAGAGATTAAGAAGATTCCTGGCATTTCTCGGGTGATGTATGACTTGACATCAAAGCCACCAGGAACTACGGAGTGGGAGTAATTAACTTTTTTCTATTAAAGTACTGTGTGCAGTCTAAATCATATCAGAAACCATTCCCAGTGTTGACATGCAGTACTGTGAAAGAGTGACTGGAGCTGCTACATCACATCAGATTCCTCTCCTGGAGCATAAACCTGCAGTTAAGAGCTGTGCTGGGGATAATAACTAAGTGGGGCTGAGGATTTGTACGGGTAAAGAATCATGGCAGCATTACTGGTGCGCAGACAGATTCCTATTGCTTTTGCCTTTGTCTTACCAATTCTTCCTGTTTTCATGTGTTTTATTGTTAACTGTCATTTCAATGTCTCTTTGTTTTTGTACACTGTGTAAAAAGAGGCAGTTTATTTACTTTTACCAAAAGCATTGTTACAGCCTAAAAATGTAAAATGAATTCTTTGTGACCAACTGCTTTTGAACAGATTTATTATGAATAAATATTTTGCCAAATGGAGTAGTGGGCACTGTTGAGTTGTGGAATTACTGTGTATCTGTCGTATACTGTTAAGCTTGTTCTATATTGTTTGACGTATTAGCCCATGGCAATAATGTTGAGCTCCGAGAGAGTAATGCTAAAATATTATGAAATGACCTGTCTGTCTTTCTGTACTCGCTCCCTCTTGCATTGCTCGGTAGGTGTGCGTGTTGGTAACAGACGTGTATACACAGGCTGAGCTTTAGTATACACTTACTGCATGTATGCGTATGTCAAATTCCAGACAGTGAAGTATCTTTGTGTGCTTCTGGGGACTCTGACAGAAGCATAAAAATGGGAGTGAAGTTTGGAAAGCTGTTGCACCAGAGCTACTGGATCTGCGAATCATGTTTCCGTCCTCAGACGCTTGCGCAACAGTCCCTTTGCAGCCTGCTGCCGGTGTGGTTTCGTTATACTTGATGACAGTTTATTTTCTACGCATTTGCTTTTACAGGAATTTTTTTTGTATGTATTGTACTTAGCTTGATCTTTAAGATCATTATAGTCATTAGTGTGGAGTCATGGTATCAGAGGTGACTTATCCAACCCATATAGATCCCTTCTGTCATTTGTATTCTGCTGTTTATGTAGTTAAGTAAGCAATAATTTGAGAGATGGTTACTTTGGACACCTGTGCTTTTCTGATATATTGAGGCAAAGCTATTTCCGTCTACCTGAGAATTTTGAGCATGTCCTGCGATTGCTGTCTGTGGAAGCGACAGTTAAATTCTGACCTGAGCAGCTTGCTGGCTGCCTGCTGGGTACCTCCACCAGCGGAGCCGTAACCGTGTCTCCAGGCTCATCCCTCTTTTCCTTTTTTTCATTTAAGCAGTTGCATTTCATTCAGCTGCAAGATTACCATGGTATTATGGGGGTGAAATACTTGTTTTAAACTGTTCAATAACATGGAGTATTTCATGGTTGTAGCTACTTATATTTCCACTTGCATAGATTTGTGAACTGGAATAATGGTTGAAAGTGCTTGTTCTATATTCTTTTGATTGCACACATTTTCCTGTTGTTCTTACATTTACTGCCTACACGTTATGGAAATTTAGTTTAATTTCTGCTGATAGGAAATGGCTAACGTGTAAATTTATTCTTTTGCCTGTGTCTCTGAGTGGTGGTTTTTCGCTTGGGGAAGATGATGGTGTGTTACAGCCCTCTGCTCTTCAAAACCTTTTGGGGACACAGGCATGCAGGAGAGCAGCAGACCAGTGGCCAAGAAAACTGCCTCCCCCTCGCAGCCCTGCCCCTGGCAGGTTCTGTAGCCTGGGCAAATTGATCTTAATCGATATCTCAGTTGCCTCCTTTATAAAATGGGGGTAGTAATTCTCACCCACATCCATCATAACCTCTTTGAGCCCTTTGGATGAGCTTTTTGTGATGTAAGTGAAATATTATCAATACAAATGTTCTTTTATTACTGGACTGAGACCTGTAAGAGCTGTTGGTCAGAACCACTGTAAATCGGTGTTTGCTGTGGCAGAATCTATTATAGCATGGGTTCCGTTGAAAACAAATTTTCTTTGTAGCTTATCTCAAAAGAAAGCTCCCTAATGAAATTATGGCCTCAGAGTACATTTTAAGTTTTTGTCAGAAAAAGCTGAGGATAGCTGTTTTTATTACTGTGGTGGCATCTCAGATGTAAAGGGTGCAATGACAAGAAATGAATCTTTTTGGTGTGATGCAGAAATACTTCAGCCTTTTAATGCTATAGCAGTTGTTGCTTATTGTTGCTTGCTCTTGCTGCTGCCGCTGCCAGTTTGTTACCTTGACAGCAAATAGGCAAAACGGAAGGTATTACTAAAAAGTAATGCAAAGAATATAGGGATTATTAAAAGGTAATGAATGCAAAGAATATGGGAATTACTAAAAAGTAATGCAAAGAATATAGAGCACCTCTTAAACCCAAGCCTTTTTCAGTTTTGACTGAGACACTGAGTTGGTCTCCGTGTAAATAAATCTGCAGTATATAGTCCCATAGTTATGATGTAACTCACAAGAAAACTTGCGTGGTGATGGTGATGCCCATTGGTTTGGGGGTTACAGTAACTGTTGTACCTCTGGACCACAAACTTGCAGCATACTTGGACAGAAATCTTTTATTCACTGCATGTTGCACGCTTGTAAGTCCTTGAGTTGCATCTTAACTACAGGCATGATGTATACCTGTATTCTATGTGTATACTGAAGTTTGACATACACTTCTACCATCTTTTAATCACCTGGGTTGCTTTCATGTCTGTAATGAAATGGAGCTTGACAGCAATTCCTGTGCTTTTAGGAACATACTTTGGTTTTGGGTTTTTTTTTTAAGCCAGAAAGTCGAATATTGAAAATTTTAGGCATAAACTATTGCACTATAATCAAAATGTCTTATCAAAATGAAATTTGTGATCTTTAGCGCTCTTCCCCCTGTTTGACACCTGTGCCATGCATTGTAGACGTGGTGGGTTGTTCTTAGGAAGGTTGCTGTTATCCCAGCGGTTCTTGAGTGTTTTTATGGAATCCATGTGTATCAGACAGCCAGAAGTGGNAAAAAAAAAAAAAAAAAAAAAAATTTAGCACCTAGTTTACAAACTAATAACTGTAGCTGCCCTGTACAATTGTTCACCTCGAGTCTTCAGTAAAACATGTCAGCAGTTAGAGGAATTTGTATTGGGGGCATTCCCCATCATTCTCAATTTTTAACATTTTTCTGCTTGTGAAATGATAAAGTACTGTGAGCCTTAATTTTTATCCACAAATAAAAATATTATGTTTGAACATGGGTGTGACTTACTTTTTTAGGGCTTACATGTAGAGAAGTACACTATAAATGGACTGTCCATTTTGGGTTGAAAAAGCTGTTTAGTGGCAGCTGTGCTTTCTGGCTGCAGACCGTCCTGGGGTAAGGAGTTGTCCCTGCCGGGGCATGGCTGTCCCTTGCTGTGTCACAGCACATGACAGCCCACTGCAGAGTAATGGGGTACTGCGTGGTACTGCCTCATGCATGCTTTCGTGCTGTGATATGCCATGGCAAATGTAACTTCTTCCTAGAAATGTGTATAGAGGCTTTTCTAGGGCTCTGTTCTAGCAGCCCTGTTAATTAACCTGAAGTGGTGATGCCCACACAGACTAGGGCAGGCTGCTGTGACTATAGTTATGAACAAAACCTTCATGTGCAGTCGTAAGGAGTTGCTGTCATCTGCAGGGGAGAGCGCAAGTGGGCACCGGTCATTTATCTTGCTTAAAGATCCTTTCTTGCTGCACACAAGCTACACTCCAAAGTAAAGAAACCTGACAGGTGATTTCAGTATAAATAATTTGGCCTGAAGCTCTGTGGCAGTTCTGGCTCTGTGGGCAGTGCCTTTGCTTGGGCTGCGCCGGAGGCTGGGGGGCACTGTGGGAGCAGGGTTTGATTGATCCATGGCTTTCAATCTGCTCACTGATTTGTGATGCAAATAAACCCTTATCCCCCAAAGAGCGCAACAGCAAGTTGTTCTTGTCCAGATCCCCAGGCAGTATTTCTGAGTGCCCGCAGTGCTGCCAGCAGCCCTCTGCTCCATCTCCTGTTATGCCTCAGTAGCTGGAGCTGCAGCAGTCACCCCGTGCTTGGCACCCACATACCTCACTGAGGCTGCAGGGCATTGATACAGGTTTTGGAGGGATTTCCTTGCTGTAGGGAGTCTTTAAAACAAATACCTCATTTTGCATGTTTTTATCCCATAGCTCAGTAATGATGGAGACTGGAGCAAAACCCTCGGTGCAATTTCCAGCCTTTCAGGAGGGCGTTAAGGGACTTGACGGAGAAGCAGCGGGAAGGATCCAAGGTAAGGACAGCATGCGAGTCTTGACTGAGCATCGCTCCGAAGCACTTTGGGAGCTGGGGATGCAGCAGGCGTGGTTTTGAGCAAGGTGATGGCTGCGCAGTCGGGCTCACTGGGGAGCCCAGGGCTCCGGGTGGCAGGGAGCAGGGATGGTCCTCGGGTCTCTCCTCCTAGTTCCTGGCTGCAGGGCCAGCGGTGTCACCAGTGCATCCTGCTGGCTCTCGGTGCAGCACCCGCATCCACCCAGGAGGCATGGAGGTGCTCGGGGTCTGTGTTACAGGATCAAACAAATTAGCGGGAGCAACCCCTCGCAGTGTGAAAGCAGTCGGGGAAAGAACGGTTGCAGAACTGAAGCCAGAATGTTTTTCATAAAATTGTAATTTTCCACAAAAGCTTTTTCAGAAACTTCACAAAATGAAAAGGAATTTGGAATTTGGATTACTGGATTTTTTTGTTGTAGGTTTGGAAGAAGTTGTTGATGGTTGGACTTGATAATCTTAGAGGTCTTTTCCAACCTTAGTGATTCTCTGATTCTATGATTTGCTTACCTTTTCAGCACCGGCTGTTCCTGCAATCCTGCACGCTGCAGCGTGGTACCTTCTATGTCATGTTGGAGTTTCCTCTTGTTTCATTTCCTCAGTTAAATTAGTTTTCTAGTGACGTTGTATCAGTTAAGTTACTTTAAATGGCAGGGTGTCTTTTTTGGGGGCTGGTGTTCTTGCCCTGTGCTGGCTTTATTTAGAGGAATGCTTATTCTTCTATCTCTCTTGCTTTACCTTAGTCCAGTAATGATCTTTCTAATAGAATAAAAAGCTTCTATCTTAAAATGTTTTAACTGCATTTTACAGTGAACACAGCTCTAAAGTGAGGTTTGTAACTTTGAATTTGAGGTTGGCTCAGTTGCTGCGCGGTGCTGGCTGCAGCTCGGCCATCGGGCATCACTCGGGCGGGGGCCAGGGTTCCCCGCTGCTCGGATGTGCTGCTGTGAATCCCCAGCACTTGCTGTGGGGCTGCTCTCATTTCTGGCTTATTTCCTTGCTGAATTAGAAGCAGATTGCAAAGACACTATTGTGGGATGAGGTAATAGCTGTTTGCAACTGACTTTAATTACATTAAGGCCATTAACCCACTTGGCTAACGCATAAATGTGAAGAAAGCCATACATAAAGGAGTAAAGTGGGATCGTGAAGCACAGTGTCACAGCTAGACCGTTTCCATGTCTCTATCTAAAGATCAGATTAAAAGTGCATTGTGACTCTTCCTTCTTAAATTTAATTTCCCATTCATGCGTCTCATCGCGGAAGAGAAGTTGAGAGAAAGTTCTCTTGCTGTCCCAAGGATAACCGCTTCCGTGGGAATGCAGTGCCGGGAGGTGAACCGCATCTCATCCAGGGGAGAGGATTATTTCTGTTTCTTTAATTGCCTGAACATGAACTGCAGAAAACTGAACCAGTGCTGTAACTGAATTACTTCATTATAAAATGGAATAGTTTTAAAATTTGAATGAGTTGGTTGGCTTTTGCGCTCTTGATGCCTTTGTGGGTTTGCTCGCACTGGTTTTGAAAATAGCAAAGGCAGTCCTTAAAGATGACATCCTAAACTCATAAAGGTCAGGCAGATGAAAAAAGCCCCAAACGAACCCACCCCAAAGCGGAGCGTGAAACCATA
Organism: Fregata magnificens; assembly: GCA_013389945.1. Lineage (NCBI taxonomy): Eukaryota > Metazoa > Chordata > Aves > Suliformes > Fregatidae > Fregata > Fregata magnificens. The sequence goes on along the minus strand of WAAD01029317.1, from coordinate 532,766 downwards.
CACAGAAATGTTGATGTTCCCATAAGCATCATGGAGGAACCAGTCGTCCAATGGGAATTCTGCTAGGAAATATTTCCAGGCTCATTAAATGCTTTCATTAGTGAGGAGATAAACCCCAGCTACAACCCCCTCCGTGCCACACGGCTCCCGGGGACTGTCCCCCCGACTCTGCGGGCACATGGGGAGTGGGCTGCGAACACGGAGGCACGCTGCCCTGTCCTTCGGAGAGCTGCGCTGCCAGCAGAGCTGTCGAGGCTACATGGGGGAGTCCAGACACGAAGCAGCTGGGTGGAATGTTTCTCTTGCCCTAATCCTATCGCTGCCTGTCTCTAGAGAAGCAAATCCCAGTGGCGGTGGGTGGCAGGGGGCTGGAACAGGAGGTCCTTACCAGGGCTGCACCTCCCACATCTTCAGCCTCGCCGCCGGTGGCTTCAGAGGAGGGGTTGTAAGTTTTCAGCACGAGGGAGTGGGAACGATACAGATAATTCAATTTCTAGCAGTTGGTTTAGCTGTGGGGAGGCAGGGCACACTTGAAGTGCTTCCCACATCACCATCGCAAGCTGCAACTATGTGGGGCTCTGCAAGCGCCCTTGCTTCGGGCTTGTTAGCTGCGCGTTGTGCCCTGTTACTCCCACAGGTTCCATTTTTATGGATGTAATTGATTTAAATGTGTGTTCAAGAACCTCCTTAGAGCTGGGATATTTTTCTTGTTGATCATTCCCCAGAGTGGTTTGAGATAAAAAGGCGAATATAAAGCTGCTTGAGGGATTTCTTCCTTTTTTAATGCTTTTTAGGGTGAAAAATAATGTACAAATGTTCTGGGGTAAGTGTAAGCTTCATGGACAGCCTGAGTTTAAATTGCGTGTTAATTAAGAGAAATACTAAATAAAAGAGAAAGAGTTTCTGCTCCTTACAGGGTCCAGTAGCGGGTGACAAAGCTGAGGGGCTGTGCCTGGGGTGTGGTTGGGGACCATCCCCCCTGTGCGTGTCCTGCTGGCTGTCCCTGGCCGAGCCCCTGGCCCCGCTGCTCCCCGGTGCGGCCAGGCTCGCCCTCTCTGCAGAAAAGGGTGTTTGCCAACGTATTTGTACGCACACTTTCCTTAATGAAGAAGAAATAATTCAAAGGTGCCATGTATAATTTAGCGTGCTCTGACGTGGGCTGCTATCCGACCGTGGACTTGCGGGGACCGTGACCCGGCCACGGACACTGGAGTCCCTGTGGTGTTATTTCCACGGTGGAAACCTGCAATGCCATAGGGGAAAGGGAAGCTCAGCGTGTTTCTGCCCCGTGGCCTCTTGGTCCTGCAGCTCTACCCAAGGTGGTGCTTGGCTCTTGTTCATGCAGCACTCACACGTTAGGTTTTATGCCCAGGACTTATGTTCTTGTGCAGCTTTTATCCTTTGGGTCTGCTTTAAGGTGTAACCTGGTGATTCAGTGCTGCTATTGCAGTTTGCTCTGCGGGTTAATTTTGTTATTGTTTGGACAAGGTGCCATGTGACAAGTCACTTATAAGTGCTCAGCTTACCTTTTCATGTCTGATCTGCCTGGGGCTTGCCCAGCTGTCCAGGTTTCTTGGTGTGGAGGTAGGATGCTGCTCAGGACATTGGGAATGCAGTGGGAATCAGTGGGTTTTTAGGGATTTTAGAGAAAAAAAAACGAGGTTTCCTTAGTGACCACAACCCTGTGAGGGCTCTGGAGAGAGGTCCACCTGCTCCTGTGGAGCTCCAGACAGTCTTGGTGGCAGAGCTCAGTGGTGGACCGGGTCTGAAGCAAACTCTGTACCTGTGCAACAGGGAGCTCACCGTTCCACGCTGAATTTTGCAGGGCAACAGGGGGAATGTCCCTGCTGTGCAAAGGGGGGTGGCTGCCAAGTGGGAACCCAGCGCCACACACACCCGGGTTTGAAGGTGGCCGACTCAGCATTTGGATTCAGGACGATCTTTTGTGCTTTGTGGAGCCGGCATTTATTTTTAGTCACTTCTGTAGTGCTCATTGCCATGGTAACGCAACAGCATCCTGCGGGTTCTCCGATGGATGTGCTGGTTGTGCTGCCCCGACAGCACGGGACCAGGAGGAGCAGGCGTGGAGACAGGGCTCCTGGCCACAGTTTTTGGGGTGGAGGTGGCAGCTCAATGTCCCATGTCTGGTCCATCCCATGGATTTGGCTTAATCATAGCTGGGGCTCGCTGACACCCCCGACTAAGGCTCTCCACCTCTGGAAACCAAATGCAATCCTCCAAGCATACAAACCTGTCCAGGAAGAATTTAAAATGCATACTTGGAGCTTTAAAGCTGCTCAGCAGGGAATTAACCGCTCAAAACCTTGTCGACTAAAGCGGATCAGCCTTTTTGTCTGAAATTTATGCAGAAAAGTAAAGAACAACGTGGGTGGTTCTGCACCTTTTCATACTGTTTGAAAGCAGATGCTGAACGATCGGGGGATCGTCAGGCTTCAAAGGCTGGTGAACGTGTCCAGGAGCAGAGCCAGGCACGACCTCCCTCGCCTGCCTGCCCTGGGCAGCTGCTCGCCTCCAGAAAGGTCTGAACATCTGAATTCCCCTTGACCTTGGAAAATCTTCCCCTTTCTAATCATGGATTGCCTGATCACTCGTTGCTCTTGGTGCAATCCAGAGCAAACCCAGAAAAGCTGCTCGTCAGTGATCTCACTGAAGACTCAGCAAGGAGAAAAAAAATACGTTAATTAACATACGCAGGCATTTTTCTTTTTGCTTGGGTGTGATAGGACTGATATTTGGCTCCAAGATTATAGGTAAAAATTATTTGAGAAGATAAAATGCTGAAGAGAGCCACTTCAGTTTTTCAATTTCAGCAGATTGACTCACTCGAAGAAGAATGTGATCCTCTGCTCTCCGAGCTACCCAGCTCCTTTACGCCCTTCAAGGAGGCAGCTGGGAGCTTTCCAAGGGGCTGCCTTTGGGATTTGTGGAGTATGCTGCAACATGTAACTGCTTCACCTCCATTTCATGAAGAAATATAGCACTTTTTACCCTCTGCCACTTTTAATTGCAGTTGTGTTTCAAGTCAGATGTAATAAATCTGGACAGAACAGGAACGTAGCAATACAGCAGCAAATTGCAAGTGGCTCTAATTACCCACGGGCCGGTTGAGATGCCCTCCCCAGCACTGTCCTCGGGCGAGAGTGGGCACGGCAATAGCTGGAGGGGGCAGTCCCGCTCTCTGTCCTGTGCTGGTCAGCAAATGGATCAGAAATAGGCAACACAGCTGGTTTTGGGTGTGATGGCTGATCTGAGATATGCTTGTCTGCAGGGGCTGGAATTGGTCTCCCAGTGCATCAGCAAGGAATCTGTGGGCAGCCGGTGCCCAACAGTCACATAGTTCATTTTGTGAGCTGGGCTTGCTCAGACTGCACGGGAGTGCGCTGGGTTTCTATCCCATGCAATGAATCCAAGGGGAGGCAGTTCACCTTTGGTTCCACCGCATGCCAGGGAAGATTTGCCAGCAGGTCTGAGAAACACGGAGAAACCGGACACTCCTTCCCCAGGAGATACACCTGTAATGGTCTGCTCCCTGCTCCCGGGATGGGAGCAGGGTGTCAAAACTCAGGGCTCTCCCCTGAGCTGGGAGATGAAATGCTTTTGTGCTCCCTGCCGGGAGAGGGCTGGATATGTGGAAATACATTAATACCGGTTTCTGCTGTATTGGATGCTGAAACTTCTCTTTAAAACCCCAGGTATATAGATATAGCTAACCCTTGGTTATCTAATAATGCCTGAGATACAGCTATTTTCTCCTATTTCCCCCCCAAACGCTGTTCCTATCACCACGCCTGGGCTCCTCACCCCACGGGGGCTGTGTTGGGGTGGTGTGGTGCCCATCCGACACTACTTGTGGGCAAAAGGCTGGAGGGGGAGTGTGTGCTGCAGGGGAAGCAATGCCGCTGGCTTATAAATGTATTTCACGTTACCATTGGGCTCTGCTCCCCAGCAGCCAGGAGGGTCTTGGCCCCTGTCTACTACTTATTTAGGGTCTTTTTTTTTTTGGTGGGGGCTGATGTGCAGAGGAGTATAACCTGCAGAGCTGGCACAGCTGGGGAACTAGAGCACCGAGGGGGGAGCCAAGGAATAGTTTTAAAAACTAAATGAAACCTGATGCGGATACATAGCAGCTTTTAAACATCATTTTGAACCTGTTCTTTGTTTCCCAGGTTGTGCCTGCTTGCCATGAACAGAGGAATGAACCAAGGGAGGGCTGCTCCTCCATCCTGTGAGGGCTGATGTGACACCGGCTCCCTTTCTAGCTTATTCCAAGAGAGGATGAAAACAGCAGGGAAAGCATCGACCTGCCACGCCGAATTTTTCAGAGACCTTGCCTATATTTGGAAGCACACTGAAACGGCTGATTTGGGATCCTTCCTGTCGCGTTCAGGGATGCCATTATTGACCACGGCACAGGGGTCACTCCAGCGCACTTCTAGAAGTTAAGAAACGTGAAGGTGGATCAGGAGAGGAGCTCAGAGGTGTCCCTCAGGCTTTCTTTGCAGGTGCTGCAGGAAAGCACATTTGCTGAGGATGCCCGTCCACCTCCTGCCCGACTCTGCCCATGCTGCGCTGCCTCCTGCCCGGAGCCAGGCTTCCGTGCCCAGAGCAGGGCAGAAAGCAGTGGTCCTGGGCACAAAGCCGGTTGCTGCTGGCCGAGCAGCACAGGAGGGAGTCGAGGCTCTCCCTGGTCGTGATGTTCATAAGTCACTACATTTAAATGCTGTCAGAGCAGGGTGAACCACTTAAAGCCAATTAAGTACGTTAATGAATCTTTCCCTGATGGGGTTTCAATTACCTTAAGTAGAAGTCAGCGTGGAGCAGGAGTGCCGTTAGCCTAAAGGCTATCATTTAGACTCTTGCTAATTGGATTATGCATTTGAAAATTACTGTGCTCCTACGGGACGAAATATATATGTTTACTTAGATATCACTTACAGGTATTTTCCAACTCAATCCGTACCTGTGTAAGGCTTGCATTTTTCTGCTTAAAAACTTCTAAATGGGATCTTCCAGGTTATTAACTGCTGCTGATTTGTCCTGCTTGAGATGAGCTACATCTGTGTATGCAAATAGGTTTTAGGTGAATACATACGTAGCTGAAAAATTTTGGAGAATACTTTTTTTTAAGAGGCTAGTGTGGAATCTGAAAATCTAGGGTGGATTTTAAGATCATTTTGAATGAGTATGAGTTTTAAATGAGTTTTAGTAGAATTGCTGGAGAATTACTGGGTCAGAATTAACATCCTGCTTTCCTTTCGTTTAGAATGAGGCAAAATAAATTTATTGTGAAGAAGATCAGGACAGACTTTCCTTGTGTAATGCTGTGAGGCACTTGTTGACCAGCACACAGATTTAACTGAAATGCACATCCTGATAGAAAACTGCTTAAGAGATTTTAAAAAAAACTTTAAAAATGCAAATGGTGTGAAGTGTACTAATTCCTCATGGGAACCTAAGGCTTTTCTGAGCAGAAAACATCTACTGGAGGTCTTTAGAAATGCTTCTCTTATTTACATCTGAAAAATAGGAGGTTTGACTAAAATGGTGTCTGAGCCAGAGGAATATGTATTAAACCCGTGTTCTGATCCCGGAGGTGGCGAGGCTGGGTATTACAGGAATGTTCTGCTTTAAAATTGGTGACATGAACTATATTGTTTCATTTTTTTCATGGCTGTTCTGTACCTCTGCACTTCTTGTTATTGCTGTAACCTCCCTTCGCTCCAGACAGCTCGGGATTGTGAGTTTAATACAGATAAGTGCAGGGCATTACGCTCAGCAAGCGGAGAGATTAACCCACCCATGTCGGCTGGGCAGCTGCTGGGGCAGTGAGGGACTTGGTGGGGGCCGTGCCACGGTTGGGGACCCAGCTGAGCCCTGGGGGACCCAGCTGAGCCCCGGGGCCGCTGTCTGGGACCTGCCAGCCAGGGGTGGGCGTGGGGGGACCCAACCAGCAGGTGGGGGCACTTCTGCGGAGAGCGGCACGAAGGTTGGTTCCCCTATCGTGTGTCCAACTCTAGGGACAGCAGCTGGAATAAAAATCAAATTTTATAAAGCATTTTAAGAAGGGTTGTAGAAATTTTCAAAGCCTGGAGTAAGATTATTAACAATAAGTCATAAGTTGTAATAAGTTGCAAGTACAGAGCTCATAAATGTATTTTTATACATCTATACAGTGTATAAGTTAGTATGGTCAGAACAGCTTATTACTTTAACCAATGATTGCCTAGAAAAAGCAAGATAAAAGGAAGGCAGTGCCCCCAGCCCTAAGCAGGGATCAGTTTGAAGCCTCACTCGCCAGGACACTATACCCTGGCCCCGTACCCCGCCGCCCCCCAGCCGCCTGCCCCGACAGTGGGTGTGGGGTGAGGCCTTCCCCCCAGGCGCTGCCTTCTCCCCTCTTTCCCTGCAGGAAGGGACCTCATGCAAAACTGGTTAGTGACTAATCACCAGCCCTCATCTGGGAGATAATACAGGAGCTGACTAGTCTTGGTCTAGCAATATTCAGGAGTGGGATGTTGGTCTGTTAGTACCCAAGTGGGAGAGGATTTCTGGTGCTGCGGAGGGCTGGGTGAGATGCTCGGGGGGCAGAGGGCTCATCCCCTCTGGGAGATGCCCCAGGGCAGCCCGCAGCCCCACTCCGAAGCACAGGAGGTTTGTACTGCTCCGGCCCCGCGTGGTCACCCTCGCTTGGTGAGCTGCTGAGGAAGCCGAGTATTTCAATACAGCCGCAGAAATGCGGTATCAATATTTAAAGCCAGCTGGCTAGCTTTTCTTTCAGGAAACCAATCTTTCTGCATTTTTTATAAGGTGAGCCAGGGTCTCCTTACCTGCCAGAATATATAATCATCCAAGAGACAATACCAGATGATAGCGTTACCGACCTAAATGGGACATTACGGGAACATCTCCCCTCACAATAGCCTGCTGTACGACCAACAATGCTCCATTTAGAGAGGAACAAATTGTCAGCATCTGCTTTTAATTTAGTTTACTTTTAAGGTGACTGATACCTTTTAAGGTCTTTGGGAACAACAAGGCGTTTCTGTGGTTAAGGAAATGATAAACATGGAAGGCTGAGTAAGCACAATATGCCTTTTATACAACTGTTTACCAACTTTATTTTGCTTTTGTTAGCCAACTTCCAAGTGAAAGAACATGAAGAATCTTATAAGGTTTGAACTTAGGTATCTGTAAAACAAGTATGTATTCCTTCAGCTGCTCAGGGTTGATTTAAAGGCTTCTGGAGTTGCTGGAAACCTTTTCCTTTTTGGGAAGTGCTAGAAAGCTTAATGACAAATGAGGTAACATTTAGAACAGGCACAGAACGAGAATTTGTTAACAGCTCAAATTTTGAGTCATTTTTCTAGAGTTTTGCAAAATTTCTGGAGAACATTTTAGTGCCATCTCTGCTAAATAGGTTGGATAACACCAATTTCTCTGGAAGGTAAATTTTACAGGACTTCTTCCCCAAACGAATGGAACTGCTTTCTTAAAAAGCACCTAAAAAGGGCTTTTTTTTGTTGTGGGCACATCCTGAAATGTGGTGAGCTGGCAGAATGCTGCTGCTGCAAGCAGGACGATCCCCATGCCAGACTCCTCGGGGAGCATGGCCAGCAGACCTTACCCAGGACCGTGGCTGGCTCAGGAGGACCCTGGCTCCCAAAGCCTTGGAGGGGATCCAGCAGAGGCTGCCCAGGTGGCCAGAGGATGGAGGGACCCAGTTCCAGGAGGGGTGGCGAGAGCCGAGCTGGTCCTGGCTGGCTGAGAGGGGACCCAACAGCAGCCTGGGTGCACCTGGAGGGGAGGTAGGAAGGTGGTGGATCCAGCCTCTCCTGGGGAGTGGCAGGTGGTAAGGCAGAGGATGCCAGCCCCAGCTTTGGAGCCTGGGAGCTTCAGGGTGGACATTGGGAAGAGCTTTTTCAGCGGAGGGTGGTGCGGCGTGGGAAGAGGCTGCCCAGAGGGCTGGGGGAGTCTCCAGCCTTGGGGGTCTGCAAGACTGGGGTGGGAAAACTCCTCTGGGGCTGGTGACAGACCTGCTGTGAGTGGGAGACTGGGCTGGAGACCTCCAGAGGTCCCTTTTGCCTGATTCAGTGAGGCTTTTCATCCAGCCCCCTGATCCCTCTGCAACAGCTTGCAAGTTGCCTTTCCATGTGAGACATGCACATTCTCCACGCAGGGCACAGGTGGGCGACTACTCTTCTTTTCAACGCAATGGCTTCAAAATCCCCCTTGTCTTTAGAGGGCTTTTTTCCTCTTTGCCTGCCTCTCTCTCCAAACAACGATATGTTTGTGCTCCTAAAGTGGCTGCTGTGATAGTAGCGCTGTAATCTCTGTATCAGCTATTACTTTTCAAACCAGAGAGGGAAATTAATTCAATTCTGGTAACCGTTCCTTTCATACATTTTCCTGTAACGCCGTTTGCACAGGAAACAAAAGAATCAGGAAAAGTCATAACTTTGTTCTCATCTCAAGGGTGATCAAGTCCCTGAATTTTTACAAATCCCTTGGAGAATGGAAATTCCCGCCGGATGGGGCGACCTGAGCAGCTGGAGCACTGCATGTGGGAGGAGGAGGAGGGATGGACTGGCCGGCTCAGCTCTAACGCGGCCGGGTCGGTGAAGACACTGATGCTCCGAGGCCGCATCCAGCAGGAACCGCACTGCAATTTGCTCAGGCGAGCCCACGTGGCTGTGGGTTTGCTGTTGAGGTGAGCACACGTGTGACTTCACCTATGCTAGCTGGAGACCTCCGACGTTTACAGCTTTAGCGAGCTGGACCTTTTTTCCCACTACTATCCATCTAAATACCTTGTTTTGTACAAGTCCAGTTTAGGAGTGCTGCTTTGCAAGAGTTTATGTGTTGTTTTTTAAGAACTGTCCTTATTCATTGCAAAACAAAGCCCACCGGCGAGCGGGAAGCTGCTACAGATGTTTCCATGAGAAGGTTGCAGCTCTTCTTTCCAGTTAAGCTCCACAGACACATATCTAATTACAGCTTTGTGGCCGGCATAAGGTTATAGAGGGAGGAAAATGCATGCTGAAAATCAGTTTAAATGATTTGAGGGCAGCAGCTTAGTGCTGGGGGTGCTGCCTTCGCACCGAGGCAGGGCACAAAATGCTGGCAGCACGCACAGGGACCGTGGGGAATAAAAATGCCGAGGAAGCCCTGAAGCTGAGGAAGCAGTCGGTGCTTTCCCTGGGGAGCAGGGAGAGAGCCCTGAAGAGCTCCTTGGAAAGCGGGAAGGAGGGCCGAGCCCGGCCCGGCCAGCCGCAGCAGCGTGCCCGGCAGCTGGCTCTGCTGCGGGAGCTGGAGATGAACTGGTACCTGCGGGTCTGCGAGCTCTCCCACGAGTACACCATTGCCTACACTACCGGGATGCCCCACAGGTACGTACCCTGCTGGCTGTTCAGGCAGTAGCAACGTACACTCCAGGAAATGATGGTGGTGGTGGTGGTGATGATGATAACAATAATAATAATAGAAAGCTTTTTGGCTTTACGAGTCTGACTTTTCTGATTATTCGGGGTTTTTTTCCTGTACTGTGATGGATGTGAATTTCAGAGCTTAAAATTCTGCAAACTTGTTTCTTAGTTTCCATAGCTTCTTCAGCACAAACCGCCTGTGGTTTTTCAGCCTTATTTCTCATGAGTTGTTTTGTTCCAGTGGCTGTAATTTTATTTGATTTTAGTTGAAAAGTTGCTGCTGTTGTGCAGGGACTGCGTGGGTGACAGGAGAAAATGGCAGGATAGCCTTTGCTGGGTGCTGCTGGCCCCGGGTCTCTGGGTGCCCGTCTCCCCCTTCCCTCTCCGGACCGGGGCAGCGGCGGCGGCAAACAAGCCGCCCAGGAGGGGAAACCTGCAGCTGCTGAATTTCTAATTCCATTGATATTAAATGTCACAGCCTCCAGAATCTGATCTTACTCCTTTAAGAAAAGTATAAGGGGATCTTGGTATTAGTGGAAATTGGGCGTGCGAGACTAATCTCCTGCACCGAGTAAGACCCTTAATGAAATAGGAACCTAAATATGAATCGCCTGGCATTGCTGTCTCAGTCCTGCTGTCCACAAACAGCAGCATTGTGGGGACAGGGCGACTGTGCTTGTTCAGGGCGCTTTCAGGGACCGGCAGAGGGAGGACATGGGTTTCATTCACCTCGAGGGACAGGGCTGCTGCCAAAAGGAGGTTTCAGTGTTTTGAGCAGCAATACACAAATGCATCAGTAACAGTGGGGATTTCAGCTGAGAAATTGGATGAAATGTTCCCTAATCCAAGGCAGAACGGGGATGCCTTAAGTACCTGGCACAAACCGAGATCTTACAGGTGCGCTGGGATTAGAAATTAATAAAAATGTAATTAGAATTAAAATTAGAAACAGGAGGACTGAAAGTAAAACCAGATAAAACTGTGAGAGATGAAGCAAGTAGTTAAGTGCAGAAATGTCTAACAAGCCCAGTGAAGGAAATACGAGTGGGTCTGTAGGCTAAGACTGAGCAATATCTCGGGCACAGTGCTCATCGGCCACACCAGCCCGTGGTCAGGCACCTGTGGTCTTAAATGGTGCTATAAAAGCAAAGCCCTGGGCAGTAACTTTTGGGAGAACTAAGTTTCTAATGATGCTGGTCTGCTCAAGCCCCTAAAACTCCAAACCAGTGAAACCCTTGTGTCTAAAAAATTCAGAAGAGCTTGCAGAAATATTTCTTTGCCATTGGTTCACCTTGCATTATAGATGAGGAGAGAGCTGGATCTGACAGGAGGTAAAACAAAAGGGGGATTTGGTTTAGGAGCTGGGGGTGAGAGTGAAGTCAGGAGTCCCAGCCGGGTGAACCGTGCTCAGATAAAGCGTGTTGCTGCAGACCTGTCCATGCCTGCTACAAGGCAGCTGCAGGAGAGATCACAGCTACAGCCTTCAGTGTTACACTGCTGGGAGGAAAAATACAGTTCCTATGAGGCAGGCATGGCTGCAGTCACAGGGCACATTTCCCTCTGTTGAGTGTACTTGTGTTGCAAAGAGTAGAGCTTGAAAGCACCACCTGCACCCCCACCATTGGTGGTTTGACTTGGTCAGCACCATGAGAAGAGGATCCTCCATCTTTGGGCTGTCAGGGTACCAGAGGGCTGCGGGGGCCCTGGGGCAGCAGGGCAGGACCCCTCCCACCGCCCCAGCCCGGGACATGGGGTACATTGAGGTCCATTAGTGCCCTCAGGACCCTGACACAACAGTTGCAGAGAAAGAATAACCGGGTAATCAAAATGTCCATGCCAAACTCCCCCCTGTGACATTGAATTATAATCTTCTAAAATATGTTCTGGGTTTGGGATCAGTCTTTGTTTATCTGCTTTGAAAGATTTAAGGATTAGTTAAGTTCATGATACATCCATCACTTGATTATTGAACTTATTTTTCTGAGATATTTGGGATTGAAACGACAGTCAGAAAATGGGTTGAGTTTTTAAAATATAAGAACCTCAGAAATCTGCTTCCATGCTGTGTATCCTACACTGTCATGATTTGTTTGCTGGGAGCCTGGTGTTGGCCAGAAAAGGTTACTGTGGTTCTCCTGGATGTTATCTTGACCGGGGGGGCACTGGATGCCCTCGTGCGCTGGCTTTGGTGATGCCGCCAAACCTCTGCTGTTTCTCCCATCACCCCTCAGGGATGAAGACCCTGAGAACCAGAGACTTTTTGTTTGCTGTTTCGCAGTAGTGAGATAACTGGGTTTTGGTTTGGTACATTTACTTTTAGGCATAGTGCTCAGACACGTACCTGTGTCCTTGCCTGCTGCCCCGTGCCGAGAGGCACCCAGTTCTGTGGAGCTGGGGGTTTTGTAGCAGCTGGTGGCATCTCGGAGGCTTTGCTGGCTCCCCCTCCCACAGCCCCTCTCCATCCACGCACAGGCTCCTGCGGGGGGCATGCAGCCTCCCGAAAACTGGTGCTCCTTCCCTGCCCCGGCTCCCATGCCCATAGTTCATTCCTCTCTCAAGTATTTCCCTTGTCTGTTTTAGGTTATTTTTTTCTTCTTGGTGTTTGACTGCTCTGTAGCCTTTGTTTTCTAATTAATTGTGGAAGCCCCAGGAAGCTGCAGATACTGGGGAAGTTTACAGACCGGGTAACCTGAACTGTGAGAGTTTACAATGGATTATAAGAAAAAAAAATGTTTTAGTGACTTGCATAAGAGATGCTTGCAGCATTCATCTGTCCAGACCAGGGCCTGAAATAAACCCTGTGAGAATATTTGTTTTACATTTATTGGCCTTGGATTGAATCCCAAACAAATATTTCTCATTATCTAAATATAAGACCTGGGAAACGGGGTTGGTGCTCTATTCCCACTGGCAGTCCTTATCCCTTGGAGTATTTGACCATTATAGGTTTCAGCAGATGAACAAGATTGCTGATCTTGGCCAGAATTCATCCTGGGCATCAAATAAAATGAGCCAGTTGCAGCAATATAAAGAATGGCTGGGAGAAAAATACTGCTCCGTAGTCCTGTGGTCCTCTTGGGCAGCACAACCCAGCTCATACCGTCTTGTACTGGTGGGAGTGTGATGGCACTGGGCTCTCCTCTCAGCAGACTGTAGGGTGGAAGCTCCTGAGGACCCCACACTCCAGCATCTGCTGGGCATTGAGGGTCTCTCTTTGCAGCTCCGCGTGTGGACCATGCATTTGTACAAGCCCACCTGTGCAGATATCCCACCGCACAAGCCAAGTCTGCAGAAGCCGAACGAAGCACTCCTGAAAGGTAAAAAGCCAAGTGCGGTTCCCAGAGCCTGCCCTCCCTCCACGGGCTGGCCAGGGAAGCTGAGCCGAGCCACCGAGTTGAAGCAGCTGGAGAAGTTCCTGCACCTGCATGGGCTGTCGTTGCAAGAGACCGTCCGAGCCGAGACGGGAATGAAGTATAGGTACTTCTGCATGTCCCTTGCTGGGGTACTTGGTGGCTGTCTGTTCAGCGGCAAACAGCTAAAACTATGGGTAACTTGACTGAGCAACCTGTGCACACCTTCAGGCACCTTACAAAATCTGAAGATGTTGTCTGCTTTAGTAGCTTCTCTAAGTTTTCTGAGCACCACAGGAATTAGCACGACTTTGAGCATAGCTAAGTGCATGTGACCTATTCTCTTAAAACTTTGAATTTGGTCTCTCTCTTCTAATATTAGTTGTTTGTGCCCATCTACTGAACTGCCTTTTTCAAATTTGGGTAAAAGTATTTACTCTTTCTGATGTTTTAATGAAAACTCATTTATTTATGTGCATTAAAAGGCTGAACAGCGAAACAGAAAGCATGGAGAATAGAGGTGTTCTGACTGTGGCTGGTGCTTCAATGTAATGTCTGTCCCCGCTCTGCCCTAAAGCTGGAGCAAAAGGACTGAAAGCCTGAGAACCAGAGCCTGGCTGGGTTCAGGCTGTGAAATACATGTCTTGTGTGTTAGAAAGAGTGTGCAAGGGAGAGGACCTCATCCATGCAAGGAGCTGGGACAGCCTGGGGAAAGAGGGTGTAAGCTGGGGGACAATGGGTGAAGACGACGTTGGTGTGCTTAGTCTATCAGTTGTCATTTTGTTTTGTTTCAAAAGAGATTAATTTTAAAAGGATGACATCCCGTATGGAAAGCAGATACATTTTCTGTGCTTCTAACAAAAGAAGATTTTCTTCAGAACGTTTGCTTTCCCAAGGGATTGACTTTTGCCCATGGCCAGTCTGAGCTTAAAATTGAAATAAGACATGTTTACTATTTTTATGGAAACAGCACGGTTGTGTCACAGCTTTAGCTGCTGGCTGGGGAAATTTGTTGTTGTTTGGAGACACTGTCCAGGGAGGACTGAGTGCGTAAAAGAAGTGCTTTGGAGCCAGCATCAGAAGAAACGGCAAAGGGCTTTGTACCTCTGCTCTGCTGGCGCCGGCTGGGAATCCTTGGAGCAAGTTGGGGTTACACAGCCTTGAAAGCCGATGTAAATAAGTAGAGAACTGAGCCCACGGTGTTCGAGTGATGAAAAGGGAAAATGTCCAAAGGCAATGGAACGGCATCCCAGCGATGCCGTGCTCTGAGCGGAGCTAGGATACAAGTAATCCCTGGTGTCACTCTGGGTTAGCAGGAGCGATGCTGTCCCCGAGCGAGATACTCTGATTAACTGGGTTTTTCAGATCTGGAAGCTTGCCTCCCTTCTAATGAGAAATTCTTTTGCTCCCCTTCTGATGATCCTAATCCCATGTGGCAGTTGTGTTTGAAATAGTTGGTGTTAGTACACACATGAAAATTCCCATTTATCCTATTTCTTTGCTAATTCTGCACTTTCTATGGTGTTGGTCCACTCCAGACACAGTTTAACACTTAATGTGCCGTCGCTGAGAAGCACAAGTAATGTTGTAGTCACAGAGTGTTCCTGTAAAGCAGTTATGATCTGGTGTCTAAAGTTTCCTCCACAGGAGATTATCCTGCAGACCGCCCTGATGTACAGACACCTCCCGGATACTGAACCTGGCTGCTACTGAGTCAAAAATGTGTTGGTCAAAACTCAACACCAATTTTCATCTCTACTTGCTGCTGCACAGAAAACGTGCACAGCCTGGAGGAGAAAACCTGCAAAGAGGTTGGGGAGAAAACTTCTGTGGGATGGATACTCAATCCCCGGGTGCACTGGAGACTGAGTTTTTAAGTCACAGAAGAACGTAATTAATGAGATATTCTGTGACCGTCGTGTGCTCCTGGGGTAGTTGGTGTTGGCGTTGAGGCTGTACCCAGTGCCAAGGGCTGTGGTTGCATGCTCAGCTCTAGCATGGCTTGTGAGCTTGAACATTTTCTTTTCCAGCATGGCTTGTTTTGCCTTCCAGACATTTCTTCAGATATCCATAGGTCTAGTCTAAAGACAGCACAATAAAAAACTCCTTTTTTATTAAGAGCTATTTAATTATGTGTGGAAAGTAATGAATTGTTAACAAGAAACACTTACTAGATACACATAAGCTGGTTTATTTATAGGATGATTAGTTCTTTTTCTTTTCATTGCTTTAGCAAATACAGCTTAGTTCAGCCTATTACTGAATAACTGAAAGTGCAGCAGTGCATAAGCTTAGTTTGTTGCTGACGACAATAGTATTTCTCTCAGACGAAATGCCATTTGCAAAGCCAATTTGGTGTCTTATTATCCAACAGGGTGTTCATTGCACGACTTTCTTCCATACATACTTTGCTGGGGTTTGAGCTCTTAAAGACCAAACTACGTGAGCTGGGTCTGTCCTCACGGCTGGGAAGCTGTGACAGTAAAACTTCTCAATATTCTGCTCATGCATGGTGAAAATAACACCTCTGTGCTTGAGCAGATGCAGTTTGAGAGCTCGAAGGTGAAATGTTATATGTATACGTCTGCAAAAGCACCCAGGCGACTTTTGCAAAACATGCTGTTGGCAAATGTTATAGGTAGAAAGTATTTATGGAGGTCACGGACTCCCAAGGTGCTGCTGGATTAACCCACGCAGCAGCTTTCTGAGCTGGGGGTATAGTTTTCTATTCATATTTTATCTATTTTATACTTAGTTGAGGTTTTGTTCAGGGAGGGTGAATTCTTCCCACAGCACAAAAGCCCCTGGCAAACTTGCTTCATTTGGAGCGAGCCCCATCTGAGGCTGTCCTTCAGGAGCTCCTGCATCCCGAGAAAGCGCTGGGATGCTCTACCCAGTTTATGTTGCTTTTGTTGGTTAAGCTAATTAAAAACTTAAAATTTAGGATTGTCATGCTGAAGGTCTTTTACGAAGACTGGCCAGCAGGTAACCCTTTGCAGGATGGGCTGCTTTTTTCTTTTATTTTCTGATTGCAATGGGAAATGTCACCTTTGTAGAGCGAGCGCTCTGCCGGTGCAGCAAGGAGTTGGGCACGGTGACTGCAGGGAGGAGAGGGCACCTGCAAATTGTCAGAGACAAACTGATGGTAAAACCCACCCTCACTCAGCTTTTTCTTTCTGCCGAAATCACTTGCAGTCTTGTTTGATGCGTGAGGAGGTGGTGGTGGTGGCTCATGCTGGTAATAAAAATATTGCAGTGACCAGATAGCCAATATCTCTTAATTCTGAAAAATGAAAATATTACTGTGGCCAAATACAGCAGGAAGAAATACCAGAAAGCTCTAGGGACAAAGTGATGGCAAAAGGGCTGTGATTTTTATGCCTGCTTTGGTGTGTGTCTTATGGTGGTACAAGTCTGTGTCAAGAAAAGCAATAAGGGAGTGAAATATGCAGTCTGCAGCACCAGAATGAATGTCATTCTTCAACTACATCGTAATTTACTTTCTAGGTATGATGAGATCAAACATGCTAAACTTACTAGAAAGGCTCTCCAGTTTGGTAACCTCACTGAGGCAGTTATGGCACTTGGGTAACAGGTTCAAATCCTGAAATAGCAAAAGGTTTTTGGTGAGTACCAGGATTTGGTGGTGACCACTGAAGGCACTGACCAGCATGGGCAAAAAGACAAAATACTCCTGCAGAAGAACTATTGCTGAAACGTTCCCCCCCATCCCTGAGTTATGTCAACTTGTGGTAGACACAAAGGCAAACACCATTTCAGAAAATGTAACACTCTTAACAGTAAAATACTGGGGTTTTTTTATAAATTTCTGGGAGCTAACATTTCAAATCCTGCAATCAGTGCTGGCCATCCCATCTCAAATGGATAGGGTAAGATGGGCTACAGGAAACAGAGGGCTTGGAGTGATGGGATTGTCCCTGCACAGGGTGATTAAACAAGCTTTTAGCTTAGGAAAAAGATGATTGACAGGGATTACAGCAGATGTGTTTAAAATCAGGAACAGCCTGTAGCAAGCAACTCACTGTCTCCCACAACACAGGAACCAGGGGGAATGCAAATGAAATTTCTGGACAATGGGTTTAAAACACAGGAAACACTTCCTCTGCCTCTTGTAATGAAATTGGGGGACTCACTGTCATGGGATGTTTTGGATGCTGAAAGTATGAGCATGTTCAAAATGTTATTAGGTATCAGGCAATTAAAGGCTATTAAATACAAAGGGGTGGATTTAACCTCTAGCACAGCAAATTTTTAAATGGCAGATGGCAGAAAGCCAAGACGATATATCAGGAACGGCATTAGTGTATTTTTGTTCAGCTCCTTATAATCTTTTCTCAGCATCCGCTCCTGGGCATTGTCTGGGGTGTGTGGCTGATCCGCAGGGATGCTCTGCTCTGTGCTGCAACAGCTGTGCTTACGCTGTGCAATAAGAGATGGGTCAATGTGCAGGGGGTGAGCAGGCAGATCGCACTCTTCAGCCCTTGTCCCTTCTTCTGGGGTCGTGTTTATACCCCCACAGGGCTATGACAGAGAGGGCAATTTGGGAATGACCACCTTGCCATAGCTGCTTTTCCAGGCTCCCTTGGTCAGGCTCATTTCATGCATTGAAGCTTTAAAATATCTAATCTTTAGATGGCAAAATATATGAGAGCACTTGATGTGGTCCTATAATCCTGCACTTTAATCCTGTCCTAATCTGCTCAGTTCAGAGCACAGTTGCATTATATTTATTGGGATATAGCTTACAGCGTTAATGTTTTCTCCATTTCCTGTGCCGATTGATCCACATCCAGCTATGCCCTTTTTTTAATAGCCAGTGTAATTTTTCATAAGTGTTTTTTTTTTCTTTTTTAGTCTGTTCAAACTACAGTGCCTGCTATCTAGTGCAATGGTGATGGCAGATATTCCCATGTCTATCCTTTTCCCAAATGATTTCAGTTTCCACTTGCTCCTTGGTTTTTGTGTTATTTTTGTAGGGTTCTTGCCCATTCCATGCACTAATTGGGGAGGACGGGATGAAAACAGGGGACGTGTGTGGGTTAGGATGTGAACAGGGTATCCGCATGTGTGTATGGTGTTTGTAGCATGGTATTTCCTCCTTGAAGGAAGAAATCCCACTTTACTCCTTCAGAATAATGGTACATATAGCCTGTGTCCAGCGTGAGCCCCGTCTCCTCGGCTGGGTTTCAGCAGGAGGAGCTCTTTAGCTGCTTGTACGATGCTGGCTCCTCATCCTGCTGCTTTCTGCCTTGCTGCCATCGCCAGCGATAAACACACGTGTGTGTGCCTGCACACACGTGTACGAACACACACGTGCACACACGCTTCCTTTTGCAGTATAAAGTCCTCAACAAAGCCATGTAAAAGCTCAGATCCACCCTGCCGGTACTTCTAGGTTTACTCACACCTTTCTGTAGGAAGCTCTCCATGCCATAGGTGGAAGACAAAGCAAATTTTGTCCTCCCAGTTCACCACCACAGCAGAAAATCCCAGCTAACCCTTAGCGGCGTGCAGAGCAGCCTCTCCTGCCGGTGCCCAGCAGGAATTTGCATGCTTGCTACTGCTTTTCACGTACCTTCTGCTCCTGTCAAAGTCCAGCTTGAAAGCCTGCACCGCCAGATGCTGAATAAATCACCAGCTCCATGGGCAGAGTGCTGCCTGCTGAGCTTGCTCTCTGCTCCCTGCCACGGCATCGGCAGTGCAGAGCACATCCAGCATCTCTCCAGGGGGCTGACTTGAAAGTTTAGGATATTTACAAGTATTTTTATATATATAATATAGGTTTGAAGTCTGCAGTCTGTGTGCGTGGCCTGGGATGAAACTCAGTCCATGCAGTCTTGGTTAAAACAGGGAGTCTTTGGGCTGACTTTGGGATCTGCTGAGATTGGGCCCTCGCTATACATTGCACTGACACAAACTGCTGAATGGTATAGCTAAGTATATAGTGAACTGGGGGACTGAGTTTAGGAGAATACCGGCTAAACCTCCTCTCGCAGCTGTCAGGTTGCTGGTTTCTTTCAAGGCTCCACCCTTTAGGAAATAATCATAAAACCAGGCTCTGGCAAGACTTGGAAGAGGTCAGCTTCAATGCCAGGCTGAGAGCAGGCCTCTGTATCACTAACCGTGGTGTGTGCTCAGGCAATGCTGACCTTGCACTTGTCACTGCAGATGGCCACAGTTCAGGTAGAATAAAAATGGATTTCGGTCTTCAATACAAAGCCAATACTGATGCAATTGCAATTCTTTTGCTTTGCTTAGTTGAAGTAAATAATAACCAAACATGATGGCAGCTGCTCTTCCAACATCTTTCTCCCTCCCTACAGTTACTTCTCCTGCCCCATCCCCATCCCTCCCACTGCAGGTCTCCCAGTATGAGCAGAAAATGCCCCTTCTCAGCCCCAGCAGTGCAGGTCTATGGCCCAGCCTGTGCTTAGAGAATTCCCTTGGTTTTCTCTCTTGGTTATTAATCCTAGATTGTACACTAATGATTATTAATAGTGAGTTTTCGTTGCATTCAGAATTTGCAGGGCATGCAAGCATGGGGTAATGTAAAGAGGAAATTTTCCTGGAAATGGGATACTTTGTCCCGTCCAGCAGATTCCAGAGGCAAAACATTCAGGATAAAAAGTGCCCTTCTGAGACCAGGGGATATCAGGAAGATTTTGGCAGAATCAAAGAGGAAGTGTCTGAGAGGAGGCAAAGCTGCAATGTGATTCCAGTCAAGCTTAATTTTAACAGAGAGCTGTTGGGCGCAGGGACCCCTCATCCTCCGATTGCAGTTTTCTCCTCTTCCTCAGAACTACTCCAGCATCAGGAAACAGTTGCCAGGTCAGGGAAGCAGATGGAGATTTAAGTTATGGTTGATGCCAGCCCTGAAGGAGGGGATGCCGGCTGTTGGGGTGCCGCCACAGGGCTGCCCCACGGCACGGCTCCAGCCTGTGGCTGCTTCCCAGGACTGACTACAGTAAATAACACGGGAATAACAAGTCTAACATGGGGCAGAGCTGGAGCACGTGCCCCGCAGTGGTGCTGGGGTGGGGTTCTCCTGGGTATTCTGCTCTCGGTACTTCTAGATATACTTTCTAGTGCTGTCTGCTATTAAATACTAGGTGTAACTACAGTATTTCAGCATGCTCCTTCAATCAATGACTCTCCCACCCTCTGGGCAGTCTGTCGTGCTGGAGCAACTACAAATGACTTATGTGTGCTCTGGGAGTACCAGCATCACCCCTGCATGCTCAGCAAGTGATGGAGCTCAGCAGGGCAATTCTTTGCACCAGTCTTTGAATCAGAAGTTGCTTTTTCTACAGTTTAAGCAAGCCAACATGATCAACTGAAATGTATTTTTATTATTCTGTGTTTTTCACCATACTGAGGTGACCACCCATCTATTTCTGCATCTCCCCGTCAGGCAGGGGCCCCTGTGGGTGCGCGGGTGGGACTGCAGGCAGCCAGGCTCCCCCCCGCTTTGCTGTGTGCTGCTGCCTGGGGAGGCTGACTTGAAAGGCAGCTTTTTGCATGGCTAAACTGCCTGCTGCAGACCTGCTACTGCCTGATAAGCTTTTTGTTTCTTTGTTTTCAGTGTGCATTTTCATAGTTCCTTGGCTTCATCCCCATGCCAGAAAGACTCCAGAGGACAACACGGCATTTTTATATTTCCAGTAGCACAGTCGCTATTTTTTCCGGGGATGTTTGGAAGTACACGGGGGTCCTTAGTGTGTCCAAACAGGCACGATGGGGCTGGCTGGGAGAGCTGCTTATCCTGGCTGTCCAGCTGCAGGCGGGGTAAGCAGATCCCCCTGACAGCCCTCGGTTGCCCATCCCAGCTGGGGTGATGAAATGCACATTTTTCACTGCAGAAAAAGACACCCCGTAGATTGCAAGGGTAATTACTCTTCTCCTCTGAGGACCTAATGAGCGGTTATGCATTTGGCAATAAGTAACGATCCTCTTGCAAATTCTTTCGTTAATTAAACGGGCGCCATTCCAGTATGAAAGTGGTTGTTCAATACGTTTAGGATGCGCTCAGAGATCAGGGACTATTTGCCTGGCCAGCACTGGCCCTGGGAAGTACAGCGGATCCTTGGCTTGGAAGTGCTTGGCAGTGCTTGGAGATCACCTGAAGACTTGACAGCGCCTTGCATTTAATTTACTAAAATGACATTACGGTGCTCTGAGGTACATCGTGCTCCTGTCTCTGGTGCAAAAATAAAAGTTAAACAGCCTTTGCAGAGGGCTCTGGAAGTGAAGAGAGTAATATCTTTCCCCTTAGTCCAAAGGGAGTGGAGGGAAAATTAGGGTGCTAAAGAGTTCCTGCAGCCCCTGGCTTTTTCCCAGCAGCAGAGCCTGCACCTCTGAGCAAACACAAAACTGTCCCAAAGCCTGCTCTGGCAAGACCTCCCGGTGGGAGAAGTCACCCTGTTCAGGTAAAAAGCAGATTCCAGAAGTCCTGAAATGATGATTTTTTTAACCAGTGATGTAGGCTAGTCACTAAGTTGCGGCGGAAGTGCTGACACAACAGTTTTTGCTGTATTGCATTCTCCGAAGAGGAGCCTGGCAGTGTGAAAAGGCAATGATAAAATTAATTGGACTGAAGACCAATTCTTAGTAATCTGCTTCATTTCAGCAAATGATATTGTTCTGGGTGGTGTGATAATTCTCCTCAATGACTAACTCCAACAGATGCCTCTCATTATATTGGGACCGCTGGTCAATGTGAAGAGTTTTCTCTCCAATGCTGGGATGGAGGTCTTGTGCCAGTTTTGCTGGAGGTAGCTGATGGGATTCTTACCCTGTGCCACCCTCTTTAATAATTAGAAATGTTGTTGCAGCTGAAAGAGAATCTCAGGAGAAGAATTAAAATTCTTTTAAAAAAAATACTATTTGGGAAGGTGATATTTTAATAGTGCTTATTCAGTATTGGTTTATATAAGATAACCACTGGTGGAGATGCTCAGCTTTCATTTAGTTTGCTCACAAAAAAGTGCAGGTTCCTACGCGGGACGGAGAAGGATGCAGCTCAAGAGAAAGCCAAGGGTTCCCAGGTGAGTGGGACATTTGCTGAAGGGGTATCCGTTGGAAGAAAGTTTTGCAAACAACACAGTCTCCAGTAGCTCACCTTTATTCTGACCCTCCACCAGCTCATCTCAAAGAGTCAGAAGTTATTGCATGATAATTAGTCATCCATCTGCTATAGCGCATCCTGGAAAAGGGCAGAATGGAGTTGTGTATTATTCAGCATCCAAGACTGAGACCTTAGCAACATATTTCTTCATATAAGTTAATTTAGAGTTTTAAGCTGTTGCAAGTAATGTTCGGCTGATATTTGGCATGTATGGATAACAGAATAATATATGCAATTGCCTAAATTCTACTACTCAATAAGCACAGACAGGCTGGAAGAACATAGCTTAGGCTGAGCTTTATTTGGAATAAATTTATCAGCCAGGTTAAGCTGGGAAAAAACCTGCATTTTCTGTATGTGTGGTCTAGAATATGAGTATGGCAAAATGGAAAACCACTTGTTTGCCACGAGCTGCCAACCTTAGTGCGTTTCTCTAACTCTTCACCTTCCTTTAACTATTTTATATTTTTGTGGTAGAAAAACTGGTTGCAGTTGAAAATGTTTAGTTGTTATTTAACACCTCCTGCAGGGAGGCTGGTTTGTGGCCAGCAGTCACGGGCTGTGCTCAGGGCAGGCGTTAGGGTCAACATCGTTTCCTTCGGTGCCCCTGGACCAGGCTCTGCTCCACGGCGCTGCACAGAGAGATGATGTGCGGGGCCTGATGCCGCTTCCCTCGAAAAACCCTGAAATACAACAGAAGTGAGAAAAGTGTTGAGCAACCTGCAGCCACGTGCTGTCTGGTGTCCCTCAGCCTGGCACGACAACCCCGAATGCTCGGGGATATCGGCGGACTCCCCAGGACTATGCTGCTGCTGCTGGGAATGCTCCTTTCCTCTGGGCCCGGGATGCATTGCTCAGTAACCGGGATACCTGCATCAGGGGCTCTGCCTCGCCTGGGGGGGAAAAAACCAAGAAAACCTCTTGTACCATGCAGTGGAGCTTTGTGCAGCTCTAACCATTTTAATCATGTTTAATCATGTTCAATGTATTACAATACATCAAAATAATGGTCGTTTCTGGAGCCCATCTTGTAGGCCACTGGCTTTCAGTCATCTGAGAAATGAAATAAATAACATGGACAAATTAAATTACCTGGTTTGGAGTCAGGGGTAGTGCAGCTAATAGGGTGATAGGCAATATTCTGGTGGATGTTTTCCATCTGCAGGGATAAGTGACTGATTAATTGAATCGGGCACCCAGTAGGTTACATCCTCTTTGTAAGATGCAGAAAGCTCTGGGTCTCAGTTTCAAAATTGATTCTTTCACATTGCATTAAGTGACAATTTATTTAATATTACTTAGAGCTGGCTAACTATTGCAAAGCCCTTCGGTAGCAGGCGGCTCCCTCAGTGTCCGGGGGTGATGTCGACTCTCGGGGGGTGCTCCTGGTGTAGCCGAAGAGCATCCACAGGGCTGGCAAGTGCATACCTTGGACACCGGGGGCATTGAAAATTAGATGGGAGTTTGTGAGTTCCTTGTGAGCAAATCTCTGTACGATGTACAGATTGCAGACATCATATAGAAATGCATGCAAAAAAAAAAAGGAGGAGGGCTCTGAAACCGGGTGGATTTAGGAAGCTGGAACGGGCAAATTTTCTCCTTTGGTGCCACTTACTTATTTTTAAACCTCCATTTCTGCAGGGTGACCCGGTGCAGCTGTGGTGAGGCTGTAGCCAAGGGTTTCTGCTCTAGGGGCTCAGCTCCTGCTCGGGCAGAGCAGAAAACCTCAGCAGCGCTGCCCGCAAGGAAGCCATCTCATACATTTATTACCCTGCTGGCATCTGGCTCAATTCTAATCAGAATTAAGCAAAACTAGTGTATTTTTCATGTCAGTTTTGATTCGTTTATCATTTCATCACATCCTGAAGAATCTGTAGTGTGAACATGGGGATTATCCCTGCAGAAGAGCAGGGCAGCATTTACAGTTTCGCACAGCGTGCCTTCCTGGGGCTGGGACGATGCTGCATTATTTATACCCTGGCCTTAACACATTGCACATGTTAACAGGGCCAGCAGCCTGGCTCCGTTTGCCCATGCTACTCCGTGCTCTTATGCTCCCGGTTTTGGTCCCTTCTGCGAGGATGGAGCCCTCGGAACTCAGCTGGAGGGTGCAGGGCTGGAGTGGATAACAGATCTTGTGTGCTATCAGAGGCAGCCGGGGCTGGGCACTGCAGCCAGCCTGGTTGAAAACTGGCCAGAATGACGTGTTTTAACTAAAAAACATTTAATGGGAATTTTGATCGGTCTTCCTCAAGTACAATCACAAATGGAAATTAAGTTTTTCATGTGATACCAGTTTAAAATATGATGACTCTTTGCTAGATAAGCACAGTGCTTTTGTTCTGCAGCTTATTTCCTTGCCAAGCTTCCAGCACTGTTATCAAAAATAAACATTCCTCGTGGGTTTAGATACACCCTGAAAGAGCTACAAATCGCTGCGGGGTCCGTTGCTGCTGCTTCAGATGGGACCACTCCTCAGCTGAGTGGGTGAGCATCCCACTGCAGCAGGGTCTTGGTTGTTAATTGAAATTAATACCATGGAAGCCCTTTTGGGAGATGCATCCCAACGCCAGCTCTCTCCTGGGCTCTTCTGCCCACTCTCCTGGGTGGCAGCGCTCGTTATCTCACCAGTGTCCATATCAGCCCAATTTACAGAGATGTAACGGAACTGCTGCAATCACATGTAATTAGCCCAGCAGGAAACCTGTTTTCAAACAGCTATTGAGATGGAGTGAAATGGCTGAGAGATGGGCATGGGTTGTATTTATAATCAGAGCTTTTATGGCCCAATGAAACTTTTATTGGGACATAACACAGAATTTCCCCGAGTGCGTCCTGCTGTGCAGCAGAAGCATTATCGTGTGGAAGTCTGAAAATCAAGGATTTGTGACAGTATATTATGATAATTCTCGTGAAGTTCAGTCTTGGAGACTACTGCGTAAAACGTCTGCGCTGGATTTTGGAAAGGCAGCTGTGGGCAGACAGCGGTGGCTGTAGTGAGATCTGGTCTGTTAGATAAAATAAAGAAGGACATTCTTCAGGTGGAAAAGCTCCAAGGGCAGAACTCTGCGTTGCCCAGGCCCTGCTTCTGGAGGGGGATCCTGCCACTGCAGTGCTGCCGGCTGCATTTTTAGTGCTTCCATGCAGCTTTCTGAAGTTCGGCTGATCCCATTACATCGCATGCAAAGTCCCACTGAGCACTTGTCAAAATGTCCAGCGTGGTTAAAACTCTATCATGAATGCTGAAATCATATTTTTAATGTGCCTCTAGCCTGGAAGTAGTGACTTTTTCTGTCCTTCTGCATCTCACCGGTCGCCAGTGCTGCTTGGCCAAAAGTGCAGAGGGCAGGTCCCTTCCCTGTAGGGAGCAGAGGGAAAGCTGTTGGGGTAAAGGCAGCTACAGGGTGATACAGCGGCTGGTACTTAAGGGCTGTGCTGCATTTTACACACAAGAACCAGGTTAGGTGCTGGTTTCGCTGGTGTGCAGAGTGCTAGTGGGGTGTCCTCTGCAGAGGCCCGGCTGAGGTCCCGTAAGGCAGCGCAGAGAGCTGCTGTCTGCCCGGCCTGGGCAGCTGCCAGCGGGGAGAGGCTGTGTCTGCAGCACCAAGAAAATGGTTCAGACTTTGCATTTAAAATTGCATGTAATTATGCAGTAGTGATGCAATGCCGATTATTTGCACTGCCATAGTGAGCAATGATAACCGTAAACAACTGCTTATGCATAGCATTGCGGTGGTATCAGGAACGAGAGCTGTTTGAGCTGTGTCCCCCTCCAAGAGCTCTGCGTGCCTGCCCGCAGCACCTCAGGGAGCATCCGCGGGGCTGGTGGAGATGTCGAAATGCGCTGGCCCAAGGGGTGCCCTGGAAGAGATGGGGCTCAGACGACCAGAAACCCGCCGCGGGAAGAGCACACGGCTGCTTTGTGCTGTGGAGTAAATGCCCTTTAGCTGCCAGGAGCAGCTGTCTGAACGCTGCCCCAGGGTCAGCACAAACTTCAGCTGAGGGGTATCAGCACACAGCCCCTGGCAGGCAGGCTTGGGGGTGCTCGGGACCCCAGAGCTCCTCCAGGTTCACATCCCAGGCACCTTGCTTGGGGCCACTTGCTGTCCCCAGCTCGCAGGAGGTCCCCAACACCCGGCAGGGACACCGGCCCACCCACAGGGCTTGGCAAAGTCCCTCCACAAGCCCTGCGAGAGGCTTGGGGCTGCCTCTGGTGTGAGCAGCTGGTGCTCTCGGCACAGCCCCCCCAATGCACTGGAAAGTATCGTTAACCATTCCACCCCGCTATGTGATATATATGCAGACACAACTTAAACAAAAAATAGCTAAACTGAAAATAATTTTATGCATTGCTAACAAGGAAGGCTTCTAGCAAAGAAACTTTGCAGAGGGGCTCATCTGACAAAGGCGCTGACGGGTGCTACATTCACTGTTGTATTAAGTTGCTGTCTTCTCTCGACACTGAAGAATTTCAGTTAAAGAGCTTAAACCAGCTGAGATGGCATCATTATTGGTGACCTGGATTGCTGGTTAGCATGCAGGGATGTGGGTTTGTGTAACTGGCTGCATGTGGTTGGTGTCCAGCTCTCCTCCGTATTGCAACCCGCAGCCAAACACCACGGTGTGTCTTCCATGGTGCATAAACCTCTGACTGAAATAAGGTGAAAATGTACCCTAATTATGTTGTGATTTGTTGAGAACATCCCAGGGATGCTGCCCGGCTCACGGCCCCCACATGTCCTTGCAGACCTGCCAATCCTGCCTCCCTTGCAAACCAAAAATGGGTTATTTGGATTAAAGAAGAGCCGGGTAGCTGCAGAGGTCCCTGCAGCAGTGAGGGGTGGTGCAGAGAGTGTATGTGGGGCAGCCTTCCTGGGTGCCTACCCAGTCGGGCACGGAGCCGCAGTGCCTCGTCCCAGGAGATAACTGAGATGGATTTGTTTTATCAGCTCTTCAGATTCGTTTTATCGGCACGCAAAATTTAAAAGACAATTTTGTAAGAAATTAAGGTTAAGATTGAGAAATACTCAGATTATTTATGTAAAAGATGAGATTTTATATAGATCAATGAAAATTTCCAGTTTACTTTTTTAGGTAGAAACATGAAGTTTGCAGCTGGTGGTGAAAAAAAGCATTTTCTTTTATAAAAAACACTGAAAGGTTTTACTTGGTAAAGCACGAATGGTGCAGGGATGGAGGCAGAGGTTATCTGTTCTACCTTTTACCCCACGCTCACCAGCCGATGTAGCCTCACTGCCTGTGCAGTACATATTGTTTAATTAACATATGTGGCTATCACAAGTACAGCCTGCTGCTGAGGTCTGAGCACAAGAAAGGCATGAAATTAAGACATGCCATCTTAAAAGATTGACAGAGCCTGCCAGAATTTATATGCAGCATATTGGTATTACTGAAAATACAGGTTTAGCTCGCAATCAGCTTAAATATAATGAAATGAATAAGGTGCTAATTGATATTTGTCCAGTGAATGCTCTGCTTTGGTAGAATGGCTTGGCAGAGTAATTAGTGTAAATAGCCTATGTCTGCAGCCATCAAGAAGCAAAGTCTCAAGCCAGACTTGGCACAAAGTTTCAAAGTTGCTTCACCAGAAGGTGAAATTTAAAAAAAAAAAAAAAGAGAGAAGCAAACAGTGCATTCAGCTTGAGCCGTGCCAGAGGGCCGGGTCTGCATCAGCTTGAAAAGTTTCATCCAACCCAGATCAAAGGACTTCATTTTATTTTTATATTTTGGGCTGCACAAACATCTTTTTCCTGCTTGTTACAGCCAGAGCTGTGCTGCTGCCCGGCCCCCAGGAGCGGAGAGCCCCTGCGCCCCTGGTTTGGCCGGCGCTGCGAGCTCTGCCTGTGGGGAGCACTGGGGAAGGGCTTGTCCATCACGCACTCAGCTGCACAGCCCCAGCTCCCCTTGGTGCCTCCGCAGGGACTAAACTGGGTCTGAATAAAGTATTTTTTCCTTTTTGGAGGTTTCCATTCTGCTCACTGCAGCGATGCACACCATCCCACCCCTGCAAGGTCCTGGGCAAAGAAACAGGCTGTTCAGGGCATTGAAACGTGCATTTGTGTAGAAGCCATAGAACATCTCCTGGCTTCTGTGCTTGGCTAGAGCATCCTGCTTGCTGTAGGTCTGCGTTTGGCTCTTGTCTTTATTTCGAACTCCAGGAAGGATGCAGCGGCTCCTGAAATGGGGGCTAACAGGGGTCACAGGAAAACCAAAGCCAGCGTGGTCATGAGCATCTGTGTTAAAACAGATCTGCTCGATGAAGCATTTTGAGCAAGTTATTTAATAAGCAATTGTCATCTTCCTCAGGGGGGAAATGCATACATACGTCTTGGCAAATAGCTGCGTCTGTAGCGGTTTGGTGGCACTGAAGTGGCACGGAGAGCCTGGCGAGAGACTTGTGGCTGAGCCTGAGCTGCCACCGCACCCCAGCACCGTCCTCCGCCGAGGCTGTCATATACCTCTTGTTTGATAAGCTCAGGATTTTCATGAGACAGAATTATGTTACTCTAATGTTTTAGTCTAGAAGTGATTATCTTGTTCAGGGAAATGAAATAAATCCTGTATTTAAATACATATCACTTTGGCAGAGACTGTAAACCCTCCGAAGTTACCCCTCCCTGGCCCTCCCCTGGCACCCGCGGGCATGGGCAGCCACGGCAGCAGGGACGGTGACCAGGACCTGGGTGACAGTGACCTGGGCACATCCCCAGGACCATTTCACACCATTTGGCCGTGCTGGCAGAGCCAGCTGCTGGCTGCAATGGGAACTCTCCAGACACATATAGAAAAAGATGTAAAAATACATCTTCTTGAAGTATCTGTGCCCAGCAAGAGGATGCTGTATGTCCCTCAGAGAGAGAAATAATCCCAGCTTTGTCAATCTTGCTTTGGGCTCTGAAATGCAAAGCTGGGCTCCAAAAGCCAAGTGGGTGCTTAGTCTGCGTTGGGCTGGCTGTGCTGTCAAGGCAGAGCCCTGTGGGTGCCACCACCAGTGCTTCAGCCACATCCCCCAGTCCCATGGAGACACGGAGGATGTCCTGGATGAGGCCCTGCTGTGGGGCACCTTCGTGTCAACGACCCCGTGGCTTGTGCCCCCACATGACACACTCTTTTCTAGGTATTTAACAATATACTAACTCACTGATTAGATGTCTGGAAACTCTCTCAAAGCTAAATCTTGTGTCTGAGACAGAGCCTTGCAGCGGTTAGTTCAGCTAGTTATTACTTAGCTTTCTGACTTCCACTCCACAGATCAGCCCTGCCTTCCCTCCCTCCAAACCTCGCACCAAGGGGTCCGTCTGCCCCGAACGCACGCCTGAGGGCGAGTCCAAGGGGGCCGCTCACGGCTAGGAGTTTGTGGGTCTGCTGTATGATTAACTCTTAATCATCTTTTGGAAAATATCATAAAGTAACTTTCTTTATTCTGATATAATGCTTTCCATCCTCACGGAAATGTGCTGTATGAGCGTTAATGAGCCATTAGATAAGCGAACCGCAAAGAGATCGTCAGAAGCTATTCGCCCTGTCACCGTGGGTGGTGGGTGGCCTTGGCTGGCTGCCGGTCGCTCACCCAGCCACTCTCGCACTCCCCCTCCTCAGCAGGATGGGGGGGGGAGAAAACCGTGGTGCGCCCCCGCTGCAGGGGAGGAAATCAAAAGTTTGTCATCCTGTGTTCAAAACAGGTCGTCATCTCCACACCAGCACCTCCAGCTTCTCTCTTCTTGCCACCACTCCTGCTCCACCTTGGCATGCCTTGAGCAGGAGAGAGCCTGGCAGGTCACCAGAGAGGTTGTGGGGTCTCCAGCCTCGGAGCTACTTGCACCCCAATGGGACGGGGTGCTGGGCAGCCTGGGCATTGAGCAGGAGGTGGGTGACAGGACCTCCAGGGATGCCCCCACCCTCACTCCAGCCCTCCTGGGAGTCTGAGGGCAGATTTAGGAGTGGCGAACCCCTGTGGACCACTTCCCACCAGCCTGTGCAGGGCTGGGGAAGGGACAGCGGGTGACCGCAGCCCCAGCCCCTGCCGACCCACCCGCTCTGCGCTGCCACCCATACACACCCCATGGGCACCCTCTCCTGTGGGTCTGCACCCAGGGCGTGCCCAAACCGCTGCTCACCGCCCCCCACCACCCATCCTCCCCCGGGGCTGCTCTGCTGGGTGGCAGTGACAGGCAGGGGTCCTGGGGGTGACTCCAAACCGCCTCCATCCCTGCCTCGCCCTCCCACTGCTCCAGTGAGCAGCTCACCAGCCCAGGGGTCCCTGGGCTGCCCCTGCCCTCAGCGCCCAAAGCCAGCGCCCTGGGAGAGGTGGCACACGGCAGTGGGCACCGGTGAGCTACCGGCTTGGAGCTGAGCTCCCTGCTTCGACTGCAGCCCCGACTGCAGCAAGGGATGGGGATGGTTTGGTTCAAAGACTTTGCGCTGCGGCTTGTTCAGCTGGCGATGCTGGGGGGGAGAAGGGATTAACCCTTGCACTGCTGCGAGCGTGGGTCTGCAGGCTGCGGCTCCGGGTGCTAGAAACACGGGATTAATGTGTTAACTCACTGGCACGCTGTAGCAGAGCGATTTTTCTCCCCCCCCCTTTTTTTTTCCACAATTAGCCCATTTTAACATCGAATTGTTCCCCACTACAAGAGGTCCTCTCCTTGCTTAGCGATGCCGGCAGCTATTTTTACGGGAGGCATCTGCCTGAAGCGCCTGCCTTCCCTCTGAGCACAAAGGAGGCCCGTTCCCATGCTTCCCGCAGGCTCCTGACGGGGCGACCCCGGGAGCCGCTGCAGAGCTGGGGCTGCGCCGCCCTCCCCACCCGCTGCCAGCCCCAGCGCTCGGGCGGGCTGAGATGGGTGGGATGTAGCGGATTGCTGCGTCTGGGCAAAGGAGAACCGATGGGTATTGCTGGTCCTTAGAGACTGGCTGGTGAGTCGATGGTTCTTCAGCCGGCAAGGCTGTCTGTTCAGCAGTTCGTGGTCCCGCGGGTGCTGGAGCCAGCGCTTGCAGCATGCCTGCATTGATTTAAAACCGGCAACCAGAAGCAAGCCTGCATCAAGACAGAGCGGCGGCTGCTGCTGACGGTTCATCATGAAGGAACAGCTTTATGTTTCTGAAAGCACCTGACTGGATGGATGCTTTTCTCTAAGCAGCAGCAAATATTGCAAGGGGAGATCTGAGGGCGAGCTGAAACCTGCTCTTGCGATTGCTTTGTCAAGTTCGGGGCTTCTCTCCTCCTGGCATCGCAGGGACACAGCCCGGCTCTCCCGGAGACCCCCGCTGCCTCGGCTACTTCTGTGAGTTCAAGGTCGGCAGGTTTCCTCAGCAGCGTTTGGGACGGAGCCCCGTGCCGCTGGGCAGCCTGCAGCCCGCATCAGGGCAGCCGCGGGCTCTGGCTGCGACCTGGACAGTGACTAAAGGTGTACCGAGGGCGCGATGCAAGTGTCCATCGCCTGCACAGAGCACAACTTGAAGAGTCGAAATGGTGAAGACAGACTCATCAGCAAGCAGAACACCACTACCCCGAACGTAGTGAATGCAGCCCGGGCAAAATTTCGGACAGTGGCTATTATTGCTCGCAGTTTGGGGACATTTACCCCTCAGCACCACATTTCATTAAAAGAATCCACCGCAAAGCAAACGGGCATGAAATATAGGTATGGTCACGGTATCGTTCTTTGTTACATTGCAGTGTAATAGCTCTTTACTTTGCCTCAAAAGAATTGTGTGCCTGGATGCATCCGATTTTGCAGAGGAGCTCTCTACTAAGGTTATTAATAGATTTTTAAACTTGTGCGTAACTGAATAGCATTTGGGGGTTAATGTTTCTGCAGGTATATGTATTTGCGATTTTATACAAAAAACACTTGCCTGGGTAGGTTATATACAACATTGTGAATTTATGACAGTGGTGTTAAGATGGTTTCTATTAAGTGCTCAATATAACTTATATTGGTACTAATGAGCAGAAAAATCAATTAGCAAAGCATGTTTGAGGCTGGACAGGAAAAGTTCATTTGCAGTATGTTGTATGGAGAGAAAAGAAGCATCTGCCTTGGGTACCATTTCATCGTGGTGATCACTTACTGACTTTTCACCTGGTTCACTTAGTGAAGACGAGATCAAAGCCAATATTAGGTGAAATGCAGAAAAAAAAGTCATGGGCATTCTTATAAAATGCCTCATGCATCTTACAGATTTTTATTCCTCCTAACCTAGGCAGGAAAAATAATGAACGGCTGTGACTTCAGTCTGAAGTGCTCAGTGTGGGCAGCTGGTAAGCTTCTCTGTCATGCCTTCAGCTGAAAATGAGAAGGATTTCTATGACTTTGGTGGTTGGCTTTTGCCTGTTCAGGATGCCCCTTTCAGCCACTAATGGGTGACGTTATTGGGACTGGGAGGAGGCAACAGCGGGGGGACGCTCTGCACACCTTGCCCGAGGCAGAGCTGCTGCCTCCATGAGCAGCCCCGTGCAGAGCAGCCCGGCGGCTGGCACGAGGGGGTCTCCATGGGCAGGGCGTGAGGAGGGCGGCGAAGAGCGTGGGGCTCTGGGCAACTTTAGCCATGCTTGTTCCTGACCCACCAAATAATGGCTGATGCTCCTGCGTAGCCAGCCGCACCCGCTCTGGGGGAGTGACACGGCGCGAGGATGCAGTTTTGCAGTTATGCTGATTTTACGGTCATCGGGACTGATGCAAAGCCAAGCTGGCTTTGGCACGGTTACATGAAATTCAAGCATGCGTGCAGCTAAGCACAGGGCTTGGTTTAGGCAATTCTGTAGCTATGAAAATTTCAATGTTAACTCTCCAGGAACAGCATAGGTGGGGCATATGGAAGCAGAGTGCATGGCATGCTCAGATGTAATTTGCTGTGAGTTGTTTGAAGGGCTGATAAATAACACGGAGGCTTTGCCTGAGTGGAAGCCCGGCCTTTCTGACTGCTTGCTCCTGTTGTTCGGCCATGATCAACTTTTAGCAGGAACGTTGCATGCTCCTGCCGCTTGCTCCCTGGCACAGTGTTGGCAGCAGAAGCGGTCCGGGCGGCACTCCCGTGGTGAGCCTGTGGTGAGAGTAGAAATGTCGATTACTATCTCCCGGAGCCAGGCCCCAGCCTGACGGGGTGCTGGGGGGTGGCTTGGTGGGGCAGGCTCAGTGCTCTGGGGGGGGTCCCGGGGGGGCAGCAGTCCCGGCTGCTGGGCGCTGCGGGCTGGCCCCTGCTGCGGGGAGGGTGGTGTTTGGGGGATGGTGGCAGGTCCTGCCTGAAGAGAGGCAACTCTCAAAATCAATATAACTTGTCCCTTAATCAGATGCCCGCAGCCTCCCGGTGGAGTAGGAGCTGGTGGAGCAGTGCCAGCTGGGAGCTCCCTGTGAGCCCTCTCCCCTCCTGCAGTCCTGTCCAAGCTGTTGCCCCTCCCTGCCTCAGTTTCCCCTGTAAGCACGTCTGTGGGAGACGTGTCTTTGATCATGTCATTCGGAGACATGATCTGTTACCAAGTCATGGCTTCTGCTCGTTAGGCTTATGGACACTGTGTACTAATTGTCAGCAGTTATCTCTGCTGATTTCCCGTGGGCTCTCAGCGCTATCAGTGGACTGACACGCAGGGTAATTGCAATTCTTTGCTACCCACATGACACAAAAGCTCCTGCAGCCTCCGAAGTTGGGCCTTTGTAAATGCTTTCTGGCTTGTTTCTAGATAAGGTTTCAATACCGAGGGCTGAATTCTCTTGTGGTGTTCAGCACAGTCCTGACGGCTCCCCTGGCTTTGGCTGCCTGAGACCTTGGGAATTGCATCAGGAATAGCATCTCGCTTGTGACAAGGCTGATGTTTTATCTTTATGACTAATCCCTGTTTCTGCTCCCAAATCTTTCCATATCTAGAGCTGATTTCTCCCCCAAGAGAAGTGAAGGGGAATTTGAAGGAAGAGCTGAGTAAACCTCCAGGCTCAGCTGTGGTGCTGCTCAATTGAGATAACCTTTAGTTAGGGAAGACACCTACCAACAGCGATGGAGCTGATATTTCGTGTTCACCTCTGGGCCTGGTTCCTTAGTCCGAGGAAAATCCAGTGCCTGGAGAAGCCAAAGGCTTTTCCCCATGGCTGTAACAATAACCCAATAAAGTCCTCAGCTCCCTTACTTTTGAAGCTGAAGTCCTTCCCAATTTGTTTTCTGCTTGAATTATGTCCCTGATGCTAAGATATGCAGTGTGTGCTGCTTAAAATTACATGCTAGCTAAGCTGCCCCTTGTTTTATGCTAAAAATACCCATAGCCGCTCCCCGCTTAGACCCTAAGCGATGCTGCCGCCCCCCTGGCAGGGCTGCCCTGCAGCTCCCGCACCGCTCCCAGGATGCTTCCCGACCCTGGCGCTGCCTCCCCCAGCTGCCAGGCGCTCCTGGTGCCAGTGGGATTATGTAAAAGGGAGAGACAGCCACTATGCCTGTGACAGGGGTGGGGGCGGGAAAGGAGCCCGCTCGGGGGCTTTTCATCAAACGACATGTTTCTGGACCCATTCCAGCTCGGAGACCGAATTGGAATATAAAAGACAAAGTTTACGGGAATAAATATGTTCATCGGGGAACATCTGCAAATATTAGGACTCAGGTGTGTTCCCGCAGTGTTCACATGAGCAAACCTCTGCTTTTCCTTCACTAAATCTCATTTTGCTGCCTCCCTGTCAGATTGTGGCATCAGCCAGACGGGACCTCCCCATACATCACCTCTGCTGTCACTGCCGGGGACAGCCTCAGCAGCCTCCTG
Organism: Fregata magnificens; assembly: GCA_013389945.1. NCBI lineage: Eukaryota > Metazoa > Chordata > Aves > Suliformes > Fregatidae > Fregata > Fregata magnificens. The sequence goes on along the minus strand of WAAD01029317.1, from coordinate 498,065 downwards.
CGTGTGGAAGGCAAATGGGGAGAGGGGCTGTACCCCTTTTATCCTTTTTAATGCTCCAGATCAGTCCCACTTGTGAGCCTGCCCAGATGCTCAGAGAGAATATTTGGGATCACTTCAAGTCTTTCCTTGAAAATGATGTAGTTGCAGTGCTTGGCTTGGAAAATTGCAATCTGCTGCACCGCTGCTGAAAACAAAGGATGTATTTTTACATCCCTCCCATGCTGTTGGAGAGCCAGCCTCCCTCCTTCTGCCTGCCCAAGGGATGGCAGGCTGGGTCTTCAACTGCTTTGGACCATCAGAAGGTCACAGCCTGGGTTCTTCTCCCCCCTAATTTGCCATATTTTTAAAAAATTTATTGTCAGCCCAATTCAAGCTGTCAGTAAAGTGGATCCAGTGGGGCTATTTGGGATGTGCCATGGCTACCACAGAGAACAACTTCTCAAACTGAGAGTTGTACTGGCCTTCCCATGCTCATACTGGCAGTCTTGCTGTCACGCAGGCAGCAGGGCGAAGCCTTGCCCCAGAGCATCCCGGCTCCCTGCGAGCCTGGTCCATGCCCAGGACGTGGCAGTGAGCTCAGCCGCACAGGACTTGGAGGTTAGCTCCGGCTCCATCCGCTGTGCTGCCAATTCGGGGCCATCAGCAGTTCAAAACCAGCCCTTTATGAGAGCTCTGCCCGTGCATGGGCACGAGGGACCCAATTTATGAAGCTCAACTGTCTATTTGCGTTCATAAATAATTGATTGGCAGCAGCTTTGACCATTAACTCCAATGCGAGCCTAAACAAAAAATTTTTAACTCCAAAGGCAAGCTGGTGGAGTTAATAGTCGGTGCTCACCCTGTGGCCAGAGCAGAGCCTGGGGCAAGGTGCGGAGAGGCCGGGCACCGTCCCCCGGAGGGGTAATCCATCCCTCCTGCCTGATGTGGGATGCCCAGCCCTGTCTCATGAGCTGCTCGGCCATGGGGGCTCCTGCCTGCACTGCTGAATTCTCTGAGGATGGGCATTAGTAATGGCTAGCAGAGCTGTAAGGAGGCAGTGGTAATTAAATCTCATGCAGGGAGGCCAGACTCGGAGCCTCGTCCTTGCTTGGACAGGTCTGCATGGGGACCTGCCCTGCTGCTGCAGGCCCTGTAGGGGAAATGGTGTTTGTTGCAGTTGCTGAGCACTGGATGTGCAAGGATTGCGTGTCGCATTTTGCAAGGTCTGGAGCAGCTTTACCAACCTAAGACCTTTTTCGGCCACCCAGGAGGTGCCAAGGTCTCTCTGGTGGCGGTGCCGCAGTGCTCAGCTACCCACTCAGCACTAGCCGCTGCTCTGGAGGGCAAAGCACCGGCATGAACCCAAAAGTGCACAAAGGGTCTGGAGGAGACCAAGCTGGCCGGACACACAGTGCTGCTGCCTGGCTGCTCCCTTCTCCTGGAGCAATGGGTATGTCTCGGAATCATGGGTGCCTGCGCTTACAGCAAGCCCGATGTAGGGTGGCCCAGTCAATCCTTTTCTTACTTGGGATTTTTTCTGGCTCGTTGCCTGGGTGCTGCTGCTTGCCAGGCTGCAGGCTGTGGGACCTTCCAGTGTCCCCCGGTGGCACTAAGGCAGTGCCCTGGCCACATTCCAGCAGAGGTCATTACATCCTGCTGGCTAAAAATTCCTCTGCAGTTTGAAGGCATTTTTCTTCACCGTGTGCCCGAAATTGTGGATTCTTGTCGAAGCGCATTAATAAAGAGCTGCTAACGCATTGCATCGCAGCGGTGGGTCTGTTTCTCTGGTGGCTCCGGTGGGATGTCTCTCTTCCCCCTCCTAGAAAGACGGCCGCATTCTTGACTTAGCCAGGGTCAGAGCAGCACTCCATTGGCTCTGCACACCAATTACAGACATTAAAAGGCACAATAAAAATACTACGGCACAAAGAATTCCTCATCCCACTTTTCTGCCTGAATAAATATCTACTGGCAAACATGATTAAGGTATGTAACAAGTATAAAACTCTCAATCCTATGGTTAACTAATTCAAACCTTACTAGTCCTTGTGGGCTGGCAGGTCCCAGCCCGGAGGGGAGCGATGCTCTGGAGCACCTTCCCTCCCAGGGTCATGCGGGAAGGGAGGAATGCAAACCTGCTCCTGGGAAACATCCTGCAGCCATTCCCCCTCCCTAGAGAGGTTCCCGGCACAGCTGCTGAGTGCTTGCAGAGGAGGAGGAACTGCTGCCTGTGGGGGACGGAGCCCTGCAAAGACCCAGAACCGTGTCTGAGATGGGTGATTACCATCAGGAAAATGACTTTTGCCTCGGTGATCGCCGGCAGTTTCTTCCACTCCTTCGAACATACTCCGGGTGACCCATGGGCTAGAAGCAAAAATTGCACTGCTTTTATTAAAGTGGAAATTTCTTATGTAGAAGCGTGGTATTATTAACGCTAGAATTGCATTGGAAAGCACGCTTTGTATACAGATCCCATGCAACATGCCTGGCTGTACAGCCAGTGTAAGTGTGGACTTACAGGAGTCAAAAGCAAACTTCCAACCTGGCAGGTTTGGAAAAACATGTGGGTCAGTTTGGACTGCAAGATTAGTTTGGAAACAGAAGATAAATTTCTTTGCAGTATTTCAGGACTTGTGTCTTCTTTTTCCTTTCATCATACTACAAGCATTAACCATAATAACTACCTCATATATTTAGGAATCCATGGTTTATTTAAGTCTTGCTGCAATTATGGGTAGTTTTAAGTGCTCACATGCAAATGACACAATTATTTTGATATAAAATTACATATTATTTCAGTAGCTCTCCACATCAGATTGATTTTTGTGGCTCATCATCTGATCTTCATTTTACTGCTGTAAATTAAGACCAATCCAGTGAACAGAATGGATTTACACTGAATTTTCAATGTGTTTTCCCCCAGGACTGTAGCCTATAATGGCTACAAAGAAGGCAGGAATAACTCAAAGGAGAAAAAGGAACCAGTTGAGAAAACAAAATCTGTGCTGATTTGTGCTGTTCTCAAATTCCTAATGGTTCTCCAGGAGTTTGTAGCTGCTAAGTAAGGCTGTGGGTTCGGTGCGGTCCGAATTTTTCTCATCTCATTACACTGATGCAAAAGCCATGTTTAACATCGCAATGTTAAAACCAGCGTAGACAAAGTGAGCTTTAGATTTGAATACACATTTACTTGCCATGTAAACTCCAAAGTTATGGTAGTGCATGGAGTTAATCAAAGGTATACTCACTCCCTGGCTTTCATGTCTTCAGTAGATGAAGACTTTGCAGACGTCTTACTGAGTGTAAACATTGAAAATATATCTCCTCTTCCAGGTTTCAGATAGAGCAAAGTCATCTTTTTTTTTAAAGCACGCTGCCCAGGTGGTGCCTGCCTGGCTGAGCATGGCTGCTTCCCAGCTCTCCGCTGGTGGCTTTGCTGCCGGAGGAGCGATGCCCAGCACTGGGTGCTGCTGCTTGTCAGGCTGTAGGCTGTGGGACCTGTGTCTGCAGGCTCTGCCCCGCTCTCTGCTCTCCCGGATGCACAGAAGGGATTTCTTCTGCTCAGGGTTTCTCCTTCTCCCTTCTCTCCACTGGAGACCCACCCAGGCCAAGAACCTCCTACATCAACTCTAGTTAATTGAAAAATGGATTTTTAGTGTTATTTCCAAGTATTCTAACATTCTTCCTGAAAATATTTCTAACTTATTAGGCATTTTGAAAACCTCTGTCCACCAGCTTAATTATATATCCTCCAGTGAGGTCTAGCTCAGGGAGAAATACGCAACCAGTTGGAGCGGCACTGGCTCGTGTGTTAGCGCAGAGCAGGCACTGTTATGCAGAGGATGGGTGTCAGCATTTAACATCATCTCTGCCCAGCCATGCCGTGATAGTCCCCACTTCCCCGGCAAGCATGGCATGCAAGCTGTTTCTCATCCCAGCGTGGTGTCCTCCGCTCCTCATGGAGCAAGGTCTGGGGATGCCGGATCGCCTGTCCTGGCCTCTGCGTCACGCTGGGGACAGGAGTGCTGTCCTGTGGTGCTGGCGGCACTGGGGGCACTGGGGGAGGGACAGCAACAAGCCAGGGCTTGGTCTGCCATCGATTCCCCCCCCATTTTGATCCCAAGAGAGAGCAATGAGCTAAGGAGAGCAAGATTGAATTCAAGGACAAATGGTGTTTTAAAGAGCACGCTTTTCATGTTGGTTTTGTTAAGCAGAAGCAAAATGATGGTATTTTAAGGAAGCTTTTAAATAATGCAATCATATTCTGGCAATGAGCTGCACAGCCTCTCGAAGCTTGCCAGCGGTCGAGGAGTGCAGGGCACAGGGCAGCGGTGCAAGGGCACAGGAGCAGCCTGGGTGGCTGTCCCCATCACCAGTGCTGGCTGTCACAGCACTGCTGCTCCCTGTGCCACCCAGACCCGGGGTCCACTCTCTTGGGGCAGTGGCGGCTGGTGACTGTCCCCCTGGCATGATGCAGCATGTGGCAGCTCCCTGGCTTGCAGCAGTGGCTGAAGCAGGTTCCTGACCGACCGGCTGCTAAAACTCACCCTGCTCCGCTCTGCTCATCCTGAACCTTTCCCCACAGCGTGATATTTTCCATTTAAAATCTGCATGACAACATTACTCTAATGCTTAAATAGATGGAAGAAAAGATGTAATGCAGGAACACTGCTAATTTAATTACTTGTGAAGCACACAGTTTAAGATATTTAAAATGTATTATTTTAGCATGGCTGCTTTGGCAAAATCCAATTTGAATTTTGAGCACGCTTATTTTTATTTTAGACTAACATTATAAAACGCCATCTGTAGAACACGTTTGTTAAGAAATTAATTCTCGGTAAGGAAAGAAAATGCTCTGCATGCACTTCGGTGTGAACCCAGAGGTTAAAGCTGGGGTGACATTTTCCCTGCTACAAGTCAGCGGACATCTCCCCTTTGCCTGGGGTTCAGCATGTCCTGAGCAGTGTGGCAGGAGAGGGACAGCTCTGTGGAGCTGTTTCTACAGCTCCTGCTCCAGCAAAACTTCCACGTGTTTCAATATTTGGAAAATATCCAACCAGCCAAGTTCTGGTGGTGCTTAGTGGTGGGTAGATACCCGATGTAAAGTCAGTAGATATAGTTTGGATGGATCTTGCTCAGAGGGATTTGGCTACCGTGTCCCTTATCCCACCCCTATTCTTTGGGGTGGTCCAGGTGATACTTCCCATCACTCTGCAGGAGTCAGAACAGTGTTTGGTGGGAGCCTCTGGAGGGGTTCAAAGGTGTTTGCTCCTGAACAAACCCATTTTAGAAGTTGATCAGAAGCTGCTCTCTATCCGTGTCCTCTGCTGTTACGCTCACTGTATGCTCCTCTGGAGGAGGCAGAGAGAACGAAGGAATACAGCAGCCCCCGTGAGAGCGACGTGGCCCTGGGTGCGTAGGAGAGATCGCAGCCTTTTGGGGCAGGCTGTGCCCTGTCTGCCATCTGCTGGGTCACTCCGGGTGGCTGGTGGGACACGCAGCACTGCTGTTCTGCAGCGACGCCCCCGCTGTTCCCCACAGCAGCATCCCCTGCGGGAGATGCAGCATCGTCCCTTCAGCAAACCAAGACTTGCTCCTCATGGTATCCGAATGTATTAGAAATGTTTCTCAAACTATTTTTCTAGCCCAATAGAACCTCCTGGCAGGCGGGTGGGAGTGAGGAGGCCTGGTGTCCGAGATGCTTTGCCCGGGGTGGCCGGGCGCTTGGTAAGGGCTCTGCAGGCACCACGCTAAAGAGTTTTGGGAGCTATTTTCTGGCAAAGCTCTGCTCCGAGAACAAACAGAAATAATCAATGGGACACAGTGCTTTAGAAGCAGAAGCAGCATATTGAAAAATAAGGTCCTGAAGTTCCTGGAGGCCTGTATGTGACACCCCAAGGAAGTCCTGGTGCCTTGCCTATAGCAGCTCCCAAAGAGGAAAGCTTGCGCGCGTTTGATGCCTAGTTTGTGCTTAAAGCACGCAACAGTGTTGTGAGAGTCTATTGCAGGGCCTGCCGGCAGCTTAAGTTCAGCTGGATGCAATGCATCTGGAGAACCTCAGATTCAATAAATGAGGTGGCCTCCTTACTCAGAAAGGGCACGAGAGAGGTGATAGCTGGGCTGAGGCTGTTAGGATTGCCTGCGTGTACACCCAGCTTGCACGCTGCTTGCGAAGGGGTTGTGTAAGTCATCATACAAAATGTGCCCTGCATGTTAACAACAAGCTGCTTTAGAAATATTTTGGGTATGAAATTATAAAGCTTTTATGGCATACCTATATTTTCCTGTTGGCATTACATTTGCCAGAAAAAACAAGCACTGCCTGGTCACAGGTTCAGCTGCACGGGCTGCAAAACTGTACTGCAACCAATTTCAGAAGTGCCTAAAATCTGCCAAAAATGTCCTTTCTCTCTGAAGAGCTAAAAGTCCCACACAGAAATTAAAACAAAAATTCAGTTCTTTTTCACAGTGGTCTCCCTGCCTCAGCCTGCTTGTTTTTAGAATAGTTCGTGCAAATAGGTTTTACCTAAATATTTATGCAAGAATAAATTGCCCCTCCAAAGCAAAAGGCTCCCCTTCCCGGGCTGACACCGCTGCGGGATGCTCCCGGCTGCAGACGGGGCAGACTTGCTTACGGCTGTGCTGAGCGCTCAGCATTTGTCCAGGGCTGCTCAGATTGCCTCCTGTTCATTAGTCTTGTGATTTTGTCAGAATTAGCTTCTCCTGCCTGTGGAGAAAATACGTGTTTTCCAGTTTCAGCTTATTCAATCACTTCAGCTTAGTGACTAATACTTTCCAAGGTGGGTCAATGGATGGGGAAGGAAAAACCAGTGACGGGGTTTTAGATTTTTTATTTTGCCTCTTTCAGTCTGCAGTAGTACCAAAATGAGAGAAACTGGCATCTATTATTTATGACCCTATGGGATGTGCTGACGAGTGACAGTATAGTCAGCACCTTACGCACAGGTATGATTTGCTTACTAATTTCCTACATGAATAAAGTGGAATCGACCTGGGCATCGTAACAGGGCTAAGCACATGTTCCAGGTTTGCTGGGTCTTTGTCCAACACTCCGAGATCTGTAGCACAGTGGGGTTGGGTACCACGGAGGGGTGATTGGGGGAAGCAGTGCATTGACCCATGCACAGATGAGATGGAGAGCTTCCTGATCCTCTCTTATTTCTGGAAATAACTTGATTCATTCAAATCCTTTAAGAACTGCAAGATTTTTTTTTAACAAGGATAACTTAATTCCCTGAGACACTTGAAATTCTGCACTTTAAAAGCATCACTGCAGAATGACAAATATTTTTTCTTTTCCTCTCTTTTGTCCTCGGGTCCCACGGCTGACGAAATGTGGTGGGGGCAGGAGAGCCGTGGGCTGTGCACCATTCTAGGATGCGGTTGCTGGAATCGGGGACCCCCGGCAGAGCTATTCCCCTGGGAACACCAGTGCCAGCGCTGGTCCCGCTCCAGCATCCCCACCCTGCGCTCCCTGCCAGGGCAGCTCTGGGAATAAAGATGTGCAGCTGCTGCCATCGCAGCAAACTCTCCACAACCATTTCTGTTCCGGCTGCAGGCAAGAGGCCACCCGGGCAGTGTGTGTCCCCAGGGGCTGGCTGCGGCCCGGGGTGGCAAGCGGCTCCACTCTGGTGCCAGCACCCAGCCACCCGGCAGACTGCCTCTCGGCCGGCCTTGCAGGGAGCTTGGGCGGGAGGGAGGGAGTAGGCAGGAGCATCGCATGCGGGAGCCTCATTCATGGCACAGATCCCGCGTGGGGAGGCTGAGCATGCCGGCACGTCTGCCAGAGCCACGCACAGCAGCCCCTGCGCTTGGCTGCAGCCCATCTATTTTGCCTTATCTACATTTTAATGCGTCATCTGCAACTTTTCTGAGGATGCAGCCAAAAAAAATTCTGGGGAATTTCAGCTGAAGCGACCACCTACGCACCCGGTGGCCCTACGAGTACGGGTGATGAGTTGGAAAGTGTGAAGAGAGCCAAGAAATGGGGGCCATATGCCATTTAGGCACCTGTTTGTCCCCTTGCACCATCCGCGCCTGGGCTGGCTGCCCCTCCTGCTGCCGAGCCAGGGTTTCCATTGCCCAGGATCCACCTCCTGGCTTCACTGATGTTGTTTTTCAGCTGATCAATACTGTCCTGTTTTGCTTCTGCAGCTATTCCACTAGTAACAGGGTTTTTTTCCTATTTTGTGTCATTGACCTAATACTTAACATCGTTGCTGTAGCGGTGGGGATAGTCACCAGCTGCACCCCTGGTGCAACTTGAGGCCATTTCCTCTTGTCCTACCGCTTGGTACTTGGGAGAAGAGACCGACACCCACCTCGCTACAACCTCCTTTCAGTTAGTTGTAGAGAGCGATAAGGTCTCCCCTCAGCCTCTGTTTCTCCAGGCTAAACAGCCCCAGTTCCCTCAGCCGCTCCTCAGAAGGCTTGTGCTCTAGACCCTTCACCAGCTTTGTTGCTCTTCTTTAGACGAGCTCCAGCACCTCAGTGTCCTTCTTGTAGCGAGGGGCCCAAAACTGAACACAGTACTCGAGGTGCGGCCTCACCAGTGCCGAGTACAGGGGGACGATCCCTTCCCTACTCCTGCTGGCCACACTATTTCTGATACAAGCCAGGATGCTATTGGCCTTCTTGGCCACCTGGGCACACTGCTGGCTCATATTCAGCTGGCAAAGTGAAAAAATAGGAAGCGGGGTACAGTGATTTGCACCTGCCCATAACCAAAGCTTGCTGAGGAGGTGCAGGTGTCCCAGTGGCACACAGACCTTCCTCACTTTGTTATCTCTGCACAAGTAAATGGATTTAAAATACATAAAACAGTGGAAAGCTGAGATTCTGCATCACTGCAATTACTGCTAATACGGGCGGTAATTTAGTGGAAACTGCTGTGCGTGTTGTGAAGTGTTCTGTTCGCAAAATGAGATACAGGAACCATTATTTTTCTCTCTTCCCACCCACACCACTTAGAGACAACCTCCTGCCATTGGAGCTTGTTGAGGGGCAGCTACTGCTTGTCTAAAATCTGCAGGTCTTTTTGAGATGATAAGGCAAAATGAAATCCAGCCTTAAAAGCAGGAAACCACCCAAGTTAATCAAAGAAGAGAGTTAACACCTCCATGTTGCCTCACCCTCGGTTCACAGCAAGACTAAGCCACACTGGGGGCTGTTGCAGCCCGATGAATCGTGACAAATAGCATTTACATGGCTCTGAGATGTTAGGAGGAGCTGAGCACCCTTCGGTGAAGCAGTTTGCCTCTTCCCCTGGGGAGGCAGGGAGCTGCAGAGCCTGAACAGATGCTGACAGGTCACCTCAGAAACTCGTGAGGAGACCAGGAGATGGTGTGTTTTCTCAGAGCACTCAGAAATATGGAGTGTCTTTGCTAAGCCCGAGCTGTACTGTATCCTCGCTGCTCTCTGGTTTGGCATTGCCAGGCTAAGGAGTTGTCTGTGTGTGTGTCTTGGGAGAAGTTCAGAGGAGCAAAAGCCCTGCAGATGAGGTCGGTGCTGGAGGGGTAGGTCTCTCCAACATCACAGCTCTGGGAGCACCTGAGAGATGTCACCCAAAACTTCCAACAGTTTAGCACCAGGAAGGCTTGGGAAAGGCTCAGTGATGGTGGAGAGGAGAGCTTGACTGGGTGCAAGCGGGGAAATTCAGGGAGCCACAGCTGCCCCTCGTTGCCCATTTTAATGCAGGGGATGCGGTCAGGGTCTGCAATCGTCACCAGCTCCCTTTGCTCAGGGGGTGCAGGGCATCTCTCTCTGGCATTGGAAGGGGGAGGGAAGGATGGTGTGATAAGAAGGGTTCATTAATGTGGGAAGCAGCTGAACCAGTGAGGGTTTTGTAGGGTACGAAGCAAGCAGAAGCGCCAAGGCCAAGCACGGCTCCGAAGCCTGGGATTACACTTTGTTGTTCCCCACTCCGCAGGTCACAGGCGAAGGACATCGGATGTGCTGCAACAGGAGAGGGTGATTGGAAAGGGTCTCTACTTTTGTCAGGTTTTTGTTGTTACTCGAAACAGCCTCTTTTTTTCAGGGAACAAATTACATATTTTATTCATTTTCTGTGCAGAAAGGAACAGTTCTGGAGCACTAATGGGGATGTTTCTAAGCAACGTTGTTTTCCCACCACCAGCTTCAGGAACAGTGACTCTTTTTTTACATTTTTGTAGCAATAAGCCAAACTGTCTGCAGTTTATGTGCAGGAAAACCTTGTCATGATTTCCCCAGTTTTGCTTAATTGGATGGGTGGGTGGGCTGTATCACGTCTTTGAGGTTCACCCCACAGCCATGAGGGTGCGTGCAGGCATGCGAGGAGGGCTGCGCCATGCTTGGGGTGCCCCAGCCCCTCCTTTCTGGTGGTGGAGGTGGAGGATGCCCATGAAGACACCTGTGGGCAGGTCTCTGCTCCTGAAGAGGATGATGCCTCTCTCAGGGGCTGGCTTTGTGCCCTTTCCGATTCCCTCTGCTCCGTTCAAAGCCCCTCTCTCTCCTCCTGCCTCCTTCCCCCCATCTATTGCACTCTGCATGTTTTTCGCATGCCAGAATACTTAGAAATGCCTGGGGAGCACCGGGTTTTGCCTCCCCCACACGCCTCCCTCATGCCGAGGCTGTCGGCGTGGCCATGGGCACTGTGCTGTGGGTGGCGGGAGCCAGCGGTGCCCCGCACAGGGGGTGAGCGATGCCCCTGCAGACCCGGGACCCCCACACACCATTCCTCCCTGGCAGCCCCTGGGGGCTTGTGGAGTGGGGTCCTGGGGGTCACCTGCCACTGGGGCTGCTTCAGTAGGACCGACCCGCACAGGATCTGTCCCCTAGGGTTTGTATTTCTGGTAGAAGTTGGCTTCTGTGGGCAAAAACACCAACACAGAGCAATGAAACTGGGGTTGGAACAAGCAAAAAACAGCATTATCTGATTTCTGTCGAGCTCTTCTAAGCCTGATGATTCTTCTGTGGGTGTGGAGTCAAAAATGTTTTAGTCATTGTATGTGTTATTGCAGAGATTTTATTTGAAACTTATGTTTTTCCTTAGAAAAACCTCTCTCTCTCTCTCTTATTCCTCATAGGTAGGTAGGTAGATAGATAGATAGACAGATAGATGGATAGACAGGCAGATAGGATCATCGTCCTGATCCCATTGTACAGATGGGAATACTGGAAGTAGGTAAGCTTAAAGCAAGGTTTGCTCAGCACACCTCAGACTGAAGCAAAGCTGCTCGGCAGCCTCGTCTTCCAAGAAGCCCAGCTGTCACGTACTGCTTTAAAATCTTAAACTCTTTGTTTTTAGCCTCCACCAAACATGAAGCTGTTTGGGAGATATTTCCAGGCTGGCTGGATGCAGGGTGGCGTGGACTGTCAGCACCCAGAGCTGATCCCGGCTGGGATCAGCTTTAGCTTCGCTAAATCACGATGCAGCAGGTAAGCTCAGTCTGGTGTCAGACACCAGGTGAAGTTTACCCCATACGTAGCAGCAGATGGTTTTGGGTTGAACGGGAGCCAGGTCCCCTCCTGCAAACCAACAGGGATGCAGTGGGGTTATGGAGGTAGAGGCTGATGCAGGTTCAGACACCCGATGGTGTGGCAGCCCTGCAGCCCTGCCTGGCACTGAGAAGGGAAGATTTGGGTGTGTATTAATGGAAGTGACCAACCCCAAACTCTACCCCCTCCAAACAATGAAGGGCAGCAGTGAAGCAAATCTGCCACCTGGATAACCAGGATGTATTTTCTTATAATTGCTTTGTCCCTTAACAATAGGAGGAACCACTTGTAGGTTAATGAGTTGATTAAGCAGCACAGGTGGCTCAGACCATAAATCCCTGCCGGGAGGGTGGTAGGTGCTGGCTCAGCTGGCTGTGTCCCTGTGCAGGGAGGGGGCTTGTGACAGGCTTCAAGCTGCTGCTCTCCCAGCTGTGTGTGATGGGAAGCATCTGGTACCTGGGTGATGCTACGCGTGGTGTGCTGCGGTGGGGCCAGAAGATTAACGGTGAAGGTTGTCTTAAAGAAGGGACTTACTCTTCCCCACTGCTTGTTGAAGGGCAAGGGGAAATGGGTTTGCTCTGCAGCAGGGCTGGGTGCTGGGGTAGGTGCTCTCTCCCGTTGGGGTACCTGGAGAGCTGGGTCTGTGTGTTCTGGAGGCCCCCCCTTGCTGGAAGTGGCTCTGGAGGGATGGGGAAAGCACCTGCCAGCGATGACTGAGGGGCGCTCAGCACTGCCTGGGCACAGGGGCTGAGCTCGGCGGCCGCTCGTGGTTCCCTGCAGCCTTGTGTTACGGCTGCCTCTGATGCTGCAGCATTTACCGCCGTTGATGCGCTCTTACCGACTCCCCTACACTAGAATTAATTAAAAGTGAGTAATTACAATCGCTTTTTGCCCTGTACCACAGGAGACGAATACCATTCCTGCCATATGGCATGGGCTGCTTTGTAGACATGTTTTCTCCCCCGCCTTCTCCCCCTTTTCTTTTAATTAAAGAGACTGTCAGCTCTGAAAATCCCCCAGACCTGACCGGGTGTCGGTGTGCCACACCACTGCCCGCACGGTGCTGGCGGCAGACCTGGCCGTGGCCTGCGGTGATGCTTTGCTGCTGGGGATGGGAGCCCTACCAGTGGTGTGGGAGAATGTGGGTGTCTCTGTGCATGGTTTTGGGGGGCCCCTCTACCCCAATGCCTGTGGGACGTACCTGGCACCCAAGCAAATGTGGGGCTTCAAATGCAGGAGCTGAGTTAGGCACTTAATTAAAGCCCTGCCCTGCAGCTGCCCAGGTGCACGGAGCCTGGCTCGGCGCGGGTTCAGCTACTGCTCGTCCCAGGGGAGACTGAGGTGCTCAGCCACAAAATGGGAACCTTCCCCTCTGCTGTCGGCCAGGTGCCTCACTGGAGCGGTGTGAGGTCTGGGGGTGTCACGAGGGGTGCAGGACTGTGCTGTTACATGTTGCCTTATCAGTGGCTAGTCATAAAAATGTCACCGTGGTGGTTTTTTTACCAAATCATCTCTCTGGATACCTTCTGCCATAGCCAAGCCTCATCTTCCCCAGGGCCCCCATGGCCCCACTGCTCTCCGGCTCTGCTCTCGTTTCTCACAGCTCCCTGGGATCCCCATGCCTGCTCCTCCTGGGAGCTCTCTGCTCCACGTTCATGCCACCCCCACCCCATTCACATCCCTCCTAAAACTTGCCTCTTCCCCAGGCCGGACAGTGAGACTTCGCTGCAAGGACAGCCAGCTCAGCCTCACGATGCTGCCTGTAACCCGGCTCAGAAAAGCAGGAGGGAGGGCATGGGGCAGGGCTGTGCAGGCTTGTGCAGGTCTCGCTGCCTGCAAGATATATATATGTATATATATAAATTATATATTCCTTTTGGTCTTGTTCAGCTCTGACTGCACTGTCAGCACTTACCCTTCCGAGGAAATAATTAAACTAAAAGTTGCCATAAAAGACATTAAAGAGGCATTGGGTGAGTGCAAGAGGCTAAATGAGGACCAGGGAATTTTTCGTCTTTCACAATCCCCACTGCTGTACCATGTTAAATGAGGTTTAGGTGGGGGCTAGGCTGGGCACCACTGGTTTAAGGCAAGGACTGTGTGCTTCTCATCTACGTGCAATTTCATTTGAAAAGGTTTTCCTCAGTTCGGTGAGGCAAGCCCTTAACGACCATGGGATTATAATTGGCCACCCCCCACGTACCGTATGAGTTAATTGGGACAGCAACATCACAGGGGAAGACTGTTTTTTCAGCAAGAAATGGTTTAGTGTTACTTAAAAAGCTGGCTTAAGCAGGGGACATGTGGAAGAGGCTTGCAAATAGCTGTTCCAGTGAAAAGGCTTTCCTAACAGCGTAATGGAGTGGAATTGAGGAAATAAAAATCTTTGGTTAAATACTGCAGAAACTTCTGAACAGTGGAGTGTGTCTGAAAGGAGGAGCTGGTGGCTCTGGTGAGCAGGGCAATCACTGCAGACGGCCAGAAAGGGCCATCCCTGTGGCAGAGGAATGGCACAGTACACCCTGGGCCGCACCCCAGCCTCTGCCGGGTTGGGTTTTGCAAGATAAGCCTAGCTCTTATGTGTTAGAAAATAGGAAGAAAAACCCCCTGCCATCAGGCTGTTGTGGCTTTGTCCTTTGTGCCCCTTTTCATGCTCAGCCTGAGGCACCATGTGCCTGTTTCTGCAAGCTCAGGGAGAGCCCGTGAAACCCCAAGTTCCAAGTTTATTTTTATAGAGATATTCCATACAATTAACACTTACTTTTATTATGCTGTTATATGCAGATTTATTTTGATGAAGTGATACCCATGCATGCCCTGGGGCGCTGCTGTCGCATGGGGCAGTTAGGAACGTTGCAGGGTAGCTTGAATAAGGCTTTTAAAAACAAAACTTGCAACTAGGGAAAAACTTTCCAACCGACCTGCAAGTCTTCTTTCTTTGTCATTAGAAGAATGATTTCAGACTTGCAGGTAGCCAGCAATGCTCTAGGATGTTATTCCCATCAAATATCCTTCCTGAGAAGGAGTTAAATGGGTTTAGAATTGCTGCACAGTCAAATTATTCTCACTTTTCATTGCCAAATATTCACCTCAATTTTAAACCTTGGCTTCTTGTCTTTTTAACCAGAATTAACGTTTCAGACACAATCTAATCTTCCTACACAGCCACATTACAAGGAAAAATCCCCTGGGAACGGATTTCACCCTCCTTTGCTCCTGAGACTTGAAAACCAGTAATTTTTTACCTGGATTTTTACTGTCAGGCTTTATCCCAGATGCCTCTCGTTGCTCTCATCACCCCTCTGTATTTCTGCAGAACGCATTAGTCCCCTTTTTTCCCTTTGTGTTGCTTTTTGACTTCCTGATGCTAAACCAAAGAGTTCTTCAAGTCAAAAGTTGCCATCTTGGCCTTTCTTGTGCATGTCAATCCCTGGCTTCTCAGACACGTAACAAGCTCTTCTTACCCGTCGTTCAAATCTGAGACATCTCTCGATCTAGCATTTTTCCTTGGTTTTGCCCATAACTTTGCTCACAGCAAAGTGGCTAACAAGCAAAATGCTTTCCCCTGCTGCCCCAGCTTTGGGGAACTGAAGGCTTTTGCAGATCTGAGCATGTACATAGGGCCGGATCCAGGCTGTGCTCGTGGCGGCTGGTCTCCACATGCCTGCCCTGACTGGTGTCAGCCCATAAGCACCTGTCTTGTTTAGTTACTTGTTTCTAGCAAAATAATTAACTCAGGCTTATTCAGCATCGCAGTTGGGTCCAGAGCCAAAGTATCTTTTCTGAGTATAGTTTCTTCCATGCTTAAAAACTAAGCTGTGTGGTGGGCTTTGGTTGTGTTTTTTCTCTCCATTTGTAAATGAGCAGCTGCAGTGGGACACAGGGAGCCAAGCTTGGTCCCCAGCCTCCAGCCAGGGCTGGAGCCACAGATAAGGAGTGGTGCATCTGCTGGAAACAAGGGAGATGGGAATGGGAATTAGTCACCGAAGCAAATCTGAGAGGCCTTCATGCCCTTGAGTCACAGGCACCTGATAATTGCTGCCAGGCTCTGCTCTTTGCTGCAGGCTGGGAAGATGTGTGAGCAGTTGAGCACAGATTTTTCAGGCCTCTACGCAGCTGAAATAACCCCTTCACCCGCTGACCTGATGCCTGCTCAGCTGGGGCGCTGCCTGCCAGGCAACCAGGCAAAAAACCCAAGTTCATCCCAGGCAAAATCCCTACAACAGTGGGGACTGCAGCTTTGAGCCTGAGGATGATGGAGGAGTATGACGAAGGAGCAGGCGCAGTGTATGTGCAACTCTCTCCACTAGCAAGAGAAAAAGAGAACTTGATTTTTCTTAGTGAAGACCTGCCAAGTGGCAGAGGGATTGGTAACCAGCCCTGTGGCTGTGCCACCCATTTGGGTCCTGCTGCTCGAATCGCTCCTTACCAGTGGGAAGGTGCCATTCTCCGCTGGCTGTGAGCTCCCGGCCCCGGCAGGTGCTGGGCTAACGCCTCCTTCCCAGCCTTTTCCCCGCCAGGGCCATTCACACACACCGCATGGTTGTTTGCGGGCTGTTTGCTGGCATTTAGCAGCAGCAGCTGTTTCTGGAGGCTGTCGGTACATGGATGACGCTGCTGGCGTCTCAGAGCGGCACTCCCCGCATCGCTGCCTCTTAAGCGCCACCAAGAACACTCACTTTCTTGTGAAATGGATGTGCCCTCTGCTTGGAAAAGCCTAGTCAAGGGAAATGTCATCCTTCCCTGCACGCTGTTTTGGTACCTCGGTGTATTTTTAACAACATCCCTGAGTTGCAAGCTGTGTTTTCAATGAATCAGGCATTCATCTCCCGTGCTCGTTAACCCAGCGCAATCTGGCGAAGCCGCCGGTGCTGTGGGGACGGTTGTGTTAGCTCAAACTCCCAGCTGTGCAGGCAGGGAAAATATCACCTTTGGTTTATGCCAGAAAAGAGCTATGTTAAACCAGCGTGCAAGGCTGGGCTCTCGGGGGACTTTGCGTCCCCATGCCTTTTGCTGTCCCCTCCCCTGTTCAGTCCTAGACACTGGGACAGGGCAATACCTGCTCCCCTGGAGAAGGAAACTGGAAAGATTTAAAATTAAATTTAAAAGACATCTTTCTTAGAACTACAAAGAGCAGAAACAGTGTGGTACGTCCCTTCCCTTCACAAAATAAGTTAGTGCCCTATGGCCTTCAGCATGTTGAGCGTGGTTATAAATGTCCTTTATTAAAGGTTTTGGTGACCCAGGTGCTTTCAGTGAGGTTTGCACAGCTCCTGCCGTGGGCACAGTGAGTGGGGCTGCCCACAAAAAACTCACATCCTTTGTAAAGCGGGGGCTGCCCCTGCTCCCATGCACCTTTCCCCATCCCGTCCCCTTGGGAGGCTTCTCCAGCAGCCAGGCTTGCCTGCCTTTGACTCTGCTCTGCCCTAGCCAGCGTTTGGGCAGCATGCCAACATGGCATCGTTTAGCTTCAGGCTTTGTTTTTAAAGAATTCAGGGGCAAGGTGTTGAGTACCTTTGGGTCATGCTCGTGGTGCAAGTTTGGGATAAAGAAAATGAAGGCAGTTTCAGATTGGCACCTAGAAGCAGTGTGGAAGGTGCCACAGCAGGCTGCAGCCAGAGGGACAGTGTCCTGGATTGGGCTGTGCCGAGCTGCACGGCTGCATGTCGCCCAGGCAGCCGGGTAAAGCAGCAGAAAAAACTCTTGGTGCTTCTCTGCGCGCAGTAGGGTTGGGCAGTGATTTGTGAGGAGCGATGCAATTGCTCCAGTTCCGCAAAGTGCAAGGGAAGCTGAATATCAGCATGAGGAGAAGCAAGATAGCTGTGCTAATGAAAAAAAAAGTATGTGTAAGAGAGCTGATTTTTAATCAGTTGCTTCTAGGTTAGGCAAAGCAATCCTGAGAGACTTGAGGCTCGTGTAATGTCCTCTTTAATGGCTACTTCATTCCTTAGCAGCGCTGACTTCCAATTTGAAAAGAGCTTTTTTCTCTCCTGAAAGAGTGATTAAATGGCATCAGCATAAGCCTCCAGGAGCAGTGTAGGTGCCAGGTGTCTGGGAGGTGGGCTGGGATGCATGCTCCATGCAGGAAAGTTTGGGGTTCAGAGATGGAATGACACGCACAGGACTTTGTTTAATGGCAGCGCAAAGCACTGCTGGCACTGGCTACTGCACAAGGGGGATGTCGGGCACCGCTGCTCGCAGATGCTCATGGCTGTCGGTGGGGGAATCCCATCTCCTCCCCGCCTGGCATTAGCAAGTGCTGAATAAAGACAGATGACCAGGGCCATAACGCCAATGCGCTGATTGGTAATTACTAACAAAAAGATGCATGAAAAACACCATCTTCCCCTTTCCTCTGGGGAGCCCTGGAGCCAAGCGCTGTGGTGGGATGTGGCTTTGCCCAGCCACTGCGTCCCGTGCAGCACAGCCCTGGGCATGTGTAGAGAGCCTTGCTGGACCTGGCCTGAGTGGGGCGATGGGTGAGATGGGCCTCAGGCTGCGGGGGCAATGGCCTCCGTACAGCACTGGCCAGGTGCTTCAGCATCCCCCAGGGAAAGCATGTGAGTGTCAGCTTGGCAATAGCCGAGTGGCCAGTTCATACAATTATTTTGGATTTCTATAAAAGATCATTTCTGGCTTTGAAAACATTGCTGAGAGCTTCCGCCACCGGCCCAGGAAAACTCGAGCTGTCCGCAACTGCTTGGGAGGGTGATGGCAGACCCCTCCCCTCTTTCCTTTCCCGGCTGATCCCCCTCATCCCGTGCCATGCCTCCAGAGCCCCCGCACTCTGCGCACAGGGGGGTTCCCTGTGGAAAGGAACTGCAGCCATTTGGCGGTGCTCTGCCCTGGTACCCGTGGGCACAGGCACTCCAGCGTCTTTGCCCAGGGAGGATGCTCAGCCCGTGCACGGCCAGAGCAGCAGATGACAACTGGGCACCTTGGGCTTCATCAGAGTCAGGGTTTGCTCATCTTGCCATCCCAATCGCTACCCCAGCCACCGCTCCCAGTGCAGCTGTCCTCGGTGGTTTGCATGGGCTGCTGCTGGTTCAGCTGCTGGGGACTGAGCCGGTTAATTGTCTCAGACTTGGGAATTAGTGCAATGGAAGCACAAGGGGCTTTTACTGTCAGGTTACTTAGAAACCAACCATTGATTTTACTTGGCGATTTTGCAGCTTCAGGCATGTGTGTCTGTATATATATATATGTGTGTGTGTGTGTGTAATATATCTACACATATACGTACACCTGAAAGCTGCAAAATAGATGCAAATGTATACATATATATATATTTCTGCTTGTGGGGTTTTTTGGGGTTTTTTGTTTGGTTTTTGTTTGTGGTTTTTTTATTTTTAGGGGGGTAGAGGAGAACCAGGTCTCAAGAACTGCTGCTATTTCAGACAAATTCCTGCTCTGTCATAGGGCCAGTCATCAAATCAGCGGCTGCGTGCTTTTAAGCAGCACAAGGTCCGCCCTGGGAGGTGAGCCATCCTGAGCAGGCCGAGTTTTTAGCTGGTTTTCTGGCTACATGTGTTGATGCGGCCACTTTGCTTTCAGGCTGCCCGCCCGTTAATTAGAGTGCGCACTCGAGTGAAGTGTTCGCAGGCAAACAAGGGCTGAAAATGATGGGAGTAGCTGGGGTCTGCGACCCGGCGGTGCTCTCCAGGCTGGACCGTGGGCTCAGGCAACCTTTTCCTGAGCTGCTGAGCAGCTTCTGAGCTCATTTTGCAAGAGGGATCTTGCACTGCAAAGACTTGGCATTTTCAGTGTCAGCTCTTTACTACAGACAGAAAATTTTCCAAGTACCCAGGTCATGTGTGCACTAAGTAAATGGCAAAGACAGATTTGGAAATTCAAACACAATATTTCTGCCCAGATTCGTTAGTGGACCAGACTCTGCAGAGAGCTGGTTATTGCTCTCCGGAGCAAAACCGGGTTCCTGTGTGTGTGTGCTTTACTCCCCCGGTCCCCAGCATGTAGAGGGACGAGCCCTGATGTGGCTTGGTGGCACGGGAGGACGGGGGACCTGTGGGGAAGGAGGAGAGGGACAGCCAGCCGGTACCTGGGCTGAGACCCTAAGACAGACCCCGCTGCTGGGGGGAGTGGTGTACCCTATAAATGCATGCAAACACCAGAGGGTTTCCCTCACACTATATGTATATGTGTATCTAGGTATGTATGCATTTGTATATGCATATATATATATAAAGGGTATGTATATGCATATATATAAAGGGGTTTATACAAAGGGTACCTGTGTGTATATATATATTTATATCTATATAATGGCTCCATGGCCAAGGTGTGCCCTCACAGCCATGTGCCTGCGCAGAGACAGAGACAGACTTCGAAAGGCAATGAATAGCTCAGTGAGAAATAGGACTTAAAAAAACTCTTGCACAAAATAAACGTGAACTGTTTGGAAATGCACAGTAGCACTTGACTTCTCCGAAGAGCGTTATGCAGTGGATAGGCTGTCTCCACAAGTAACGTGGAAATCCCAGTCCCGTGAGCCCGGGCTCCTCTTTCCTGCCAGAAGGGTTGCAGCTCTGTCTGGAGCACACAGGCAGCTGCTGGGTATTTGCCTTTTAACTTTCTGAGGGTTATGCTTTGTGCTGGTGAGCAGGGGGTGATTGGCATCGTTTGTGCTATTCTGTGCACGGATGGGTTTTGTTACACAGGGGTCCAGCTGTGCTTTCACTCAAAAAAAATAATAAAAAAGAAAAAAAAAATAGAAAAGAAAAAGAAAATCAGGTCAGTGCCTGCCCCAACCGTGCTGTGAGCTCGGGGGCTCGTGGTGCTGGAAATGCAGCTCTAGCTTTTAAAATATCTGCTCGAGGACAAATCCCTGGCTCTCCTTACGTTTTAGATTCTCATTAGCAGTGCTAAATTTTGGGTACAGCAGCGGCATTAGGGGGCCCTGGGGAGGGATGGGAGAGTGGGCACCACTGCCCCAAGGGCAGCCTGCACCAGTCGGGCTGGCTCCCCTGGTTTCCCTGGGGATGCCTCTGGTTGCTCTCCCATGCGGGAAATTGTGCCATACGAGCAGATACCTGAAATGGCCACAAAATCAAGAGTGTAAAAAGAGAAGGAGCTGAAAGAGCAGGGCATGACCTGTACTAACGTCGGGTGTTTTGTCGGACCCCTTCCACCGTGGGTGAGCAGAGCTTTTTTTTTTTTTTTTTTTCATTTGACTTTTAATAATTCATTAGGAATAGCAAAAAGTGTAGTGATTGCAGCGCTCCACAGTGGAAGGTAGATAGATGGTCCCCAAATTATACCTTGATCTGGCAAAAAAGTTGCACAGATCCAGCTGTAATGTAAAGGTTAAAGCAGGAGGGTGTAATTAAAAGGGTGTTTTGTACTGCAGCGATAGGTTTAAGTTAGAGTAGGGGTTTACTGTATGGCACATTTCATAGCCTCAGGGCTAATTATCTTGTCTCCAGCCTGGCTCCGGGAGGTGGGGAGAAGGGTGATAACTTTATCTCACTTACATTGAAAAGCAGTCGGTGTTAGGGATCAAGCTGCTGCCTCCCCTTGGGCTGGGAAATCGTGGGGTGCTTTGTTCATGGGGAATCCACGAGCTTGGGACCCCCAGTGGTAACTGGACCAGGGGTTTGCTGTGATGGATGTGAATGTTTTGACAAGTGTGAGGGTGAATAAAAATAATGTGAAGCTGAATAAGGCAAATACTTTAATTGGTGTTACTACAATGAATACCAAATGATGATGAAAGTGAAGGGAATGCATGTGCCTTATTCATGGGACCCCAAATGGCATCAGATGTGAGATCCATCTGAATATATTTGGGTTTATTCCCAGCCCCACGAGTGCTCAGAGCTTCTCTCACAGCCTAGTGAGGCAAAGGATGATGGCAGTACATCCACCTTTCTCCAAACTGGGCAGCTGGCATCCCCAGCGAGGGACAATATGCCCCTTTCAGAGGAGGATGGACGATTTGGACAAAAGCAGGGTCTCGCCTTCTCGGGCTGCTGGTTTCCCACCGGGTTATTTAAGTTGTGTGTCCCTTGAGGGCTTAACAATATTTTCTAATTATTTTCTTTTCATTCTAGAAACCTTGGAAAATCTGGGCTGAGAGTCTCGTGCCTGGGTCTGGGTGAGTAACCTCTGCAGCCGCCACACTTACTGCAGCCACACGCTGCCCTGGAATGGTGGTAGCTGCTCTTCTATTTCAGTAAAAAAAGTAGGCTCTCTCAGAGCCCCAGCCTGTGCCCAGCCTTGCAGATGGCTCACGGCAGAGGCCCTTACGTGTGTTAATAACAGCTCTGTGCATCAGCCGAGGCGCTTGCCCATGGCGTGAGGCGATGCTTTCCACCCATAGCGCCTGAGTGGAACTGTACGAGGGTTTATGACATAAAATCCTTCTTATACAGCCTGATCCCCGCAAGGGACAGCCTGCAGAGACCACGTCTGAGATGTCTGTGAATGCCCCCAAGAGCTTTAAGTGTCGGAGCTACAGTCTCAGGGGATGGCAATCTGCCTGGGCTGTGGGAAGATTTTTATTTTATTTTATCCAGTGTGTGTACCTTGTTATTTCTGTTCTGTACTGATTTGAAAACTAAAGAATGTCTCATCAATACTTTATCTTATCAATATTTTATCAAAAAGGGCATCTATAAGCACTGCAGGACATATGTGCTGGCCCTGCAGGTCCTGTAGTGATGCTGCGGTTCCTGCAGGCTTTAGTACATAGCTGCCGGCCTTTAGCTACTGAGTAAGAGTGTGTGCAATGGACTGGACAACTTCTGATGGCTTTACTCATGCGAGTAATTTCTTTGATGGCAGCTGAACCGCTCACGTGAAGAATGCTTAAAAGTGTATATATCTATAAAAAACCCCAAACACCCTAGAAAGAAGGCAGCTGTTTTTCTCACTGCGAGCACCTTCCCGTGGTGCAAGGCTGGTGCATGAGGAGCGCGAAGCTCCTGTGGATGAGCAAAGACCCCACCAGGTTTGGATGCTCAGCTCTGCCAGCACCCCTCCAGCCCTGCATTAAAGAGGGGTCTTTGTTCCCCCAGGGGTTGGAGGTACCGGCACAGGGAGGTACAGGCACCAGCATGTCTTTAGGAAAGTGGTTGGGTGTGCTGGGCTCCCGTGCTGCTGCCTCAGGGGCGAGTGGGTGAAGGCAGGACAGGCAAGGACCTGAACTCTGCCTGCATTTGGTGCCTGCTGTGGCGATAGGCACCCCTTCCAGCTCCCTGCTCCATCCCCATCTGGTGCCAGTTGTGCTCACAGGGTAGGTGCCTGAGGGGTTAGCCCATTTTTTCCAACATGCTTTGAGATTTGATTTTAAAATAGAGTGAAATGTGAAAGTCACCCTGTATCACAAGTCGTATAAATAAGGCCTATTCTGCTAAGAAGAGCTCTTCTGGTTAAAATAGATCCAGGCTTTGAAAGGAGTTGTCGTCTTATCTGCTACAGAGATTTTATTTATCATCCTTACGGTTTCACCAAGAGCTAATCTTGTTGTGGTGGAGAAAAGCTCTGGGAAGGAAGTAGCAGCAGGAAAAAATGTTTTGCAGAGCTTTTCTTTAATTTCAAGCATGTGGAAACGCAGCAGCATCTAAATATATTGAGCCTTTGTGAGCGCAGCTGCGCGGGATGAGTGGGGGCTGAGGATGGAGCAAGTGGCTGCTGCGCTGCTCCAGGCAAGGGCAAGGCT
The DNA here is from genome assembly GCA_013389945.1 of Fregata magnificens. NCBI lineage: Eukaryota > Metazoa > Chordata > Aves > Suliformes > Fregatidae > Fregata > Fregata magnificens. The sequence continues at coordinate 474,904 of WAAD01029317.1, read as the reverse complement.
GGGGGAGAGCTGCCAGGCATCAGTTCAGAGCCGCGCATCTCAGCCTATCCCAGAAGCAGTGAGCCCTACAGCCCTTTGGGTGTGTGCAGGAGTTGGGGAGAAGAGAACTGGAAAGCCTGAAATTTAATTGCCACTTTCTCATGAATGTACAGGTATTTCTTCTGCAGCACAGCTCGTCTTCCCCTCCCACAGCAGATCCATCAGGTGTCTGCTTCGAGTGCCAGCTTGCATGACTTTTCTAAATAGCTTCTCTTTCGCAGTTCCCTAAAAGATAAATGTGTTTCCCTAAACTCTCTGCAGCATGAAAATCTAATTTAAGGTTTACTAAAGTTTCTGAAGACTCAGCAATTTTCCTTAAAAGCCTTCCAAAAATCTCAGCAAGGTGGGAGTGTGCTTCATCCTGTAGTATGAAAAAGTAAGTGGAGAAAGACACGAAGCGGGACAGAAATCAAAGGCAGGCAGTGCTAAGGCAATGTGTACTCTTTAATTATGACCTGCTTCTCCTAGCTCACACTCTCTAATTAATTCATTTGCTGGGTGCTGCTTGCAGTGTGAAAAGTGTTGAGTGAGCACACGAGGTCAGGGGGGTGTGTTAGCAGCGCGTTTCACAAGCAAAGACGTTTGGGAAGGGTTGCTGTGAGGGTGACTGAGAGCATGAGCATTGCTCCCACGCCGCTGAACCTCCCGCCGGAGTCAGGACCATTCTGCTGGGCTGAGCTCCCCTGGGATCCGGCTGCTGCAGCATCCTGGTGCTGAGCCAGGCTCCGGGCTGGGCTTTCACCCCCTCCTTCAGGTGAGCTAATGCCAGGCAAGGCTTTGATTGAGGAATCTTAATAGTCTAACCCTGAGCAGACGCACGGGCTGGCGCGAGGCCCTTTCCATGATGCTGGCTCTGAAATGCAATTGCGATGCAGGGGAAAAAATAAGGTCACGTTTTTCTTGTAGTTAATTCAGAGCAAATTCTGCCTGTGGAGGCTGCCTGTTGATTTCTAGAAAATATTGAGACAGCCTCCAACAAGGTGATTAGCCTTGACTCCAAGGAAATGAGCAGCAGGATGAAACCAGCCATCCCAAACCCCAAAATCCAATTCAATGTAAAAAAGCACAGAAGATTTGCACCCAGGTACTCGCAGCATGCAGGGCTGAGCGTTTCCTGGTCGCTCAAGCACCAGACCTGTGTGCCAGACCTCCATGTGGCGTTGTCCTCGCCAGAAGCAAGCCAGAGATAAAATTGTACTGGCAGGAGGTGAAGCTTTGGCTTTGAGCCAGGAAGCCTTTTTTTTCCTCCAGAGGTGACACATCTGCTGGCAATAACATTACTGAGTGGTGAATTTTGCATCAGCAAATAACCCAGCAATAATCACACCGTGCTAGGCTCTGGGATGTGATGGAAATGGAGCCAGAAGCAGTTTTAATACAGAAATTCCCCTGTGGAAGGTGAGGATATCCAGCTGGGAAATTGCTTTCCAGTGTGAGGGCACAATGTGATGGGCGAGGGGCAGGAGTGGGAGGTCTATCTGCCACTGCCAGGCTGAGTCGTGGGGGGGGCACATGTTTATAAGCAGCAAATTGGGATAGACAAGAGAAAGACGATGACTGGGTAATGGGAAAAGTAATGATTAAAAATAAGTATCTTTCTCTAGTACATTTTTCTTCCAAAATACTCCTGTTGGCTGAGGTTGTGAATCATCCTCAGTCATTGTTTGAAAAGCCAAGTGCGCCTTGTGCTTTCTGGAGTGATTTTTTGTTTTTAATCGGAGTTGAGAAGCGGGCACCATGCTGTGCCACAGTCCTGGCGGCTGCCCGGCTGCTTTGGGTGTGGGTGCCCACGACCACCCACAGTGACTGCCCAGGGGCGGTTGCAGGAGGGGGATTCATGTGCTGCCTTCCCTGCTCTGCTCCCAGCCCTGGCTGGGACCCTAACAGCGCATCTTGCTTTCCCAATTGCGTCTGACGCTTTAGAGACCACCTTGCTGAGCAAAACCTCACCTCCCTGGCTGTTTTTGCAGTTACCAAGGAAAAAAATACTCCAAGGATTCCCCACCCGTGTGGTCCCGAGGACGCTCGCTGTTTGGGGATCCCAAGCCCCTTGGGTCCCCCCCACTGGGGTCTGGGAGCACAGAGGGCAGACAGGCAGATCCAGGGCAGGTGTACCCAGTATTGCATATATTTCCTACTTGTATTTAAAGAGATAAAGTGCTCCTTATTCTTACATGAGCCATTGCCAGCTCTCAGGCTGTTCTCCATGTGCCCAAACACTTGAACGTTTTGCCTCTCCGTTACGCTTTGCTGCTCGGTGAGGCACGGTTTATGTTTTAAGGTCGTAGTCACCTAAATTTGAGAGAGGATGTGCAATCCACAAAGTGCATAAATAATTCCTTTTCTTCTCACCTGTGCTGGGGACCTGTATGCATACTTAAACAAAAAAATCACTTTGGGATAAACGGTCTCAACCCATTTTTCAGTAGAAATGCATTTTAATGTATTCCTATAAAAATAACACTTCTGAAGCTTTAGCATGGAAATTGGGCTTCATTTGGATTTTTTTAATCTGCATAAAGAAGCTTAATGATAAACTGAAACCTATTTTTATCTTTATTGTGCAGGACCAGAGCATTTTACTCCAATGACAAGAGAAAGTACCTTTCCTGAAGTCTATAACCAGCAAGGCGTAGCAGGCACAGGCAGGGGTGGCTGCCCGCTGCGGGGGCTTTAGGCTCAGTGGGTGCTGCTGTCACCTGATTATTGCCCTTATAGAGAGCAGAACTAAATGCAAAATTAGTTAGAAACATGTGTGTTCTTTGCTCATTTTTTATTTCAGTAGCATTAGCTGTGTTATACATTTCTGATCTGTAAAGACTTGGTTTTTCCAGAGCTTGGGCTATTCTGCAGGAAATCAAGAGTTTCAGTTTAAATACACAGTAAACACGGATCTTTAAAAATAACTTTGTTTGTACTCAGAGAAACATGCTGTATAAAACCAATTCTGATTAACCTTTTTTGAGGGGAAGAGCAAGAGTCTCCTAACGGAGCCTTCTTGTTTTGTTTTTAGCCAGGGACTGATCAAAGCTGCTCGAGCGTTAGCAGTAGGCACGCTCTTTGCTTTCTGACTCCTGCTCAAGGTTCATCTTCCACGCTCACTGTAAGCAATGAGCTAACCGATACATTTTTAATGAAGATGTGGGAGCGCTTACGTATCTATTGCACCAGGCCCTTGGCAAGTGCAAGCAGGCAAGGAGCACTTAATTTTTTCCCCCTTAGCAGCATCAGAGCCCAACCCCTCCCTGGCATGGCGATCTCTCCTCCGGCTTGCCCAAATCGCACTGAATTTTCCAGCTCAGGGCCTGAACACCTCTGCCCTCCTTATGGAGGGACAATATAAGGCAGAAGTTTAAGTTCTGGAGGATTTTGTGTGAGCTATGTGAGCTTTGACCCATCCATTAAATGAGTAACACATAATTTTATACATAGCTGGCGTGTAGGTCTTGAAAAGTGCGGGGGAAAGTTGTACTGTAGATCAAAGTGACGTCGTGACAAGCTGGCAAAAGGCAAAGGTAGTGTCACAGCCTCCTCTTTTGTGTCTCAGCATCGCTTTCCGTGGGGTGTTTTGTAAGGTCAGGTAAGTAGGGCAGGAGCGATGTCTGCCAGGGTGAGTACGTGCTGTCTGATCAGTGTCCCATATGGGACCTGGTGCTTCCCCAGCTCACCGCCGTCTCCTTCTTCCAGTAGCTTAGGAAATATGTATTCCTAATATATACACATATAAAATATATATAGGAAATAATATTCCTATAGCTTAGGAATATCCAGTTAAATCCACACAGTTTCCACCACAGGATTTTTTTTTTTTGAAGCAGTAGTCATAAAGAAATGGTGTCCCAAGTTTTTCCTAATAATAGACCAGAGTCTGCTGCTGAGTCTAAACTGCAGCTACTCTTTGAGCTAGCTGGCAAAAGCGCTGCTCATCGGCTGCGCTGGTGTCGGACATTGGCTTTATGGAAAAGTTCCCGGGGAAAAGTTACTTTGGATGGGTTTTAAATACTTCATGTCAATAGAAATACTTCTAATTTTTTTTTTCTAATTTTGACTTGTATGGTGCTAAATGCTGAAGCACAAACTCAGGAAGAGTTTCATTCCCCAAATGACATGTTTCGGCAGCATCATAAATTTTTTCCAATTTGTGAAATTGAAGCTTTGGAAAATGAACTCAGTTTTGCAAAGAGCTTCAGATTTCAATAAAACTGTGTATTTTGGCAGCACAGGATCTTACTGGCACTTCCCTGAGCGGGTTCATGTGCCAGCCTCAGGTCTGCACGCCTGCCCCCAGCACCACTGTCCCCCCCGGGAGCGGGGGCTCTGGCGCCTGCCCCAGTCCTGCTCGCTCAGGGATGCAACAACCTCCGAGCCATTTAACCCCATTTTAAACCCGTTTAATCCCAAGGAGCCTGAATTTTGGTAGAGTGAATTTTTGTCAGCAAAAACCTCTCATAGTAACAGAAGATTTTGTTCTTTCTAGGGACGTGGGTCACTTTTGGAGGTCAAATCTCAGATGAGGTAAGTAATGCTTGGTGTAAGCATAATGCATGAAGTAAAAACCAATATGGGATATTTTTAAATGAAACCGTGGCTACCGAAATCAGAGGAGCCTGTTTCTGTATGAGGAAATGGCAGAGACTTACTATGCAGAGCAACACAAAGTTTGCACTTCTGCTACAAAAAACCTTAATGAATCTGACATTTCCAGAGATCAACTTTAATAAAAAACCCCACCTGTCCCTTAAAGTGATCTTCTTTTCTGTGCTGTTCGGAGCAATATTTCTGTCCTTACCACTGGCAGTGGCACCATTCCTGGAGCAGAAATTGGGAACTATTTTTGCATCACCACAGGACATGCATTGCAACATTTTGCATCATGTATGTAATCAGCAACAGTCATAAATACAGGCAGGGGCTCAGCTTACAAGGAGCTGCCAGATGATTTATTTTTTACATAATAGGATGAAACAAATGAAAATGAGCTTGAGTTTCCTATGCACTCTTGCCCATACCAGATGGCTCTTAATCTTGGTTAATAATCCTCCCAAGTGCTGGGCAGCACGTGGGTTTCTCTCCGTCTCAGGTATGCTGCAGATGCTAGCCATCAAAAGGAGAGCAACCTCCCAGCAGCCTTCCCTCTAGTACTGTGGCAGAAACCCCAAAATAACTTTTGCAGAAGGAAAATGGCCCAGGAGTCTGAATTCAAAGGTTTTTTGCTCTTTAAGTCACTTGATCTTTGGTGGTATTTCTTCTGCTGATGGCAGATCACTGAGTTCGTTCCTGTTTCTTAGCGTTGCAGGCTGAAGCAAGATGACTTGTTTCAGTTATGAATTTGCTCCCTGACTCTCCTGCCCTCCTTGTTTAGAATAAGTCAATGCAAAGTGTTCATGCATGGAAAAAGAGGACTTAAACAGCCCTGGCCTTTGGGGATGCCCACCCTAAGGACGCTGGCCGTGCGTGGGTGCCCTGGCTGGGCACCCATCCCCTTGGAGCTGCCAGCCCCCTCTGGGTGCAGAATCCCCCCCAGGGAGCAGCGGGACTCCTGGGGCTTTGATGGGGATCACAGGAAATGACCTTCAGCTGTTTAAACACCTCATGAAGTCTGCTGGTGAACTGCAGGACAGCCTGTCGGGTAGCCAAAAAAAAATTAAATATCCTTTCCGTATTAAACTCCACAGATTTGCAGAGTATCTTCTATAACCCTATTAAATTCTTGGCTGCTTTCCTATTAGAAAGCCCAGGAGTTTCCTATGAGAAGAGACTAATTTCTCTCACGATGGGTCAAAAGGAAGCTGATGTAAATCCGTGTTTTGGTGCTGCTTGGGCCAGTGCCTGAACCCCTGGGTGCCCTGCCGAAGGGTGTCACCCCCAGGGCAGGGGATGCTAACACTCCTCCCAGCCCCGCTGAAGCCCCTTTGCTGCACCTTCAGGGGCTTTTCCCCTTGCGGGAAGAGCTGCTAGCCGCTCAGGATGCGGTCTGCCACCCCTCACCTCTCCGTCTCTGCTTCCTCGAGGTGGCCGAGCAGCTGATGACCATCGCCTACGAGAGTGGCGTCAACCTGTTCGACACGGCTGAGGTGTACGCAGCTGGCAAGTGAGTGCCCAGCATCCTGCTCCGCTTTCCTGGGGCCCCTCCGCCGGGCTCTGCTCCTCCCCGTGTCACAGTCACTCACGATGGATAGGGCTCCGGTGGTGCTTGGGAATCCCCCTTCTCCCTGAGGGGGCACAGAAAAACCTTCAGTTTTGGAGCACTCTTAAAAAAGAAAAAAAAATCTAGACCAAACCGTCTTGCACCCAGCGGAAGCCTGAAATGTATCACTTGTGCCACTTGCTGTTGGCACAGGGAGAAAAATGTCCTGAATAAATGAAAAGTCAGTGTGCATCTCAACGGTGATGAATGGCCTGTGCCAGTGCCAGTTCCCAAGGGCAGCTGCCGGCGTGGGGAACCGCTCTGGCTGCAGCAGAGCTAATGCTCTTAGTGTTGCTGTGGGATTGGGAAAAAAAATCCATCCATAATATATTTGACTTTGGCTGATTTATACGGCTTTGTATTTAGTGTAAAAGGTGGATTGGGACATCACATCCCTGGTGTGGGGATGAAGTGGCTCTGCCTTCCCAGAGCAGGTTCAAGCAGATGTAGGTCACGGGGGTGCAGGTCCGTCCCTGTGGGAGTGGGTGGGCAAGATGCTTTGTACCGATGGAGGGGACCCATCCCAGCTGGTGCTGGGTCATCGTCACCCCTGGAGGGGACGGGAGAGCTGCACAGCCGAGAGCAGCACTGCGGGCTGGTGTCTCGCTGGTATCATCCAGGGGAGTCAGGGCAGATGACAGCCGCGATGGCGTACCCGGTGCTGAGCATCCTCCTGTCTCCCCTCACGCGGGGCTCTCTCTCTTGTGCAGGGCTGAGGTCATTCTGGGGAACATCCTGAAGAAGAAGGGCTGGAGGTACCGTACCGCTGGACGGCGCTCCCTGCCACCCACAAACGAGCGGGACCCCTGGGCATATGAGAATCCTTCTGGTTTTAAAAAATGATGCATGTTAGGTGATACTGGCCCATGAGCAGGAGCTTGTGGGTGCGAGGGCCGTGCACAGAGCAGCCAGCCAGGGCTCCTGTGGCAACCAGACCTTTCAAGTGCCAAATAAAAATGCTCTCCTGTTTCTTTGGGAGTGCACACCGGCTTCATGAGGCTGCGATCATCAGCCTGTGGTGCTGCCCCGACTCTTGCATGAGACCATCGTCTCTGGGCACAGCACAGTTAACAAAACTTCTGAGCATATCCATCATTTTTTCCATGCACGGTGTATCGAGACACATTATTTGTGTGTCGGCATCCTTATCTGTGTACATAAGACTGTGCATTAGGAATGCAAAGCTGTGATGGGCCTTCATCTTGGGTAGCCTGTTAGGAGATGATACCTAATTTAAATGATGCACATTAGCATATGTTGTGTAGTTTTAAGAGCATTTACATAATCTTTGAAGACCTCTTCTCTGTGTCATATTCAGCCTTCAACTGAAGAGAGGGTCCTAGTGGTGCTCTCTCCAAAATCAGTATCCCCTGTGTTTGGGGGGATGATAACTCAGTAAGAAATATTCTGGGTATTGCAAAAGAAAAAAAAAATTGAGTTTAGCAAAAGCTGGAGAAATTTTGTGTTATACATGTACAGTTATGCAGCAAGGTAGTTTGCGAATGATAAAGCTTTGATTTAATATCGCATGGGAATTTATAGATTAATTCAGTGAATGTATCACTCTTGGAGTTTTAATAACTCTGGGAATACTTCATGATAATGAGAAGCACTGGACTTGGATACTGGGTGGGAATAGCGTTGTAGCCCTTAGTTAAGGGCTCTGGAGATTGCTTACTCCTTAATTAAAAATGTATCTTTTTTTTTAGTCACTTCACTTGAATTAGCTTCAGTTTCTGGACACCAGCCTATGGTCACTCCCTGCTTGCAGCACACCTGAGCGTGGGAGGAGAAGTGGGTGGCCTGTTGTAAAAAGGATTACAGTGATGTGTGAACATCTGCTCTGAGTCCAGGGCTGTGAAACCAGGCACAGCCGCTGCTGCGGGAAGCCAGAGCATTGCCGCTTGTCAATGGGCAGCATCCTGCTCAGTTACTTATAATTTTTTTAACAATAATAATTTTTCTGTTCTGTTTGCAGGAGGTCCAGTCTGGTCATAACAACAAAACTGTACTGGGGTGGAAAGTAAGTCTCACAGTTACTCGTAAAGGTGTTTGCTGCTGCGTGCTTTTCCCTTTTACGGCCGTACAACCAGGTGGAGATTAATGGCACCTTGGAGGGGTGGTTTGTTGCCGTCATTTTCTTTTGCCTCATTTTGCCAAGTCTTTGAAGGAATTGGAGCTTGGCAGAGGTGGCAGCCCCCAGCAGAGGCCGGGGTGCCATGCCGGGTGTGCTCCCACCCCAAGCAGGGCTGCGGCTCCGGGAGGTGTAAGCAGCAGGGTGAAGGCTGCCTTGCTCCGAAATCGCAGACGATGACAATGAAGCCTCAGTGTTGGGCAGTTGGCTGGGGCACAGCCCCATCACCGTGCTGCCGGGCCCCAGCAGCCGCTGCTGCCCTGCCAGCATCCTTACCCCTCTGCTTAGAAATGTCGGACAGTAGCTTTACAGTCAGGCAATATTCATAGCAGGACTGTTACCATGTTAAATTAACAGTGGTATTACTCGTCCCAGATGCTGTTGTCTTTGAGACTGGGAACCCAAATGAGGTTCAGGGTCTCTCTGTTGTATGAGTTGTAACTTCATTTTGGGGATGTTTAAACCAGAATACAAAATTAGTGCTCCCCGATTGTTAGCACCTCAGATCTACAACAGCAGTCTACCTGTTTTCCCTTTGCAGAGCTGAAACGGAAAGAGGGCTTTCGAGAAAACACATCATCGAAGGTATGTGTTGCACGGGGCAGGGGTCTGGCCATGCCTGAGTGCGCTGGCATGGGCAAGGTGGGATGCAACCAGCCGGACCCCAGGGCAAATGCTCTCCCATGAGCTGGGTCTGCTTGACCCTGGTGCTCACTGGTCTTCCACACCAGCCCTGCACGGGGCCATTCCCAGGTGTGGCTGTGAAGGGCCAAAAATGCGCCAAAGGATTGTTCTGGCTTTTCTCAAAAAGTGTGAGCAAACACATTGCACACAGAAAGCCTCCTCTACCACACCTCTATGCAGCAATAACCTCTTGGTTTTTTGCTGTAATAAGCAAGCATGTTGTCCTTGGCTGGCTGTGTGAGCGTTGCTTGCAGATTTATCGCTTATCTGCGGCAATCGGGGTTTGCCATGCCAGGTTTTCATCGCTTGCTGCCTCGCATGGGCCCCCAGCAGCTTTGCACCGTTGTCCTCAAGAATGGTCCCGGTCCCAACTGCCATGAGATGACAGGAGGCAGGAAAGCTCAGTGGGTCTGGAGCTGCTCTGCTGCTACCACCTAGCTCTTTCCTGGAGGGGCCGGGCCGGTCGGCGGCAGTGCGTGGTCGGCAGACGTGGCTGTGTGGGCTCCCTTGGCAGAGCAGGGAGGGATGAGGATGCGGGGCATGATGTCAGCCGGCAGAAATAGCCTCTGGAGGGGTGCCAGGTCCCATCCGCCGAGCAGCCGGCTGGGAAAGGCTGTGGTTTGCTCTCAGTGCTGCTGCTTCTCAGGTGCTCAATTTTTGTGTTCGTTCCCTTGCCCGGCTCCTTGCATCCGGTCCTGCATCCCGCTGAGTGATGCCATTACCTTATGCACAACCTTACTCGTCCATCGGGATTTATTCACCCAGGTCTTTGCTGGTCTAACTCATGCTCCTCATCTTCCTTCCGATCGCTTTTTTTTGTTCTCTTGGATACATTGTTGTTGGAGAGGGAGCGAGAGCACAGACATTTTTCTATACGGACAAGTGTGTTTCACCTGATCTGGCTCTTCCCAGAGGGCTATTGGGTGTCGGGTCAGACACCCAGGTGTAGTGACCGTAGGCATAATTACAACTTGTACAGGACTTTACATGCAGGACACAAATAGAGCAGCACCCATAAAAAGACATATTTCTGTCATACTAAGGATCAGCAGGGTCAGACATGACCTTGTCCCAGCGAGAGGTCCCTGCCTGCTGTGGCTCTTGACGGAGGCTGGAGCAGACCCCAAACACTCCCCAGGAGGACCCTGGGGCCGACAGCCCTCCCCCCTGCAGATCGTGAGCAGGTGCCAGACCCAGAAAAGCAGCCAGCAGCATGGGGGACTGGGTCCGTCTTCTACATAAATGCTGTATAAAAATAGCATGGCTTTGAAGAAAAGCTGCGTAAAGCTGTGGAAAGGAGTTATTGGGGGTGTCCGGTTCCTCAGGGGGCCTGGAAGCCTCCAGGACAGAAGGGGAGCATCAGGCTTGGTACCTGTGCTTCAGATCTCTGCAGAGGGATTCACACCACCCGCCTCTTGTTGCTGTTTGACCCACTTCTGTCTGCTGCCACGTAGGGATGTGCAAAATATGTTCTCTGAGTTACTAGGAAATTACATGCTCTGTGCCAAAGCCCTTGGGGGAGCCCAGGGCAGTGGGCTGTGCTGCTCCCCGGGGAGCGGCTGCTCCTCGCTGGGAGATGCCGATGCTGGCCTGGATAACCCAGGGCTGAAGCCCCAGGGGAGCAACACCCTCCATAAACCAACACGCCACAACGGCTGCAGCAATGAAAAGTGATTCTCTTTATTGCACTGTGTATGCTGGGGTAATTAGCCTTCTCTTTGATTTACGAGATAAACCCTAATTGTTTACAGCGGTGGTGGTTGGTTAAGCTAACGTTTGCTGCCAAGACAAATTAGAAAAGAAAAATTCGGGCTCATCTATATTACTAGTGTGTCATGGTGTCGGTAGTTTGATGGCACGGGGGGACCAGCCTGTTCACAGTCCACGCTGCAGAATAGATGGGAGGTATGCTTTGATCTTTGCTTATCAGAAGGTAGCATCCATTTGCAAAAAATCGAGTTTGCCTGCCAGAAACGGTGGCTTTAACTTGCATTTTGGCCATTTGCATGTTTTATCACCAGAATATGCAATGGCCCATTTGTTACAACTTTCAACAACCAGGATGTGTTCTGTATACATTGTAACATAGATTATATGCAAAATATTATTACTATATTTACATTATCTACCCCTCACCTGGGATGTCACTGCCACCCGCACCACAGCCTGGCTAATACAGTCCCAAGCAGGGGACGTGGGATGGACGTGGTCATCAGCAAACTGGGTGAGCAGAGCAGCCTCCTCCCTGCGGTGCAGATTTGCTCATCCTCCATCTCAAAGGAGCTATTTCGCAGAGATAAGGAGCATCACCAGAGCATGGTCGGTTTTGCCTCATAGTAACCACCTTGTATGTCTGCGATTGTCCTGGAAAGTTTTCATTGTTTAGTATTTGCAGAATTCAGCTACATTAGGATATGACTTTCATATTAAGGTAATGCTGGAGAAAGTTTTTTAGCAACATTTTATTGAACTTTCATTTGAATAACCCCTCCATGAGCTGGTGTCCCAGCCGCTGGTGGCACTAGACCCAGAGGTGCTCGGGGAAGTTGCAGCCATGTCACAGGCGGTCCAAACCCATCCATTTGCCATTTCTTGTGGAGCTACTTCATGAAATGATAGAAAAACACTGGCAGCAGTTGAAATAACCTCAGAGAAAACATAGCAAATAATGTTAGGGTCAATGTTAGCCATTTTCTATAAATACATTTGGCAAAAATGGCCATTTTTTTCATCCCAAAATTCAGAGAACATTTTCAGACTGCCCTATTTTGGCTCATTCTTCATGAACATTCATAAAAACATTTTGTTCCTGGGAAGATTCATAGAAAATAAGTGTTAGAAATCCTCTTCTCTCTCTCTCTCACGCACAAATATATATATACACATATGTATATATGTAGGCTTTTGATGCCATTTCCCATCAGATCCTCATGGAGAAGCTGTTGAAGCCTGGGCAGTCCTGAACTGTAGCTGCAAAATGGTGCCTTGTCTTGCTCTGCGAAACTCTTTCTGCCCGACACAATGCATTGGTGGGCACAGCTTGCTTACCCTGCAGAGAGGGTAAAGCCCTCTGCGGTGCTTTATCTGCTCATCATAACATATCTAACCGAGTGTCACCATCCTCCCATCCAGGCTTGCATTTCTGGAAGGCCGCCCTGGGGCAGGGCTTTGTTAGGTGGGACAGGACCAATGCGACGTGCCCTGGGCTTGCACAGAAAGGCTCTGTGATGTGATTTAGATTAAATTAACTCTGAACAGAAGCGGAGCGCTGAAGTCGGTCCCTGGCAGCTGCTTCCTGATGGGCTGGCCATGGAAACCGGTGTCTGTTCCAATCCAAATCTCAGCCTAATTAAAAAATAAAACAAATTCTCCTGGAAGGGGGAAACTCTGCATGCGGCCAAACTGGTATTTTCTTAATATGGCTGCATAGATGTGGGACAACGTTATGCAGTATCCTCATATGCTATATGGTTGTGTGTATATATAGTAGGTGTGTATATAAATATAATGAGCTCTATTTTTCCTAATATGGTTTTGTACCTGTCAGCTCTGTGTCGCCACACTCCTGCCTCTCTCTGACCATGCAGGTTCTTGTCTCTGCTTTGCTGTTTCCAGGGCTAAAGGCTTCTCTCCAGAGGCTGCAGCTGGAGTACGTGGATGTCGTCTTCGCAAACCGGCCAGACAATAATACCCCCATGGAAGGTTAGTGGAAGCTTGAATTAAAGGTTTTAACATGACTGATCCTGGCTTACAGGCTTTGACCGATGATGGTAGGAAATGAAAAACAATTCATATTCAATTTAATATTTTTATTAAATATTCAGGTGGCACTGCTTAAATATGAAATACCTCATTTGTGATATCCTGGAGCCCTATATATTTACACTTCAGTGAAATGACTTTGTATCTCTTGAAAGGAAATTGAAGTTTCCTTTATGTGCCAGTGGTGGCTTTAACGTTGTTTGTTTCTTTATTTCCTTTTCTTGATTCCTTCAGATAAAGTGAATTTGTGTTTGCATTTAAGGCAGGTCTTTGTGTCAAATGAAACCTGTATATCCCTACCACTGGTGCAGTCAACTCTAGAGAGGGGACTGTGCCAGCGCTGCCGTCCCCATCCTTGTCCACCTCTCCTGGGCTGCCCGGATAGCACATGCTTCTCCCAGTGCTAAAATCAAGGGTGCGATCCAGTACATGGTCAGACACAAGAAATAATGAACAAACTTAGGGTTTGTTGCCCCAAGTGCACAAGCAGCACAAGTTGAGATGTAGCACCTCTGGTGGGCTCAGCCGAGGGGCCGTGTGAGGCCATGGCCCCCCAGGGCACAGCGGGGTCCCCCTGAGCATGGAGAGCAGCAATGCTCTGCCCATGGCTGGGCTCAGCCTCGGTCCTGGTGGGGTATGGTCCTTGTAAATGCAGCAAGGGGGGAACGAATTTAGGAACTTGCAAGACCTGTGAATATCTGTGCCCTTTAATTATGTTTCATTGCTGGTAACTATATATTCCTGTCTGGTACATGGCCATATAGCCCAGTTACCCAGGAACCTTCGTCAATATGTTTTGGGGTCAGTGTCCTATTTAATGGGTACCAGTTCCCGTTCCTTCTCTTTTCCCATCGGAGTTAACACAACCATTCACACTGTAGCAGAAGATTAGCTTCACAGCTAAATAAAAAATAGCAAGAAGAAAGACTTGCAGGCTGCAGAAGCTGTCATGGATGAGTACATGTAAATCAAACAAACCTGGAGCTTGACAGGCCCCTCAGAACCTCCTGGCTTGACTTTCAGCAGTCGTGATGCCTATTTTCTCAACAAATGCAGGGCTGTGCAAGCCGGCATGAACTGTGGGTGAATGGCAGTACTGCTGCCCCGGCCGACCAGCGCCAGCAGCTATGAGTTCAGGGAACTGGCCTGGGATTTTAAGACCAGTGCAGATTTTGTAGTAGCTGATGAGGTCAAGGAACATGACATACTGTATCCTGGAGGGAGAAATGACCTCTCTGCTCAGTCAGTTGTCATCTAATGAGGCAGTGCAGAATATATTTCCCATGCCTGCGCAGCACAGCTGATCTCAGGCATTTATAGCTTTTAAGATGCTACAGATACTGCTAGCAGCACTGGAGCTTGGCAATAAGGTATAAACTGTGGTGCTTGGTGAGATTTTGAGCAGGGTGAAAAAAGGGACATTTTTGTTATGAATGGTGTGGTGTTGATTCTTTCTATGTACTTCATACTTTTTTTATGGTTCACCTACTAAGCCACTTCTATCCCAGAGCATCTGTTGAACCATCTGTCGGTTCTGCACTATCTGGCATGCACAATAAGTGCTGAGCTACCTCCACAAGACATACAATCCCCTCTCCATCTCCTTACGTGCCTATGCTTTTGCCACGAGCAAATAGCTGCTTCCGATGGAGAGCAATTTTTACGTAACCTTAAAATGTTCCCTGCTTGTGCTACTCATGCCAACATGTGAAGGTCCTGCTCAAGCAAACAGTGTGGTTGTATGCTGTAAGGTACAACCAAATAAATCAAAGGATAAACTTGGAATGTTCATTTTGTTTTCTTTACTTGCTGCATGCAGGCAGGTGAGGTTTCTTTCTTAGCACTCGGGGTCCTCTGTCTGCTGTGATGTGTGTGTCTGTGGGCATCAGCAGGCAATGGATCACCAGTTTAGAAATACTCATCTGGTCCACCCCAGCCAGAGCAGCATTGCTTCCCGCTTCCCCAGGCTGGTCACAGGCCAGCTCAGGCTGCCTTAGGAGGCGTGGATAAAGGAGATCTAATAAGAAGAGATGAGAGTTTAATGCAGATTTCTTTACTGTAGGTGACTCTGGTCCCCAAAGTGGCAGACAAAGCTTGCTTAATCTAAAAATCTGAAACGTATTTACCTTTCTCAAAAGTCTCAGAGCAAATTAAAAAAGCTTTTCATCATAAAAGCAATGCAATATCAGCTTCAAGGAACATCTGGAAATGAGTACTCCACGCAAAACTCTTTGCATAACCCTGTGGTCAGGTCCGGCGGGTCCCTGGCCAGGACAGCCATGTCCCTCCTCACCCCTGACCCGCTCTCGGCACCGCCGGGGCAGGCAAGACAAGGGGCCATCCTCGCTGGGGTCGGCCATCCATGGGGTGATCCTGCCCCCAGCACCCGGGCAGCTCTGCCATTGCATGGTCCCCCCGAACGGGGACCTCAGGAGATGGGTGATGGGAAGGATGGGTGCTTCTCTCCTGAATTTCTGTGACTTCCATGCCTCATTAGTCAGGATGGAGATCTGATCCCCCAACTGTGCTAGCAGATGCTTTTTTTCATCCCGAAGCTTTTCCAGCAGACGAGCAGGGCAGCTCTGGCTGCAGGGAAGGAGGGTCCCTGGGGTCCTCTGGTGAGATCCCCCGTTGTCACTGTGCCAGGGGACTGGGTGCCCACTGCGTGGCCAGCCCCCAGCCCCCAGTCCTGGCAAGCAGGTGGGGAAGGTGACATGGTTCCTATCAGGGAACTTTAAGCTACTTCAAAATTATTATTATGCTGCTGGAGGCTGTTTTCCAGGTTTTGAAACATTCATTTATGTTTAAAAAAAAATCTCCCCTTCTTAACTGATGTAATTTCTGCTATCCATCTGGCAGACTGAGCGGTCCAGGCATGTGTTCCTCACAAACCATCCCATCACCATACCCATGGGAGCAGTCTCTGGTAAACAAGAAGATATATATATATATATATATTTTTTTTTTTTTCCCCTGAGTTGACTTCAGTTTTTCTTGAAAGGAGTAGATGTGGGAGAAATGAAAACAACTATGGACTGAAATGTGTAAGAGGCGTATGATGAAATGCTTATCAAAATTCCTAAACGGTAGTGCGGCAAAAATAGAAAACTAAACCCAGTGAGAAGCCAGCACTGCTGAGGAGGGAGGGATTGCCATACAGCTGCCCATCGCACACAGCATGCCTGTGGGTGGCAGGGTAGCTGCTCAATAACGGGGCATTTTGTTGGATTAGTACATGCCCAAGAATAATATGCTTAGAAATAGAGAAAAGTGTGGCTTTGACCAAAATGAAGAAGAAAAAACAAAGAGAAAACAATATCTGGCATTTGAACTCTACTCTTCATCAGGGAAAAAACTCCTCAAGCCAATGTTTCGCTGGAGAGGAAATCTTCCTTTTCAGCGGGAAGGCAGAAGCCTGGCGCAAGAGGCATGGTGTCTCTTGTACAGCTCTCCGAGGTTATAAATGGAGACTTCATCATCTTTAGCTGCTTGTCGCTGCCTGCAGAAGAAATCTCACAATAACGTCAAGATTGGCAGTGTAATATCCCCTCTGCCAAACTCTTTTTTTTTTTTTTTTTTTCTTTTCTTTCCATAAACAGTACAAGAATGCTCATGGTATAAAAGGCAGCTCATCTTGATCTTGAGACAGCAATGCCTGGAGTCATTGTTCAAGTAACAGCAGGCATGCCAAGGGATGTAATAAACACACAGGGCTTTTCTGCACAGCTCTGCATCCAACCAGAGTCATTTCACTGTAGCTTGATAGGTCAGAAATTCATGGTGTAGATGTGGACTATCAGTTCCTTGCTGCTTTCCCAAGGGAAGAGCGCACTGAGATACGGCAGCACCCGCTGACTACGAGGTGCCTTGTGTGGCACTGGGAGTGGTGACTAAGTACTGTTTTCTTTTGCTTCTCAGAGTGAGTTTAGCCCGTTTTTGTCCATTTAAATGATGTGCTGTTAGCAGCCAGTGTAGTGCCAGTGCCCTGGCAGCCGCTGCTCAGCTCCAAAGGGCAGGCAGTGCCGAAGCTCAGTAAGAAATATGAATTTGTTACTGTGGCCGGGGCAATTATTTATGTTCTCATGGTTGCTTATGATGACTGTGTCCCCAGGCCCTCCCGCCCTGGGGACCCCTCTCAGTCCCCGGCTCCTCTTGCAGCAGTGATGCAATGGGCACCGCCTGGGCTCCCTGCAACGCTGTGTACCCAGCAGGCCGTTCCCAGGGAGAAATCAGGCTTAAAAATGAGTTGCAAACTGTAAGCAGGGGCTATTTTCCTCACAGCATTAGCAAGGCATCCTACCAGGCTCTGTAACCTCCTGGGCAACCATGAGGGATAGACAATTTTTTTTCTCTTTTTCTTGCAAACTGGAGTTTATGATGGGTTTTCTCCCCGCTCCCCCACAGAAGGCAGGGCTGCTCAGCAGAGGTCTGATGGATGGAAATTAAAGATCTTGTCCTAGCACATGTAGCCTTGCAGGCTTCCATCTTCCCAAAGGAAAACGAGGACTATGGGACTGCTGTGCTAAGGAGCTGTGCTGGGTTTTGGAGAGGTGCCACCTGCTCCTCCTGCAGGCGGTGGGGCCCTCGCCGGAGCAGGGTTCAGTTATCCAGTTTTGTAATTTTATCTCCAGCATCCTAATATTCCTAGTAAAAAGAAGCAAGACCTAATATATGCTTTTAGTAAACAAATTTAAAAATAAATTTA
This sequence comes from Fregata magnificens, assembly GCA_013389945.1. NCBI lineage: Eukaryota > Metazoa > Chordata > Aves > Suliformes > Fregatidae > Fregata > Fregata magnificens. The sequence continues at coordinate 457,393 of WAAD01029317.1, read as the reverse complement.
ATTTTTTAGTGTATTTTTCGACTGTGCTGCCCTCTTGTGTTAAATTTTAAAAGAAATACTATCATTAGGCGGTGGTAGGTAATAGCTGGTTGGTAAAAGCGGTTTTTAGACAACTGCAGGATAAAATTCTTTACATTCGCACTGTCAATGCTTCTTCATCCGTGCTTGAGCAAGAGAACACAGCAGAAATAGTGTTTAATGCAAAGCTGCTGAGGCTTGTCGGTGTACTTGGCATTTATAAGTGGCTTTGGCAGGATCCGGTGCTGAAAAATTGGCCTCTGCGCAGTTCTCATACTTCTTTTTTCCCTCCTTTAGAAATTGTCCGAGCGATGACACATGTAATAAATCAAGGCATGGCAATGTACTGGGGAACATCGCGTTGGAGCGCTATGGAGATCATGGTAAAGTCAATTTTTGGGAAAGCATTGACGCTTGGTAATTCTGCTTCCAGGCTGCAGAGTCTGCCAAAAGCCACGCTGGGAGCTGAACCACAAATGTGTCTAGGTGGAAATGTTTGTGTTTTACTCCATCCAGCATCTTTTCACCTAAAATAATTTTAAAACCTGTTCCAGAATGAGCCCAATGTTAATTAGGAGAAGATAGACTGATCTAGTGGTTTGAGGGTTTGGGTGTCTTGGCTTGTTTAATTGGGGTTTGTTTCATTTTGGTTTTATTTGGCTGACTTGAAGACTTTTGGTAAAGCACCTGTTTGATGTCCATGCCCGTGGCCACTGATGCCCTGTTTAAGACATGGTGCCCAGCAGCAGCTCCATGACCCGCAGGACCATCAGAGCTGCTGCTGTGGTGGGAACGGTCCCTGCACAGGGGAGAAGCCCCAGCAGGCAGCACCGCTCTGCACTTGTCATGTCCAGAGGTGTGGATGGGCAATACCCCTGCTCGGTCACAGGGACCTTGTAACAGGCTTTACCTGAAAAACCCCCAGATTGGGGGAACCAGCATCCCAACAGCTCATCCTTAATGCTTTGTCAGAAGGATTTTTTGTTGCCCAGAGAGGTGGTAGATGCCCCATCCCTGGAAACATTCAAGCTCAGGTTGGACGGCGCTCTGAGCAACCTGATCTAGTTGAAGATGTCCCTGCTCATTGCAGGGGGGTTGGACTAGATAACCTTGAAAGGTCCCTTCCAACCCAAACAATTCTATGATTCTAAGAGATGCCAGGAGCATCCTGCTGGTCCCTGCTTTTTGCAGCGGGGTCAAAACATGATAAACAAGTTCGGCACCAATGATCCCAGCTGGGAAGTTGTTTGGCTTGTCGCTGGGCTGGCGCTGAAGCAGCTTTGGGCTGGAGGAGGCAGAAAGCAGGTACATGCCCTGCTGCGGTGGGCGCGGGGGCAGCGGGGAAGCAGCGCAGGCAAGGATGGGGCTGCGTTTCTGCCTCTGCACGATGGCGTTCGCGGGGGTGTGCATGGCCTTGCTAAGGGATAGCGAAACTTGAGTTCGTTGGTACCTGCACACTCAAGGAGTGTTGGCTGGTAGGTTATGTCCCGCGAGATGCTTTTACTTAACAAAATACTTTACTGATTTCTTTTCTCCAGGAAGCCTACTCCGTAGCCAGACAGTTTAACATGATACCACCTGTGTGTGAACAAGCTGAATACCACCTTTTCCAAAGAGAGAAAGTGGAGGTTCAGCTGCCGGAATTATATCATAAAATAGGTAAAACTGAGACTGCTGTGCCTTTCGGCTATTTCATTTGCAGAAAGAAATACAGAGCAGGCTGACCTGGGGTTCTAGATGGGAACAGCGCTCTCTTCCCCTGGATCTGAAGGGGACAGACAAATATCTATCTAACGACTTAAAAGAAAAACTGGCTTACCGTGCCTCTGATAGAAATAGGTGCTAATTGCTATGGCTGCTTCTTACTCTTTGAGACTCAAGGCAGCATGGGCATAGGAGATGCCTGGGCTGAAAAGCAGGAGTTCAGGTACTTGCTGCAGCAGGAGCCAGGACGGGGCTGGAGGCTCTTGCAATAAGGTTTTGAATGAATAAGCTAGTCCGTGTCTTCCTTAAGGGCATCAGCAGCATCTTCCCGGAAGACATCGGCTGAACATCACTGACAGCGGCAATAGAAACAAGCAGCAATTGTTTTGCTTTTCTTTTTTTTTTTTAAACTGAAAGTCCTATTTTTTGATGCCACTCTGATTTCTCCCAGTCCCCTAAAATCTCCTTCTCTGCTTTCTCTGAAGGGGTCGGAGCAATGACGTGGTCTCCGCTAGCCTGTGGGATCATCTCAGGGAAATATGGCAACGGGGTCCCTGAAAGCTCAAGGGCTGCACTAAAGGTGTTTTTTTGTTGCATGTTCAAGAAAAGTAGATGTGCTGTGTTTGTGAGGGCAGGAAAATAACAAAGGGAAAACAGATCTCTCATGAGAAGGCTGGCCTGTGTGCTGCTGTATTGATACATCAGCTTGGTTTCTCTGGCAACCACACTCCAAAGTGCAGGAGAATCTGCATTATAAAGATGCTTCAGGTTCCCCACTGCAGTGAGCCGATGGCTGTGAGCTGGTTGTGGGGCAGCACACGATTGGAGCCAGGCTCTGCGGGGGCTCTGCAGAAGGATGCTGTCGCCACCCTTACATTGCCCAGACATCACCAACGAGAAGGCACAATCCCAGGATTCCTGTTGTGCTTGATGCTCCCAGCTGATGTTAATCGATACAGCTGCTGTGACTTCAAAACCTCTTAACCACTCACAGCAGGTAAAACAGACTTGGATGTTATTTTTCTGCCCAGCCTTCCCTGGGCAGCAGCCTACCAGGCAGCGAGTGCATGGCTGGGGAGCTCAGCCCCGCAGCATCCCTCCAGGGAGCCCTGCAGGCAGGGCAGACCCCTAGCACCCCGTGAAACCTGTGGGTCCTCGGTGGTCCTGCCCTTTGCTGGGCAGGGTAGCAGCCCTCTCTAACAGGTTTAGCGTTGCCGTGTCACCACAGCGCTTGGTTTCTCCCACGATTGTCCTGATTTTATTCTTATTGGGGGTTATGGGGTCTCCTCCCATACTGTGCCTGGCGTATTATTTAATGGTTTGAAAAATGGCAGAGCATTAAAATGTCACAGATTTGGGAAAAAAAGCAACCAAAATGGTATTTGAGGCTCTGTATCAGCTCATGGGCAAAAGCCAATGCCGTCTGACAAGCGCCAGCAGGCTGACGTACGTCCCTGTGCTGGTTTTTGCTCAGCTTGGTGCTTTTTAAAGGAAATATGCAGTCTACACTGACTTGATTACAAAGGGCAGCATTTTCAAATGCAGTATTTCATTGCATTTGGGATTTTTTTTCCAAAATAAAATATATTATTAACATTTGGTAAAAGCTAGCTAAGGTAGCATTGCAGAGAGGGGTCCAAATTACATTGATGGGAGTGAAGCAGAATCAAGTTTCAAGTCTGGAGCTGGGAGAACTGAAATCTCAGCTTCATTTAGTTAATTTTCTTATCTTCAACAGTAATAGTAAAGCTTGAATAAGATCAAATGTTCTCAATTTTTGGGGGGGAGTGGGGTGTCAAAATCTTCTCAAGTTGACTAATATTTCACTTTTTTCCACTCTGTGATGGGATCCAGTGGTCCAAAAATAAAACTGAGAAGGTTCCAGGTTCCAGACAGAGTCCATTAGTTGCATAAAGCCAGAGAGATATAGACGTAGGGTCTCACAGGAGACATCCTGGTCCTGTCGTAATTGCTTCGGGTAGCAAAGCATTGTGCTATTCAGCCTCAATTACCTCCTGGGTTGGATATGGCTTTTTAAGAGCTGTTCATAATTGCCTTAAACTTTCCATTGTGGAAGATTAAAGCTAACGGTCGATTGCAATGTAATTCATCTCCAGTGCTACCAGTGGCTGAAAGAGAAAATCATAAGCGAGGAAGGCAGAAAGCAGCAGGTGAAGCTGAAAGACCTGTCACCCATCGCCGAGCGCCTTGGGTGCACGCTGCCTCAGCTGGCTGTCGGTAGGTGACGGGACAGGGACGAATGTCACCGCGCTTTCGCCCTTTGCTGTTGTTGCAAACACATCACCTAGCTCGAATCCTCAGAGTGCGAAGGGCAACACTCTGAGGTGCAGACAGAATGTTTGTGCCTTATGGGTTGTTGAGAGATGAGTGCAGGCGAAACCTTGTACAAACCCCTAAAGCTACAGGTACTCTGTTAGTGCTCCCATCATTTGTTTAGGTATCAGTGATGATTAGGTAAATGGTAACACAGAAAAAGATGTGTCATCTTTCAAAGAGGACAAAGGATGGCTTTGTCTTTGCCTGTATCTGTAGATCTATTTATTATTTAAACACTTAAATGATTATTTGCTATCGGGGGTTATGGAACAAATGCCAGTAACAGGGAAAGACTGAAGATGGGCAATGCGACACCTCATTAGGAGAAGGCTAATGCATTTCAAGGAACACTGTAAAAGAACAAAACAAAACATGCTGCAGGATGTTAAAATGCCATGTATTGCTTTTGAGGTTACCCCTGGTCTGTTAGCCTCACACAAAATAACATTCATTTTTTGAGCAGTAAAGTTAAAAATTACTTAAAATGAGATGGTTTCCAGCATTATCATCGGGCTTTGATTGACAAGAGGGCTAGTGTATCATCTTGGGTGATCCATGTGGGTCCAACCCTGACCTGCCTGTTTCTCTGAACGGTCCCTCCCCGGGTGGAAGCCACTAGTCGTTCAGCGTGCTGGGCTGACAGATACAAGAGAATGCTACTTTCTAAAAAAGAGAGGGGGTTTTTTGTTTTTATAAATAATTATCTTTGCGCTGCTGAGAACAAAGGCTGAAAAGTACCACAGATATCTGTTAGAAAAATGATCCCTGGTTCAAATAGCCAAGAGGTGAATCCTTGTGATTCATGACAGGGGCAAGCCAAACCCCACAAATTAAGAGAACTGCTGGACCAGGGACCAGGGTCAGGTGGGATGCTGGAAGGTCTGCTATACAGTTTGCTATCATCTGACCCACGCATCTTCTTCCTGGTAGTGCTGGAGGAGTAAAGTGAAGGTTGAGACAAATAATGTTGCCATTTTTCAAATAGAGAGAGCAGCTCTGACAAACATTAGGATCTGGAGTAATGTCACGTCATGAAGCCTATGTTCCTGACCATCTTGTGACTTTATTCCCAGCATGGTGCCTGAGAAATGAGGGAGTGAGCTCCGTTCTTCTAGGATCTTCCAACCCAGAGCAACTGATAGAGAACCTCGGAGCCATACAGGCAAGTGCAGGTGGTGGTGACAGCTCAACAGAAGTGGGGGTTAGCTACTGCCCAGCTCCCTTTGGGGGTAACACCAGCGTACCTTGAGACTAGCGCCCTCCTTCTCTTAATATAGTTTTAATACTTTGTATGTTGTTTCAGGCATCTTCCAGTTCTAGTTATGCACATTAATTAGGCAAATGTCATCATGACTTACCACTGTTTGTGGTAGTTATAGCTGTATCCAGCAACAAGAGGGTGGCATCAGCAGGTTTAATGTAGCTGAAAAAGCAAGCGACCTGATTCCAGGGCATGTTGTGACATATTCTGTGCCAGGTCTTCCACAGGGCACATGTCACTTGCACCCACCTTAATTATTCTCTGTGGCTTTTCACAGTAAGAGCTTCCTCTGATATTCTTGCCACCAGCTTGCTTTCCACTGCAGCCAAGTAATATTGTGCACATAAAGTTTAGGAGCACTCCTGCGAGTCTCTCACAGGGTAAAGATACTACAGTAGTTTTGCCTTTAAAGGAGAAAGGTATTAGATGAATGTTTAAATACCTGTCACACAAAAACCCAGAGGAAACATTATTTGATAAAATCTAGATTTAAATTTGGAAAAACCTTTAATGCAATCTTGATTAAACATAAGTTTTCTTCTACCCCTAGGTCCTTCCAAAGATGACATCCCATATTGTAAATGAAATAGATAATATTCTGGGAAATAAGCCCTACAGCAAGAAGGACTACAGATCATAATGCAATGCATGACTTACCTGGACTGCATGGTTTAAAAAGTGCTCTGTACAGAAGTACAGCCCCGAGTTAATATCCGGTCATGAGAATCATTCAGCAGCTTGCTGCTCAGTGTCTACTGTCACTGGATCCTTCGAGATATGTGCTGTTGCTACTAATCTGCAGTGAAATTTAAAAGCACAGTTGATCTCTCTTCTAACCAAGAATAATCTTGTATTTTCTTACCTTCGACTGAATTCATTAATTTTTACTTTATTCTTAGCACCTCATGCTTGTGCTGTGAAAAACACTTGTAAAGCAAAAAAAATTTATAACCTTCAGGTACTTGGTAATTAAAGAAGGATGTACAGTTCTATTTTTTCAATGAAGAAAAGCCTGATACAACTTAAGGTTTTAATAAAACCACATTTGGGAAATCTCAACTATAAAGTTTCTTCAGGTTAACAGATAGAAGGGGCAAGCTCAAATTTTCCATTTTCTTTTTTATGCTGAATATATGCTTTAGATTTTGTTTGCAGTTGAATAAAGGATGTAAGACAGAGAATTAGTTAGAAATTAGATAGCTCAACTCCTAACTATACAGTTATTTATTTCAGCTGTGGAGTGTTCCTGGGAAGTATTTCTGAGTACAAGCCAGAAGAGCACAGTTAGAAAACCCAAACACGCATGTCAGGTTAATAAAAACAATGGCTGTTTGCAAAATTCTGATTCTACATAAACCTTAAACCAAGAAATCCATGATAAAATATTGGGGTTTGCATCTATAGAAACCTGCCTCTACTTCTGCCTGCTTGTAGACATAACTATTGCAAATTTCAATATTCATGAGCTTTTAAGGATATAGATACACTATATATAATACATAGCTGCTGAAAAATACCAGAAAAAATCAGGTACGTACTTTGGTGGAAGGTCACATTTGCTTTAACTTGTTCTGGAATCGGGCATAAGCAAATGCATAGTATTTTAAAGACACATTTTAAACAGGTAGGGGTTTTTTTTGTGAGCATTTCATCCCTCTGCAGGAGTTGATACTAAGCACTTATATATTAATTTACCCGTCTCAGGAACCACATCATACTTTACCATGAGTTTGCTTTGTAAAATGCACCTATGATTTCAGTAAATACTTCTCACTCGTATCGAATCACGTACTTTGGGCACATACTTCCTAGGGGGTACAGCTATGTACAGTATTTGTAGGACCCTTGTATTCTAGTCCCCTTAACTCCAGGATATCTGCAGAGTGTGTGCAGCGGGCCACATGAACAGATACCAATACTTGAGTTGTCTTCTCCTGTATTTAATCCAATGAGCTATGGTATGTGTAAATGAACTTAGCTGCTGTATATCCAGAAATGCAGTCTGACTTTGACTTCTGCTTGGACACAATAAAAGCATTTTGTGCATCTAATTTTATACTTAGACCTGTTACTAATAGCGAGACTGATTTTAAAACAGCAATGCTTGACATCATTGAAAGTGATTATGTATCGTTCCACAGGGGAACACTCATCTTCAGCTGTACCCAGGTCAGCCAATGACCTTGGGCCCGAGGAGTGGGTACAGCCGGGGACTGAAGGGTCTGGTCTGGTCTGGCTGTGCCTCTTGGAGAAGGTACTTCTAGAAGTCAGTCTCCTAACGCAGACGTCAGTCCTATATAACATTTTGGCCTGAAATAAACAAAACATGAACATCCTCCCGACAGTTCACTGAAATCCCACTGCAGTTCAGTCACCAGCCTCCCCAAAATGACACTGGGCCGGTCAGCCACAGCTCACCAAGGTAGAGACTGCCACCGGAGCACTCCTCACCTCCCCGGTATTACTTTCACTGCTCTGGGCCACATCCCCTAACTTTGTAGTATTACCTGTGAAAATTAACTATTTAAATATTTTAAAATCTGCTTCACAGGCAGCACAAAGGCTTTGACAATTATACAGTTAACAGCTTTATTATTTTAACAGTATCATTTTCCCAGTAGCAGACTAGTTCCTTTCCTTACCTTTGGAGGTACAATTTAATGTTCTCTCTTCCCCTTCTCAGATACATGGGAATCCAACAATGTATTAAAAATATATTAATTCCCAACCTTTTTTTTTAATTGAAAACAAGATGGCATTGTCCCTTACTTAGAGCAAAAGCTCAAAAATCAACTTGCCTAATGCTCTGAGGGCAATGGGATGCCAAGCAGTAGCCTAGCTTTAGGCTAACCTTCAGCATTATACTGAAGAAACTGGATGCAGCTTGTAGTAGGGATTGCAAGGGAAAAAAACAACCAACCAACCAACCTCAAAAGCAAATAAAAATAAAAATAAAAAAACAACAGCAACAAAAAAAAGCCCCATCGCTTTTCTGTGAAGAAGTCCACAGAAAAGACTAGGCTTTCTATAGAAAAACACCCAACCAACGCACCCACCCGCTTTTGTTTCAGGCTGTCAGTGCTGCAAAGTTCTCTCTCCAGAAAAATTCTGACACACACTACGCTCCAGGCCTCAGCAACTGTCAATACCAAAAAACTAAGGTAAGATGAAAAGCTGTTAATAAAAGACTCAGCGAACTGACAGTAATAGCAGAAGAAAGCACTGCTTCAAATCACTTTTCTCTAGATGGCAGACTTCCTGGAAAATACATCTGCCACTTTCTAAAATGCCTGATAGGTCAGTCTTATCCCTACCAATGCTGACAATTAAAATGAGTATATTAGCATTGCCTGTTCACGTGTCTGACTAAGTACTATGTACTTTTGGTAGGAGCTGAGCAAATCACCTGTGACCAGCAAAACGGCAACATTCAAGTCCTGTTGCTTACAGAGCAGTCAACTTGGCCTCACGTTTGATTCTGACCATTTATAGAAGTTTGTTAGAGATTTGTTTTACATGTGCTAAATACTTAGGCTAAAATACATACAAATTATATCCTTTATAATAAGCGACAGGCCAAGGAAAGTAAAATTATGGAAGCAATATGGAAAGGCTCCTTTCAGTAGCGAATAAGCAGGCAGAAGCGATAAAGAAAAATCCACATATTTTGAGGGAAAACAATCAAGTTAATTTGAAGAGTGTTAAATGACTGACCAGAAAAGTAATTTCAATGGCAGCTCTAAATGCACCAAAACCACTGGAATTTTCATGATGTAAGCACATGAATAATATTACCTTTATTGGGAAGCAAAGTAAAAGTAAATTACACAGTGGAGAGTTGAGATTGAAGACCCTCATCCAACCCCAATCCCAAAGGACACTGAAGAGAGAAGCATTGTAAGTCAGCAGGCACTGGGTAATTAGGTAATAGTTCTGTGAGACTGTCCTGCTTGCATTTGTCAGAAACAGAGACATTACAAACTCAGCATACTCTAAGGCAAGCCAGGTACACTGTCTCCTGCACTTCAGAATCTTCATTTTACTATATTTTACATAAATACGAATCTTATTGAAGTAAAGATTAGCAAAATAATTGTTACATTGAATCTAATTATAAACTTTCTCTTTCTTCCCTGCTTAGGATTCCAAGTCTGTAATGGCAAAATCTGTACCTTCTACAATACAATTCCATTAATAGTAGTAGAGTTTAGCATTTAACATAACAGCTGCTTCAGTGATAGCACGAAAAAAGCAAAAGGATTGCCTGATAAACCCATTATAAAAAGCCAGCTAAAGCATTTTTGTTAAGCTGTGACAGGAAAACTGGCAGGTGTTTGGGTTTTTTTTTGTATTGACGACTTTAGAGATGAATTAAAAAAAAGTACATTCAAACCACTTCAAAAGTATTTTTCTAGGAGACACTGTTTAGGTTCTCCTGACTCCAAGTTACTTAAAATGAGGAGTATTTCCAATGAAAACAATACATACACTGACTTGTAGAAGACTCCTCTCTTCTGGAAGCAGAAAGAGTTGACAAACCTACACACACTGCTTGCCCGTGAAAATACCCTTTTTTTTTTTTTAAATGAAGAATGGAAATACAAGGAATTAAATGACAAAAAAGCCTCCTTTTTATTAAAACTTTTCAAGTTACAATGATAAACGGTGGATTGTCACTTTTTATGATCAGCGAGTTCGGCTCTTATACCAGTCACCAAACTTACTGGGGAATTCTGTTAAGGTTTTAAGTACAACCATCTGTGCTGCTGTGTGGCAGACCCTTACGGTGTACTTGTCTAATAGTCTAGTACCATCACACCTATGCAGTGCTTCAGAAAGGTTACGTTTGGTAACTGCTCACACACCATTTCCTTTCATTGCTAAGTAAAAAAATTGATTAATTCAGTTGTTGAATAATACCATGTAAAGATACCAAAAGTAAATATAATTCAATCATTTTCGATGCAAACCCTCCCCCCAATACCCTTAAGCAGTCACACTATAAAAAAATGTATTCCTATTCCACCCTTAAACTTTTGTATGGCAGTTGAACCCGCTCACAGAAATAAATTGCTGTGGGGTTTTTTTGTCTACTTGGATCCTGTAGACAGCAGAGCAATCAGTCCAGATGAAGCACTTATAGAAAGAATATAGTTTCTGTAAGGAAAAGGTTAAGGACATACACTTGCAAAGATACCACTTTTGTACAGAACATTTAGTAGAAGTTCTGTGAAAAACAAGGATTTAAATGGTCTTTCTCTGTAGGAGTTTTAAAATTGCAACATCGTAACCTGAAATACAGCTTACAATCAAGGCTGTTAGCAGGATGTTGAAATGTACTTAACTTTAAAATTAAGACACCCATAAAGTTTAGCCTGTTCTCTTAAAAGTAGTTATAAATACTGTTAAATACTGCAGAGCTTTAATTAACATATGTGGCCCTGATTGGCAGTACTTATTTACTTAAGTAACAAAAAATTGTACTTGTGAAGTTACTGAAACTAAACCACCCTGTGATGTAAGAGCACCTGGCAACTAACGCTGATGCGCTGATGCAGTGTTTCCGTAAGAACACAAGCTGCCTCCTTGTTCCACGATTACAACTGAAATGGCAAAGCCATAAGAATTTCTGCGTATTGTCCAAGTGATATCCTTAAAACGTCTTGTGTCAGACATGAAACTTTTACATGATTGGGAGATTTTTTTTTTTTTGGTAATCTCTATTTTTATGTTACAGTGTTTCTAAGTTGAGGTACTACAATGAACTGCACATATCAACAGAGTAATCTCACAACCCACGTGATAAATATAGCTACTAATGACAATAAATAGGAGTAGGACTCTGGTTGTTTCAAGTGTGGTAATAAAGGATACACAGTGGGGTTGAAGTTCTTCAGCACAAAAAATGAAGCAATGATGACCAAGACCAGAAAGAGAGTATTGTTGTAGAAGATGGAAAAAGTTGTCGCTTCATAATCTGCAACTTCATTTTTCTTCCACAGAATTCTAGGAACAAGTAGAGACGTTATTTCAGGCATATTTAAACTGATGCATATCCTGGCACACCCACCATCATGAAGCGATTGACACCCAGAGTTGTAGTAAACCACATACTGCTGTTCTTGTTATAACCAGCTTCTAAAAGACAGAGCGCAGCAAGTCAACTCATTAAAGACAAAACCCTGGATATACTATGCACTTGTGCACTTAAGTGACCTACGCTTGTTTTCCTACCAGGCACATCAAACCTAGTCCTTTATAAAGAACACTTTCTGTGAGTTTGCGTCTGTTAGATGCTACCAGCATGCCTGGCAATTAGAAGGGAAGATACGGCTTTTTGCTCCTTGCATCTTGTACATAATGGGCACCTACTCTAATACTAAGTGCTTCCTGATACACTCATCAGGCACAGCCTGGATATTAGTATGAGCTATTCAACTGGAAATCTGCATACTGACATGTGCCAGTTATAACCATGAGGGGTAACAAGTACAACCAGCAGTTAGCAGAGCAGTCCAGCAGTACGTGGAAATGCTATTCTGAAGGAACTTGCATGTCACTATGCAAAATATATTGTGCCATCCTGTCCTTAAGAAAAGGAGCTTTTCTTATTTCTGAAGACAGCTGTGATGCTTACTCTTCACAGAGTTATTAGAAGGCCTGTACAATAAGTCGTTTTGCTTTGCAGCTCAAGGGCGGAGAGGTTGCCTTATAGGACCTTATTGATAAAGGTTTCAATGTTTGAGACCTTTCATTGATAACTAGCCTCAAAAAGGACTTATAGATGAACAAAGAGCTGACAGTACAGCTTCTCCTTACCAGAATACAGAAAAAAACAATGGCCAAGCAACAGTTCCTAATATCCTACCTAGAGCCTTAAAGATACCAGGCAGTATTACAACAAGGGAGAGAAAGAAGAGAACAAAGAGGATTACCTTTCATCCTTTTCCTTACGAGACATCTTCCTATTGTCTGCCTCAGACAGCTTGCGAGTAACTTCTTTGGAAACAGCATCTTCTCTTTTCTGTGCTACTCTGTAAGAAACACCATTTAAGTGGAAAAATGAAAATAAAAAACCACTGGGTTATAGGAAGTTCACCAAGAATACTTCACCAAGACACTGAACAGTTTTGCCAAGTTGAAGGGACAACAAGTAATAATCAAATTACTAAAAGTATTAGTTAAATATAGTTTGTGGCAATACCCACTGAGAATGAAGATAGTTTTGCTATTTCATTGTACACTTAGCCAACAAGGCTAGCCTATTCCATAGTTACAAGAGAGATGACAGAAACCAATTAGGAGACACTCCTCTGTAAAATAGTTTTTGGAGTAACATTTCAGACATTCTTATTCATAAAAAAAAATGTCGTAAATGCTGGTTTTGCTTAATAATAGATTCTACTTCAAATAACTACCAAACTTACTTGTGTTTGAGAACAAACTTGACGTTCTTATACGCAAAAGCTACTAGATAGGTACTGATGAGGGTCATTACGCTATACAGCACTGCAGACTGAACAAGATCCATATGCCATATCCTCCAATAAAGCCCTTAAAAGAAAAAAAAAAAAAAGACATTTTGAGTGGTTTCTCTCTCCAAGAAAAATGTCCGCACAGGAGTCCTACGCGGCTTACTAGATCTGTAATTCAGCACTGGCTCTGCCAGACGAAAGCCAGTTCCTGCCAAATCACTTGGGGATCTCCGAACTGAACTAAAAAATACTTTCGAACAGTGAAATCTGCTTTGCTTTTTGGCTGAAAGGGGCCTTATGAGACCACGTCAAACTCGGTGGCGAAGCAGCCCAGCGCAGACAGCCCCCCGGCTTCCCGCAGCGCTGATGCTGACACGTCAGCGTTCGACCAGCAGCTCGTCCATCTTTACAAACCACAGAACAACCACCCTGCCCGCTGTTCCAAGCAGGACCGGCTGCGAAGCTGGATCTGACACGGCACGGAGACAGCCAAGATAATCCCGCCTGGGGTCGGCTCAAAGCCGGCCAGCCCCCGGGCAAGGCGAGCCCCGGCAGCCCGGAGACCCGCAGCCGGCAGCGGGCCAGGAGCCCGAGGCGGGCTGTGGGGAGCCC